>VZTR01027781.1:0-197864 GCA_013400775.1 Chaetops frenatus | reverse complement strand
CCTATTTCTCTTCCTCTCTCTCTTTCCTTCTCTCTCTCCTATTTACTATCAAATAAATCTCATACTATTGTCACTGGCATATGGTCTCGTTTGCACCTTAATTCAGGCAGGGGCATTTCTAAGAACGTTAATAACAATCTGATCATGACAAGCTGCCTGATATTTGCATCCATAAATACAGTGAGAGTTTTTATTGCAGCCTATCTCAGGGACAACTAGTTTTCAAATTAAGGATAAATAACAGACAGAAGAGGATCTGACCCTTACTTCCGATTCCTGAAATTTTTTTTCTTGGTTCAAATAAATGAAGCCAAGGTTCAAATTACCTATGGAATAGTGATAGCATCACAATAATCCAGCTGTAAATAAAGCAGCACCATTAAATTTCCTGTCCATTTGCAGAGGATGAGAATAGTCACTCAAAACATCCCAGCTAAGGCCAGGTCACCTCTAGTACAATGAATGTGCATAGTTATACAAGACAAGAACATGACTTTTCTTTAATAAACCGTGATCATTTCTGTAGTTATGTCACATAGCTATCATTGTCCCAATATAGCACTGACTCAAACATGGAGGAATTCATTATAGTTAGAGAACATTTGACTATTATGATCAATTAAGAATTTTTATCTAAGGTAATGGAAAGGACTAACCACTAGACTACAAAACTTTTGGTAAAAAAATGCAGACAAGCCTATATTGCACTAAAGCCAGGCAAATTCCACTTTTCATAATATCACACAATCAGACACTATTTGTAAATGTATTGGCAAATATGTATTTTCTACCTAGACAATTTGTCCTAGGATGCTGCTATTACACTTTATTTTCTGACTTTTTTTTTCTGTCAATGTTAAACAGAAAAAATTACAATTTGCTTTCCTACAAATCAGGTACATCTCAGGTGTAACTCCCCAAATTAATTTTGTTTTCCCACAAAATTATTTTCCTCATTTTGAGAGGGTGGGTGAAGTTAGTGGATAGCTATAGCAAACTAGAGGAAGCTTCCAGCAGCTTGTCACAGAAGCCACTCGTATGGGCTCTCACCGAAAGCCTTGCCATGCAAACCAAATAGACCTGTGTACTGTTCACAGGACAACCAAAGCAAAGCTGTCTGCAACTGCTACTTCAGCTCAAGCCACTTACTCCCCTATTTGAATAAGCGATAGTCCTGGGACTGCCACTTCTGCTTCTCCATCTTTACACCTGACATTCATCTTGCTAGCCTGGGTATTAATTTCATGCATCTTGGATAAATTGGTAGTTTAGGTGAGACAAGAGCAATAAAACCAGAACCATGATCTCTTTAAATGGCAATAATGTGATTTTACCAATCTTGTTAGAGTTCATTCCTCAAAGATTTTCACACCACAAATGCAGTTACTGCTCCAAGCATCCCTAGGGATTTTTCCTTTCTTTTACTTTGGTTGACGGTTGCAAACACCATTTTATAGTACATATAAACTCGGAGCAATTGTATTCCAACTTTTGAATCTCTACATATCCCAGTCTGATAATTTCCCTGCAAAATTAATTAACTATAGGAACTGATGGAGTCTGCAACATTGAAAAGTGTTGTTCACAGCAATCTATACTTTTCTCATCCAGGGCTCCATGTCTCTAAAGGACATTTTACCCAAATATGAATTAATGGACTGTATTATTCTTGTTTAGGCATTTATTCTAACTAAGAAAATGACAACAGTTAAGAACAGCGGGGTTATTGGGAGTCTACTGATCCCAGTATTACAGGTCGATATCTGCTTTCAGCCTCCAATGTAATAAGCCCAGGAGAGGCGCTGGCAGGGCGGGGCTGGGCCAGGAGCGGGGCCGCAGTTGCGTGCCCGGGGTCGCGGGGCAGCCGGGACGGGCACAGGGCCCCCGGAGACCGCCCAGAGCCGCCTCCNGCCGGAGCTCCTGCGGTGCTCCAACCGGCGAGATGGGGCTGGAGCCGCTGTTCCAGGCCTGGAGCTACTTCAGGCGGAGGAAGTTCCGGGAGTGCGCGGACGTTTGCTCGCAGCTGCTGGAGAGGCCCGGCGAGCAGGTAGCGGGGGCCGGGCCGCGGCGGGAGGCGGCGGTGAGGGGCGGCAGCGGCCGCGTCCCGGCTGCCTCAGCACCACGGGACCCCTCCGTGCCTTGCTGCAGCCGCCGGAAGGGCCGGGTGCCACCCCCGTCAGCGAGGCAGAGAACGCTGGGCCGCGCCGAGCTCCCGGAGCAGCAGGAAGCCGGGCGGTGCCGCCTCTCCGCGCTCCCCCTTTCTCCCCCGAGCCTGGAGGCGCTGGGCCGGCGCTGCGGCTCCTCCTCAGACACGCCCCGGGGAAGCCCCTCCCGCCCCGGAGCCGGAGCTGGGAGAGGGGAGCCGTGGTGCAGGTACTGCCGGAGTGCTGCCGTGGCAGCTGCGGGCCCAGGCTCCTCACAACGAGAGCTATAACTCGCTCAAGTTTTCGCGGAGTTAAGGGGAGAAAAGCTGAGATTAAAATTTTGTCAGGTCTGCTAGGGATGTTCCTGTTGATTTTATACGGAAGTTCAGATATCATAGCTGCTGTATGGACCAAATCACATAAGGTTAAGAGACATGCATTTTACGAGCCCTACCTTGGGACAGGAGGCATTTGCATATCTCTCTCTTTGCTCTTTTTCCAGCTGCAGGGTCTTTGGAATCATAGGACGTATTTTTCAATACCTACATATTTTCTCCCCCTTCCGTAAGAACAAAGGATTTGAGAAAGTTGTTTCTGGATTAATGTTTACATGCATGTAAACATTTTTATGCCATATTTTGAAAACAGTAATTGAACAGATTTCATCTTAAACACTTTTCAGTAAATTTGTACGTCTCTCAAAGCATCCTATAGACAGATGTTTCAAGAATCTCGAATGCGGTTATTTTTTTCACAAAGGACAAGTCTTTAAAAAAAGCTGCATGGTCACACAATAGTGTAAATATAAAGCACAGTAGTTATTTGAACTGGTTTAGGATAGATATTTTAAAGATTCTTTTTTTATGTTTTATAGTGTAAGGCACCAACAAGGAGCCATCAGCAGAAACATTTTTAGTGCAGAAAGTATTCCAAGATTATGATTTCTGAACCCTAAATGGGACTCAGTATTAGTTCCATGCTGGTATTATTTATGTGTATTTACATTATTGGGTTTTTATATATGTCATCTTTGCCTGTGGAAGGACAGCACTTGATTTGTGAAGGAAACTCTTGAAATAGCACAGATAACAGTAAATAAAAGTTATTAGGATCATTATGCTTCTGTGACTCTTAATTTATAAAGTTTTTAATGAGTAAAGCATTAAAATCAATCTATGATCTCAATATGGGAATGTAAAGACAACTGCATTTCTACTCTTTGCATAAGCTCAAGTGTATAATGGTATTGTTAACCTGTCAACCCTAAACTTCTGCTAGGTGTTTCCAGTAGTGCTAGTAAGGAGTAGAAGATGTTTGAGGCTGAGAAAAAATGCATTGGAGGAAATTAACAAAAACAGCAATGAGAGGATGTAGTTGAATAAGGCCTTGAGCACCCTGGTCAGGTGAGAGGTGTCCCTGTCAATGGCGAGGACAGGGTGATCCTGTCTAGATGATCTTTAAGGTCCATTTCAAATCCTTCCCATTCTATGATTCTCTGATGTAGATCCTAATTGGTATTCTTTCTTCCAAACATAGCTCGCACATGGTGAAACATTTTAGTACATAAATTGAATTGTTTTCTTAGACAAGGTACACATTCTCCTTAGAGAAGAAGGACCTTTTATACCAGCAATATGAGAGTTTTTCCAAATTCTGTATAAACTTGAGACAAACAATAGGTCACCTAATTTAATCTTTGAAATGTTCAAACCAGCCTATAAGCTTCATCTTTTATAAGACTGAAAGAGGAAAAACATTTAAGATCATTTCCTTTGAGAAGTGGTGGAGGGTGGGGTTGTGAACATTGTCTATATCAGATCGAATCATAGACTCTTAGAAGTCTTACATGAAGTCTCTGAATTCAGATCAAGTTTCATCACTGTTTTGAAAAAACTGACTGGCCACAGTTGCATGCAAGTGACCGTGCTTTATAACTTAAGTATGTTGATTTCAAAACTGTGTTCCTATTCACAGTTTTGTGTGAAAAAGGCACTCTTCAGCAGCTGCACATTTCAGAGCTACCGGAAAGTTCAGTTTTCAGTCAAACTTGAAAAAATATTAGTTTGGTTCTTGCCTTATATAATCTTCTTGAGGAATCCTTATTAAGAGCTCATTTTAAGCAGGAATGAATGACTTGTAAAAGTATTTCATAATGTATCTGCTGAGTTTGGGAAATATCAGTCTTTGATAGATCCTGCATGGCAGGATGTTTCAGTCTTTGAAAAGATTTCATACAGCAATGCTTAAGTAGTTTGCAGACACCAAGTGGATTTTACTCTATAGAAGTATTTCATGTAAGGGATAACAATTTAAAGATTTTCTTAAAAAATAAAATAAGTTGAGAGATGATAAATAAGTAGAAATCCAGCATGTTGTTTCAGAAGGATCATGGAGTATACTGCATTCGTGGTGTGTAATGTAATGGCTACACAGCTTTTTTCCATCATTCCTCTCTGTTAGTCCAGACAAAAAGCACAGCTTCTGACAGGAGAAGATTTAGCATTATTTATACCATTGCTTCGTAGTGGTACAGCAGGTTGCAGAAACCAAAATATTGGTTAAATAGCTTTCAACAGTACAACTTGAACCAAACTCAAACCAGTTCAACATACAAAATGTTACACCTAAAATCTCTTTAGCAAAACATTTCTTGATTATCTAATTAAAATACAGCTTTAACATTCATGGCAGTCAACATGGAATGGCATTTCTCTTTGTCAGTTGATCGTGTTCATGATATTTAGATTTTACCCTTTTTATTGTAATCAACTTAAAATCCTGATGTTTTCTGGTTATCTGTCCAAATAAGCCTGTATTTATTTTATTATTCTGCTCCTCATTTTTAAAGGTTTTTTCTTTATCCATATTGTTGCACTGTCAGCTCATTACTTTTTAACACTTGCTGCTTTCAGGTACCAATCTCTTTACCTTGCTAAACTTCAGGCATGGATTAAAGGAAGTAGTAACATGCCTCAAGAATATATGCCCTTGAAACCTTGCAAACTATTTTGAACTTATTTAATAGAACAGAATGAAAAATTGAATCATGTTTATGGATTGTGGCATATATACTTTGCATTTAATAAAATCATTATTTTTCTAAAATGTTTGAAAGGTACTAAGATCCACGGCTGAACACTGAGCTAATTAGAACTCAAATAAGTGACATACATTACTTAATTCTCCTGACTTGCCTAGCCTAATCCTATTTTTCATTATTCTGAATTTATTCCAAGAGAAATGTATCAGCTAGTTCACTGTAATTGTGACTATTAGAAAAGTGATCTATGATTATTTTATTTCCACATTAATTGAGAATCCAGGACCATTCTTGAGCAGTTTGACTTTGATTTCCTGGTATCTCTGTTATTTTTGAAATGGAATGTTAATGAAATCAGTAGTTCCTAAATATTTTGATTGAACTTTAATTCTGTCATCTTCAGCCTCCTACCAGAAAATGGTACTGTTTTCCATCTGTCTGAATTACATTAGTAGTATTTTAATATAAGGTGGCACATTATCTAAAATGAAGTATGTACTGTTTTCAGTACCTAACCCATTAAGTGTGCTTAATAATGCTTAAAAAACACATAGCAATTCTAGCAGATTTAATGGTCAGACTCTTAATGGTAGCACATCTGCAAATCAAACCCAAGATATGTTGGGCACCAGAAAAGCAGAGAGGCAAATGACAACACTTGCAGAAAGTTTGGATTAAGTGAGCTGCTGTGCAGCACAAGGGAATGCTCAATGGCTGTAATCACTGTGCCATCTGTTCTTATCCTCTTGTCCCATATTCTGCTAAGCCTGTGCTTCCCAACCTCTGCAACCAGGGAAAGAGGGATCTTGTAAGAACAGTACCCTCTGTCACTGTTCAGGGACTCACTTCTTTGAACAGCATGCATTAGGATATAATTTAAGCCACAGGAGCTGGTGTCCTTTAAAGACATGCCCAGATTGAGTTAAACAGTGATTCTTACAGGTCAGAACCATTTCATGCTCAAGCAACTGGCCTTCTCCTTTCTAAGACATGTAATGTAACAGGAGGTAAGTAAAGGAAGAGACTAACAATGCCTAATTGGGGAGTGTTTTCATGCCTGAAAGAGATGGCCTTTCCTGTGTGAAAGCCTGCACTTTTTTCCCAGCTCATCCTCTTAAATGAGAGCCCCACTCCTGCTCCATTGCATCTGCAGTACTGTCCTAGAGCTATGGGCTGCTGAAACCAGATTTTACAATAGCCTTAGAAGTAGGTGCATTTTTGCCACCACACTTAAAGATGTAATAAGAAATTTTCTTGACCAGTGTATCTTGGACCTATGTCTTAATTTACCACTCCCTCTATATATAGCTTAGTGTTCAGGATATGTTTCTATCACAAGTATAATGACAAGAAGTTCTTCTTTAACAACATGGCAAAAGATGATATGAAGATCTTAAAAATAAGTCTACTGATGATCCAATCAATAGTCACATGTACATACATTTAGAGGCTATCTTAATTGGTGCAGAACTTTGTTTGAACCCTGTCAGCAGATGCAGTAAGCCCTAGGAGGTTTTTAAAGTGCTGTGTTGACCTTTTAGTTAACTAGGCATGAATCAGAAATTTTCTTACATAGCAGTATCAAATACTATGCCATTATAAATCTTGAATTCTTAAAGAGGACAACAGCAAAATTGAAATGTTTTAGAATCAATGAAGTTTTCCTAAGGAGTTCTTGATAAATGACATTGTGATAGAAGAATAATTAGCTGCTACTGAGTTACATCTTGTGGAAGATTGAAATTCTTTTTTCTATAAAATATCCTGTGCATTTCTTCATTTAAGAATTAGGAATATAAATAGTATCAGTGGAATTCACTTCTAAGCTGACATTCTTATCTCAGGATAAATAAAAACTGTATTTCGTGTGACTAGCATTTGGGCATACAAACACATAAAATACTGATGTTCAGTTTAATTATTTCCTATTGTAAGCAAACAGGCCTTGTCTTCTGTGTTTGTAGTAATAGCATGACCTAGAGGAAATACAATCCAGGACTGTCTGTGTTGATCATCCTGATTAGTCATCTAATCTGATTACTCTTTGTGTTCCATATGTCAGATTCAAGGCAATAAACAGAACCCATCTATGAGGCCTGCTCTAGTTTAACAATAGAAAAAAAATTGTCTATATTAACTATATTAGTTAATAGGCATATAGTGGATGTTCTTCCTTTAACTTGATTACTGGTCTTCTATGAGGATTTACTTTTGTTCATTCATCCTTTCTTCTCCCATGTTGAACTTTCAGCTGCTATGATTTGCATACTTGTTTTTATAAGGTCATAATAAAGTTATCATGGTTATGTTTATGGGCATGGAACTTGATTTGAAAAAGCATCTTCAACTGAAATCACTTATTGGTGCAGGAGAGTAAGTTTGTGCATGAAGATAGTGACACGGTGAAGTCATTGTTCCTGGGTAAAGGTTTGGGGTTTTTTTCTGTGTTTCTGCTCTTAATCATTTGAAGAGCATTTTCAGAATGTAATAATTTTATTATTTTGCATGTATTAAATTATACTCACCTGAAATTAGTTGTAGAGTGAAGCCTTATTATAATATAAGATATTTAATATATTCCCTCTTCCAGGCTATAATTGTCAAATAACTTAATTTCTCTAAGTATTTTTGGTATTCAAATAAATTGACTTTACATTTTAATATTAAAGTGCCCTCAGTGGATTTAGGGATCTGTATTGTTCCTTCATTGCTTTTACAATCTTCTAAATTTCAAGGGATTAAATAGTTCCTTCATTGCTTTTACAATCTTTTGAATTTCAAGGGAGTTTTATATGTGTAAATGAAGAATAAATTTGAGCTTTTGTTTTGAGAGACAAGCTTACAGGGCAATGATATTTATTAATCCTCTCAAAGAACTCTTTATTAGAAATCTAGTTCCTGCGGATTACTTGCCTGAGTAGCAACTGCTGGATCCACCCATGTTAAAGTATATTATATTTTAATGTAATTTTTTTTATTCCATACTTTTGTTTAATCTCAGGTCCTGTTACCTGTTGAGGGTTATTTAAAATCTGAAGTTACTTCTTGTCAAAAACTGAAACAATGTATTTGCATGTAGGAACAATGCATACTCTCACCTACAACTATGAGAGTGCAATGGTTTTAGTATTACTGATCAACTCTACTTTTTTGCCAAAATCACAAGGGATGTAATTTCTGAATTTTATAGTAATATAAGTGTTCTTACATAAGCAAATTAGTTTGATTTTTATATTATTTTTTAAACTAATGAACAGTGCCTAAGGTAAGATACACATCTGTAACATCGAGGCATTTTTGTATTAGTGTTGACATAATATTCCTAGCTTGCCCTCATTAGTTACTGTAGCACATATAGTATGGAAGACCAGCTATTGTTCTTAAAACCATCTTCATGTGTGCTCAGACATAATGGGGTGAATAAAATGCAAGCTGAAACATCTCAATGGCCTTTATTACTTAGAAAGCTGAATAGTTTTTTCTTTTAGAAAACAACTGCTATCCATAAAAGAATTGTAGATGGTCATTTAATCATACAACTAAAAATGCAAAGCCAGTGTCAGTGCCTTAGTTAGGCCAGGTACATCACAGTCAACTGAGATTAATCCCTGAATAAATGTTTAGTTCCATAGAATATTCAATGTGTAGGATGTATTGTTCTAACACCAGTGAACAACATTTTGATTCATAATACAATCCTTTAAAGGCCACAAATTCCAGCACACTACAGAAGGAAGATGTCCTTCACCAGTATTACAGGTCCCCGCTGTCATAGAATTTACTGAGTAGAAATGCTCAAATTGACAGAAGTAGACCATGTCTCATAGAGGGGTGAACTCGGCATTGCCATTCTCCTGGTGGAACAGAAGCCAGCTCTGTGTCTTGGCTGCAAAGCAAGGCAGCAGCAGGGCAGCGCTTGAGCTGGGAGAAGACACTGACGTGATCTAATAGCAGCCTTCTAATGCATACAAGAGTTATCAAGAAAATGGAGCCAGGGACCATTTGCAGTGATGCAGGGAAGTGAAGGGGGCTTTGGCTTGATACGAAGAAAACCATTTCTCAGTAAGGACAGTCAGCAGTGGAACAGATTGCCCAGTGGCATTGTGCAGCCTCCATCCTTGCAAGTTTTCAAGATCCAATTGGACAAGACTTTGAGCAACCTCAACTGACCTCATTGCTGACCTTGCTTTGAGGCCTTTGGACTAGAGATCTTCAGAAGTCCCTTTATTGTCTGAATTACTTGAAGATTGTATATTCAGTCTGATATAGTTGGTTTAACTGTGATAGATTTACACAATGCCAGATATGCAAGAAATTTTTCACTGCCTCTAGGAGCAGAAATGATCTGACACTACAAAAGATGAATAGTGATTTAGAGAAAGTAACATCTATCTGCCACCTTCCATGTCTAAAGCTGAAATAATACATTAGGAAAAACTCATTCTCAGTCCCTGGAAGTGAACAGCAAAAGCCCTGAGGGATAGTTTAAATATTATGTAAACATGATAATTACACATTAATTGGTGATAAACCTACATTTTTTCCTGTCAGTATTTACTCAATTTTACCACAAGTTTTCAAGTAGATGCAAGTTCCACCATTTTCTTTTATAGTAAACTTAATCTGGTATCCTTTCTTTTGTTTTTTGGGTAGTGCAATAGGTTGTTAATTTGACATCTATTCCACTTGCAATATTACTGTCCAAATGCAATGAATACATAATTTTCATTATAAAAGTACCATGAAAAAGTGCTGAAATTTTCTTTTGTCTTCTTGAGTGGTATTGTGATCACCAGCAACAGCTAAAAAAAGTTCGCAAAAATGGATTTTATTAAGTAGGCATTCTAAAGACCATAGCGTGATAATCTGGTTAATTTTTATGAGATTTTCATACATCTTCTAAGTTCATTTTCTTTTAATCTATCATTTTCCAGTTTCATAATGCTAGAATGTTAATTTAAGATTTGGCTAGCATGATCCAGCAGAAGCAAGAAACCAAAGGTATCAGAAGGTACACTTACTGCAAATCTATGTTCATTGTGCAAAATGATTAGCTTCATAATGTCTGTAAGTTGACATAATGTAATAAAATTGAAGTTTGGATATGTGTCAGAGAGAAAATGTTTTTGCAAAATGAGGTTGTCACAGAGTATAAATGCATTTGCGTCATTGTTTTTATTGTTTGGCATTTCCATTCCTCAGTTTCTATTTTCTCTCTTTTCAGGAGCTTGATTCTGAATACACTGTGTTTCAGGTAAAGTTCTTTCCATAAATAAAATTATTAGATGGAATAATTGAGAAGAATTTCTGATACACTGAATAATACTTTTTTTGTAGTTAAGTCCTCAGTGGCATAAATTTGGTTTTTGTTATCAGTAAGGCATTATATTTGATAAGGGGAAGATTTTTGGTATTTTGGACAGGCAGCTTTTTTATTTGATAGAGTTTTATTTCTCACATATATTTCCTATATCTTTATTCAGCAGTTCAGTGCTTTCTAAAAGCTAAATTGAATCTACCTTGAATTGAATGACCTTCATCTGCAGATGAGGTTAGGAAGAAAACAACGTGTATTAACAGACAGAATGTTTGTGCTCTTAGGGTTCACTTTCATGTTTTATTTAATGCATGTAATGGTGGGCTGTTACCCATGCTCTTCCTGCTCTTGCAGCTCAGGCTCACTGCCTACCTTGTATAAAGTCTGGTGGCCTTGTAGGTGCATGATGATGATTTGCATAAGTGATGGAAGACTGAGAGTAATTAGTTTTCACTCTGCCCACATTAGCTTCAGATTATTGCAATGGCAAGAATAGTATTGTGTAGGTGATGGCATCTTTTGGCTCCAGTCCACTATCAGAATTCTGAGATTAAATTCAATATGAAATAGCATCTTTAAATACAGGTCCATAACATATTTTACAGGTCTTTAATTACACTCCATGAATTCATGCAAGTTGTTCACATATAGAATGGTTTCACTGAAATACTGCTGGAAATCTTCTTGAGTGTAACTATTACCCTCCACAGTGTAGTTGTTCTGGAGTTTTCATTGTGTATGGAATAAAATTTATTCTAATAGAAAGGATTATTAAAGAATACAAGCTCTTAGAAGTGTGTTACCATATTCAGAGAAAACATTTAAATATAAATACTAAGTTTATATTTTTAATTTGATTTTTGGACTTTCCAGGAACAAGAAGAAAACACTCGATTTAGTTACAAACTTCTCATAAACTGAGTGGAAAACACATTGTCACTTTTCTTTCTGGAGCTTAGACTTACATACTGTATACTTATATACTGTATCACATTTCTGTACCTCTGTAATTGCTATTAGGTATTGTAAATTTTGTTCTGATAATGAGTTGAGCAAGCTAAATTTGTTATGTTGTGAATATATGAGTTGTCTGAAATGAGCTGTCCCTTCCTTTTTCCTACCATATAAGTGCTGTTTCATTAAAATGCAGTTTATCTTCATAAACTCCAGACATGGTGCTTATCACAAAAAAAAAATTACTGGTCCTACAAAGAGAGAGCAGATAATCTGTACTCTTCAAACAGATGTTTAATTAAGGAATACTATGTGATATTTGAATTTTTTGTTGTTTATGAAGCTTTGGACTAGGAGCTTTAGACTGGAAGAGATGCCTAAGGAATCTATTTTTTGGAACAAATATTTGCCCAGTAAAGAGAAAGAGACATGTTGATTTTAAAAACACATTTTCGCATACTAGTTAGTGGAAAAAACACAATAATACACTTATGCCTACGTAAAGAACTGACCTCAGTTTTAGCAATTACTGTAGAGGAGTTACTACATCCAATTTCCAGGAAAAGATCTTTACTATGGGCAGATTTTCTTACTTCTAGAAAGAAATTAGCTTGTGCCTGGCTACACAAGAGCTTTAATTGGAGCATATTCCCCATACAGACATGGTTATGTTGACTGCAAATATACATGTCTTTGAAAAGAACAGAGTATCATCAAGGTATTAAGAATTCAACAAACTAAATACTTTATAGAATAATGAAAAACCATTGAGGGTGTTGAACATCTAACAGAAATCTCAACATTAATTAAAGGCTGTCATCCTACTACATAAGAAGAAACTAAAAGAAAACGAAGCAGATCTGGATTATGACTGTCTGGCCTAAATTCAAATCATCCTTCTGAATTCCCTTCTCTTCATTCTTGAACAAAGGTTTCTAATTGTGGCTAAATTGACTGGCTGAAGCCATCCTTTGCTTGGAAGAAAGCACATTTTAAAAGAATAGTTAAATATTTCAGCACCTTTAAATACACTTCCTTTTTGATTGATACTTACAAATTTGCCTAGAAGTATGAGGGAAGTCTAGAGGAAAAGATTGGATGAATGAGAAGCTTCTCATTAAATGATTACTTAAATTATTAAATAAGCCTGAGTTTCAGATATTTTCATACCTCATACTTAAGGAACAAATGTTCCTGTGTGTTTGACCTTTATTTCTATTAGGATAGCATTAGGCTGTTTCTATTTTGAAAGGTGTCCTTAGCCAATATTAAATATGCTTTTCCACCAGATTGCTGCACTCTGTGTTAGAAAGGAAACAAATCTAATTATTTTGGCAGTGATTTTTACTCTGGAAAATTTATGATGATCTGTTCAATATCTGATGGAAGATCAGGGATTGGTCTTGTGACTGCATTTATCATGCCAGTTCTATGAGTAAGTTACAAGCATATTAAATTATCAAAGTGATTGTATCTACACTTTGGCTGCTACTGATTTTTCTTGTTTTCTTTTTTCTCCCCACTGATTTGGTGTTTTCCCAGTCTACACAAAGTTTGTCACATAGGCTAGAGTTATGCATGCCTTTCCACACTGCTCAGATTATCCTCCAGATACAATGTAGTAATTTGTCAGTTCAGGTCACTAAAATGTATTCCAATGCTCTCATAATCTGAAATGCCTAGGGTATATATTTATACGGTTTTTCATAGCTGATGCTTTGAACAAAGGACTTAGTTCCCTTTTATACCTCCATCAGACAGATGGATATACTCAGCTTGTTTAAAGTCAATGCCCTATTCAAGCCTAATAAAACTGTGAAGTGAATAATAATAAAGAAATTGTAAAATTGCTTAGTGACTTGAAGATATTTTACTTTTTATTTATCCTTATTCAGGCTGCCTGGAACCTGAAAACACGAGCTTTGACAGAAATGGTGTATGTGGATGAAATTGATATGGATCAAGAGGGAATCGCAGAGATGATCCTGGATGAAAATGCCATTGCTCAAGTTGCACGTAAGATATACTTTCACTTAAATACATTGACTCAACAAGAGCACTTTGGGCCATTTCTTATGTCATCTACCATAAAATATTACGAACTGAGCTGAGCCGATACAGCATTTAGTATTGGTAAAAAAAAGCATTTGAGGTTGTTTTATGGTTGCATAGCAATGTTGAGATCCACCCTATGTTCTTGATGTAATACTTAGGCCTGTCAGACAGAGTTCAGACCATGTTCAATAGTGTTTTGCCAGCTTTTCCTTTATATTTGAGAAAATGCAGTGAGCATACAGGTGCATACTCGCTTTTTCCATCAGCATGTTGATTTCTTTTACTCCTTTCTGGCTTCCTTAGGTATTGTGGGAAACTAGAGAAAAAATCTGCCCTCAGTGTACTGTGGATTTTATCCATATGCCTGTAGTGTAGACAACAGTCAGATACCACCTTTTGGTACCTTTTTGCATGTCCTGCAAATGTTATCTGAACTGATTTTCTTTCTTCTCTTTTTCCCTACTTCATTTTTCTCTTCCTTCACAGAGCAGTTCTTTAGCTCTGTCATTGTTTCTTCTAGGCAATTTTTTCAGCTTCATCAATTCCCTTCCAAGTGGACAATAATTGGTTGTCTGCCACTACTTTTTTTGCATTATTTGTATTTTTCTCTGTTTCTTTTGTACAGTCCACATGGATGTTTTTATGTAACTTACTAAGTGTGGCTCTCAACCATGTACACTGTCAAGGAATTAAAGGGAAGAACTGGACATAGGCCAGAACTAATACTTGAAGTATTAAAAGCTTTTGTCTGTATAGATGTAGGCAATTGCATATCTAGCTGATTACATTTTTTAAAATATTCATTACATGCTTGGTCACAGTCAAGGACTACTGGAGATGTGTTTATACATTGTGATCAACTAATTACATATATCTGTCTTAAAACAGCATAGTAATAAAATTCAGAGTTTTATTTGATTTTGTGCCCCCTGTGGTAGAGATTATCTTCCAAGAAAAATAATTTGATGAATAGTATTTTGAAATAAGCCATTCTGGAAAAATATATTCATACTATATTGAAACTGAAAAAAAGGTCACTTTCTGGATAGTGTGTCCCAGATTTCAAAACCAAAGGAAATTATTACAGTAGTGTAGCCTGCACTTCTGAGATAAAACTTTGCTATTTGTGCTTCAAATCTGCTAGGTATGCCTGAGCTAATATGTAATTTTTAAGAAAGTATAAGAAGTTTCCAAAGATAGAGAACCCCCTGCAGTCTTTCGTAAATTATTAAATTTACTTTAGCTTTTATCAGTGTGCCATATCTTTACTGGGAATTATCAACTATAAATCCACCTGTTGCTTCTTTGTAAACATTTTATGCCTGATACAAAGTTTTTATTTTCAAAGGTATATTTCCAAAGTAAGTAGTTAAATCTGTCATTAAGTCATCCAGTGATCTTTTCTTTGATAAGCTAAACAATCTTCTCATTCTAAGCTATATCTCTTAATTTTTGAGTTGAGTCTTGAAAGTCTTTTCTTAAACCTTTCTAGTTATCCACTTGTCTTTTGTTGTCACCAAACTGGACAATGGTCCACTGGCACACAGAAAACATGTTTTTCTTCTATAGCTTGATTTTACTTCCTTTATACATCTGAGGTGTTCTAATGTTACACTTTGCATAAAAGGTTAGCACAGGAATACTTAAAAGAGTGCGAGGAGGACTGAGCCAGTGGTGCCCAGTGACAGGACCAGAGGCAGTGGGCACAAACTGAAACTCAGGAGGTTTCTTCTGAACATCAAGAAACACTTATTTTTAACTATGAGGGTGACTGAGAACTGGCACAGGCTGCCCAGGGAGACTGTGGAGTCTACCTGCTTAGAGCTATCCAGAAACCATCTAAATAGGGTCCTGGGCAACTGGCTTCAGAGTGTCCCTGCTTGAGCATGGTTGGACCAGATGACCTCCAGAGGTCCCTTCAAACCTCCACCATTCTGTGGTTCTGTGATTACTCCACTTGTACACGTGACTTAATAAAAATGGACTTACTGACTGTGGGCTTTTTCTTTTTGCTGTTGAACTGTTCTAGCCATAGTTGGTCTTGACTTGGGTCTTTCACTGTGGCAGATCTTTCAAGATATCCTCCTCCACTAAAATCGTAGTTCACAAACATAAAACTGTGTAGCCACGCTTGTTATTGTCTGTGCCTACTAAGCAGTTCAAATCCTTTTGCATTAATTACATATCCATTCTAGTTTTACATCTGCCCTTATCTTAGTTTCCAGATTAAACTGTCTTAATAATGACTTTGCTCTCAGTCATGCATTATTAAATAATTAGGAAACTGTGTAGGAGCCCTGGGAAACAACTACTTTTCTGTGGTTTGTCTTCACACATATGTAGTGAAATATTTCTTCCACCAGTTTTATTTTTTTTATAGTTTTGCTGTGTTAATCTTCCATCAGTCTTTTTTATTAACAAAAATGTCCTAGAGCATTGTTTTACACAAAAATCCATTTTGTTACTTTTGGACCATTAACACCATTAATTTTATCGGTTAATATTTTACGCTTGTTGAAGTGTTCCTATGCCAGCATATTTTTCAGAAACTTGTACTAGTTGACATTATGGAAAATCACAGCTATTTCATTAACTGAGGAGTTAAAAGAGTCATCTGCAGTTATCACTGACTACTGACATTTTACTCCTAAATTCTGACACTTCTAGTGGCCACATGCACTGCTGTGGCCTCTTACATCTATTCATAACTAGTTGGCTTGGTATTCTCAAAGTAAGGACTGAGTTGTCTGGGGTGAGGTCAAAGGAGCTATACCCTGTAAGCATTCTCCCAGTACACCAAAAACTCAAAACAATTGTAGTTATTAAAAAACTTGCCTGAAAAAAGGAATTTTAACATCTTGCCTCTTTTAGATTACAGCAGTAGTTTTAAAAGGAGTTCAGAAAGTGGAAGAGTAATACATTTGTCTGCTAGTCTGAAAAGTTGAGAGCCACCTTCCCCATTTCTCTGAAGAGTGCCCTAGTTATCATGTTAGAAACTGTGTTTAGTGATCTGTCCACCCTTTCAGTTGTGGAGTAAAAACTTCAAGATTCACAGGACTATAAAAGGCAAGTAAGCAATAGAAATCCTAAGTGTGTCCAGCCAAAAGAGAGAGAATCCCAGGGTTTTTGATTAATTTTAGCACCAATTGCATGTTTAGTTGCTTTTACCAAGGACATCATGGTTAATACCTTTTTTGTATTATTTAAATACAGCTGTAGTCAGGTGGCTACTTCAGGTTTATTGTGGGGAAAAAACAAGGAAAGAAACTGTCTACCTACCCGTTTATCTTCAGTTCTAGGAAATGTTTACAATAAAAGCAGTTCATAAGCATATAGAAAATACGTGGATGAGTTACAGTGATTTGTCAAGAATTGTCTGCATCAACTTAAATCTCATTTCTTTCTGTACATAGTCACAACCAGTGAAGAGACTGCAAGGTACAGATGTCATATGTTGCTTTTAACCGAGTGTTTAAAACCATCTCATAAAATTTCACTTAGCACATTAGAAAAACTGCCCAATCAAATGTCAGTGAATGAAAATCTACATGCAGTAACTAGTAATTCTTAATGATACACTGTCAAAACAGAAATGTGTGAAAAGGGGAACCCTTCATCAGTTCATCTAGGCTCAAGCTGGTTCAGTGTTTTCACTGATGACCTTTGGATATGGATGAGTTCACACTTTACAGTGCTCTAAATTGTGGATGGGGATCTCACCAGGGTGTAATGTTATGAGATACTGTTCTCCATCTGCTGTGTAGGTGAAGGTTTAGGTTTACTTACTCAAGTCTGGGTGCCAGGTAGAAAATACACCATTTCAAGTTAACCTGGTCTCCTTCTTCCAGTAACCTTCTTACTTTAGCACTGTGAGGTGTTTCTGAGATATTCTTGACGACTGTTTTGGGTCAATCCCAGTGGGCATCTAGGCTCCACACAGGCACTTGTCCTCTCCCCCCAGGTGGGATGGGGAAGAGAATGGAGAGGGTGAAAGAAAGAAAACCAATATTCATTGTTTGGCAGGTTTCTTGCAATAATCTATCAATTTATTAGAAGTAGAATGCAATATTTGGGGTTTGTCTTACTTTTTTAGTTCTTTGTCCCCTCAGTTTGAGTAAAGACATTTCTGACTTACTGTTTATCTTAAAACACAATCATGTTTGAAGTCCTCTGGACAAGGGAGTAATATCTCAAAGTGAAGTGAGAAATGCTTTTATTTTGTAGGACCCGGAACATCTTTGAAACTTCCTGGAACTGGCCAAGGGGGAGGCCCCAGCCCAGCTGTTAGGTATGTGATAGTTTATTTTTTAAAATGCAACAAGTTAAAAATGAACAAATCATGAACTAAAGTTGTGAAAATGAAATGCTTCAGGTATAACTGTTTAAATTCTCTATCAATAAATACTTCTTAAAATAAGGATAATGTGCTTAACATCTTCAGGCCAGTAACTCAATCAGGAAGACCTATTACAGGATTTGTGAGACCCAGCACACAAAGTGGACGGCCAAGTACCATGGAACAGGCGATAAGAACACCTCGAACAGCTCTCACAGCCCGTCCAATCACCAGTGCTTCTGGGGGATATGTCAGGCTGGGCACGGTGAGTTGCTTGCCTCTGTTCCCAGAATGGAAGATTTCTTGGTCACAGTATCTGGCACAGTGACACTGTAGTTTACTTAAAAGCTGCATCTAAACTCAAGTTTGAAGGAGGCAAGTATCTTTATTTTTTTAAATTATTTTCAAAATCGATTTTGAAATTACTACTTCTTGTGCATTTGCTAGTCTGTTTATATTAAAAAAATGTACATAAATTCACAAGTTCATCAGGATTCATATAAATTCCAAATTCACAGCCTCCTTGACACACATTTTTATTCATGGAAGGCCATGCAAAGAGTATGACATGATTTCACCATAAGTGCCTACTACAAAACAGTTGCTAAGCACTCAGTGTCTGTCACTTCAAAAGATAAGGAGAATAATCTATACTACTTTATCCTGTTCCATTGGCAAAATAAATAAACTGCAACCAGCATGAATATGTAATATCTATTAACATCATATTAATGGCAAAATGTGGCATCTTCTCACTATTTCAGGTAGGAGCTAATATTCCTAACTATTTCTTGAAGCATTTTTTTGGTTATGTATTCCATCTACCAAGCTACATGCTTAGGCTCTGTATGGAAATGGTGGGGAGAGACAGAGAAGAAAAAGGAAGAGTCTTTACTGCATGGTAGAGCACTGAACCTACAAATGTTCTGTTTGGAATTTTGGCTTTTTTTGTATACTAATAATATTTTGAAAATCTTCAGGAAAAGCGTAGGGGATCTTCCCACTTAAAAAGCTTCTTTTTCCCCCTTAGGCTTCAATGCTAACAAATCCAGATGGCCCTTTCATAAATCTGTCTCGACTGAATTTAACAAAATATGCTCAGAAACCCAAACTGGCAAAGGTATGTAACTATTTTAGTTAGTGTTTTGATATCTTTTTCTTGTTTTCTGATGTCATTCTAATGTAACTGTACATGGGATTGGGGATAAAAACAATGATGAACAGTGGTTTAGGTATGAGCTTCAGAAAAACAGTGTGTTACTCACCTTTTGACAGTGTTTACCAGACTTGAAATTGAAGGTATGTCTAAAGAGGTTATGGTGAAAGTATAACCTAGGAAAAATATTTGTATAGGAAAAAATATTCCACTGGTAAATAACTTTGAACTGCACAACTAGGAGTGATGAAGGGCAACTAAAAAAGAAAAAAGAAGCCAGGAGCCAAAAACCAGCAGAACCTTCCTTCATGTCTGGAAATGTGGTATCTGTGTACAAATAGATGGCAATCCTGGCCTAAAAATGTTCACACCGTTTGGATTTTTTCCTTTGCTTTTATAGCATGAATTAACACTTTTTATATAAAAAGGTACCATTTTTTGTTCAGAATGCTTCTTCATTTTCAGTTAAGATCATCTGATTGACCGTCAATGAAACTATCTGACAATAGAACAGGTTTTTGCAGGTTGTCTGCCCAACTTACAGATTCCAGTTCTGAGTGACAGGGAGCTGAAAGTTCTGTGAAGATTTATCATTCTGTTGCCTTTCAGTTGAATCT
Source organism: Chaetops frenatus (assembly GCA_013400775.1). NCBI lineage: Eukaryota > Metazoa > Chordata > Aves > Passeriformes > Picathartidae > Chaetops > Chaetops frenatus. Next base: position 178,245 of record VZTR01027781.1, on the reverse strand, counting down.
TTCCCCAACACAACCAGTTAGCTGTGTGGTTGAACATGTTTTCTGTGCATAGTGTGTTCATAAAAAACAGCTGTTGGGCTAAGGCCAACAGCTCATTTTGCATAAGGTATCAAGCAATTATCTCTAGGCATCAAGGTATCAAACATGCTCTAGGGAGCCATATTTGGCTCTCAGCCTAAAGGTGAACAAACCAGTATGAATTCAGTCTATTTTGAGAAGCATAATGGTGAACACTCTTAAGAAAACTAGCAGTATCTGATAATGTGCTGGAGGAAATAGGTCTTCCAGTCCAAAACTTTGGTTAGCAGTTTTTCATAAGCGACTGGAAATTTCTTTGCTTTTTAAAGCTTGATCTAGACTGGTGTAGGGCATTGCATTTTAGTGTGGTTTTCAAAGGAAATAAAGCTTGTGTAATTGCACTGTCCTTCACCTACTGCTTGCATTGTTGTCCCTTGGCCTCTTAACCAAACTGGGCAGAAGAATAGGTATCAAATATAGGAAGTTCTAGTCTGTTGAGGTATTCAAAGGCTTCCAGACTATGATCTGAAGGCAGTTACAAATTAGTTCGTTATCAGTGCTGAAAAAGTACTGCATGCTTTTTGTCCAGTTATGTCCTTGCCAGCAATCAGCCAGCAGACACATTATTATAAATCCATTACAGTCTGGAAAGCAGGGGGACTGTAAGAAACCTGGGAAGGATTAAGAAAGACAAGACATATCCAAGTTCTTCTGCTTGAAGACAGATAGCTTTTAATTGTGATTGGTAACTACATGCTATTTAAGTAGGTAGGTTAGCTTTCAGAGGAAATATTCTTAACAACAGCTCTCAGGAATGAGAAACATACATATTTTTAACAATTTTGGCTTGTAATTAGCATTTTCTGTGGCAGATTTGTCTTCCTTCAGTTCCATGTGAAAAGAAGCTTAAGCCAAAAAATGTAAATCAACAGTCATAGAAACATCCATAGGCAGCAAGTGTACTTGTCAGTATTATGAAGCTAATACATTATGACATTAACATTTCACACAGAATGTAAGATCTAAGTTTAAATTCATAGCTACATGAATTTATAACTTTTTTTATAGAACAGTATTAAGGCTAAAGCCAAAGCTGGAAGTGAGAATGCAGACTGCACTCTGTTAAGAATAATTGATTTCAGTTTTAAAACTTTATGACCTGTCACCTCTCCCAGTGCCTAAAGGTGATAAACCTTGCAGCTATTGAATTCACATAATTAGCCAGTCTATTCATGTTTGTATATTAATACCTCCTACATACTTCTTCCATATGGGTCTACAAAGTAGCCTCACTGTATCTTTTTTTAAGTTAGATTATCTGTCTGAGGTTTTCCAGTATTTTGAAGTGTACAGAAATATGGCATCTCTCTGACTAACATAACCATGTTAAAGACTATCCCGGGAAACACCATAGCAGACATACAAGGTATTGCCTGTCACCAGAGAAAGCCTCTGGTAAATCCCAGTTAGCAACTGTTCTCTGGTATGAAACAGAAAGTTTTATCTTTTTTAGCTTGTGGATTTTTAATAGACTTATTAAGATAACTCTAGATATTTTTATCCAAGTGAATGTTCAGTCACTTAAATCCTTTTGATTAAGATAACTCTAGATATTTTTATCCAAGTGAATGTTCAGTCACTTAAATCCTTTTGAAGGTCAGAGTCTGTGCATAACAGCAGTAAATCCCTCATGCCAGCCGTGGAAGAAAACATGTTTTTTGTCACTTTAGATTTACAGACTTTTACTGAATGTTTCTCTGTTACTGAATTAGAGGAGAAAATGTTCCACTACTTTTTTATTGTCTATTTTCTTCTTATCTACCTATTTTAAGCTCCCTATAAATGTGTTACTATTTATAATTCTTTAATGTCTTTTAATCATCTGTTCAGAGTCTTTTCTGACCGAAACTAGTAGAAAAGTATGTTGTGGTATATTTTCCTCACAAAATATGACAATTCATTAGTAATTCTCTGGTTTCCTGGAGGTAAATATTTTAAGAATTTTGTCTAAGAAAATCTGGCAGAAGGGTCATGGAAGCCCTTAGGAGATTGAGGTCTTGTTCTGTATTTCTTTCCTCATGGGGCAATATTTTCTCCTGTTATTTTAGAATTAATTAATCGAATTTAGAAAAATGTTCTGTTCTTTGGAAGCAATTAAAACCTGGAATTTGGATGGAGAAGGAGGTCAAGGTTCAACTCAGTTCAACCTTGTGTTACTAGCACCCACAGTACATTTTTGGGAACAGAGGCTTCCAGTTTTCATTTAGTTATCCAGTATCTTTCAATGTCATTTTATTCACTGAAAATGCCATCCCCATTACCTGATATGTAGTCATCTAATATTCTAGTGCAGAACAGCTACAAACTGGTATGACTTAATTAGCTTTATATAGGAGGAAACAAAGCTGCAGTTATTTTGCTGTGTAATTGTTGTGGGCTTATAAGGAGTTAACCACAGCACAGCTGATGCATGTGACTTCTTTAAACTTTTTATTGTGATGGTATGTTTGAGTTTCAGAAGCACAATATTATTAGTATTTATATATCATCTACAAACAATTTTTTAGAATAATTTTTTTTTCCTTTACAGATCCCAAAATACTGTAGAGCTTAAAAAAAAATTTCCCTGAAGGCAATGTTCACTCAGCTTGCATTCCTAATAAACCTCTGTTTAAGTAGGTTTAGCACTATGTAAGCACCTGAGTTTCCATTGCAAAAAGCTTTCTTTAGATCACTGGTTGATTTTACAGTTAAGAAGTGATGAAAATGATACCAGATTCTCAAATATATATTCACTTTCAAGTTATAGCTGCCTTTTTTGTTTTGAAGTGATGTTAAGCACCAAAGATAAGAGGCAATTCCACTAATCTTGTGCAACCAACTAGGAATTAAGATGCTTTCCTGTGATGACAATATTGCACATCTATAGTTTTTGTCTGTTGGAGTCTTAAATAAATGTAAATGTCAGCATTTGTTATGTGTGAATGTAACTGTTTTCCCAAAGAATTAATTTCTGCCTAGCATAATCAAGGTTCTGTATTCCTCTAAAAGAATATTATCAGTTTTTCTCCTTCAATCTGACAGTGTTTTAAATATTCTTCTGACAGGCATTGTTTGAATATATATTTCACCATGAAAATGATGTAAAAAATGTAAGTAACTCATATGTTCCTTATTCAGATTTTATTAGGTATGATTCAGTTATTTTTGTCAGTATTCTGCTAAACCAAGGATCCAGGTAGAACGTCATAAGTACAGAAGTGAAGCATTAATAGTTGTTTAAGAGGGAGAAATCCTTTCTTATAGGGGTGTTAATCAGGAATGATAATTGGAAAATACCAAGATATAGTTTGCTATCCTTTTTGAGAAGCAAAACATTCTAATTCTTGTAACTGGGTCCCTCATCTATGAATATGACAAGGTCTCTGAATCTAATTAATTCATTTTAATGGAATTTACTCCGGTCTGAGTGGTAGCTCAAATGCTTAGAAAGTTCAGAGTCCTGAGTCTTGGGTATAAGTTACAAAAGAATGCCCATTAACAGAAGAAGGTGAAAATACCTGACGAAACAGGTATTGTTGAACATCAATTGACATTTTAAACTCCTGAGATGATTGCTTATGTGTTTGGGTGAATATAAAGAAAATGTATTTGGTGAAACTACATAAAAATGAAATGCCAATAGGACTTCAGATACTTTTTCTAGAAATGTAAAGCTGTAGTGTTGAGGTATTTTGGGATATCAAGAGAAAGATTATATTGTCCTTACCATTGTCTGTAAGATTTATTCTTCAAATGTTTTTCTAACAGAAGTTTCCCTCTTAACCTATCCAAAATTTTTCTTCTGTGGTTCTTATGTTACTGCTCTGCATGGGAAAGATCAAGTTTGGGTCCATATTGTTTAAGCTTTCAGAAGGAGATAAATGTTGCAGAGGTTTTTTGGCAGTTTACCCAGGGAAAGAATCTCTTTATGCAATTAATAAAGTGTCAATAAATTCTATTGCTACGTTAGATATATGCACCCATAATGGAAATGGAATCAAAATATCTTCTTCAAGTTTGTTTGAAAGAAGTTTATGTCAATAATGCATACACAGTTGACTAAACAGTTATTGAACTTTCTGCAGCACTACTAGCTGGTGTGCAATTAGATCTGGAGTTAAACTCACCAGTTAATCAATAACACACACCAAAATAATTTTCTGTTGTTGAAATAGCTCCTAATTATTTGCAAATGTACTGCTATGTGAAGCTTTTTAATCTAGTATCAAATGATTATAGTTGAACACTGTCAATTTATTGCATAGAATTCTTTTAAGAGGATTAAATTGTAATGCACTGTTAATCCAAAATATCATTGAAACAGTAAGTGCAAGTGTCAGAAATGTCAGAGAGAAATAGAAATTAACATTTACATATCCAGTACAGAATAGGAAGGGAATGCCTGAGTTTTAGCCCACTACTAATTAAAAATTGATGTTTGTTACTGAAAGTCCAGTTCACTAAGAATAAAAGAGTCACTTGATACGACGCTGTACATGCCTACACTTTAAGGACATGCAGGATCTCTAGGCTAGACATAGATTCATATAATATAAAAGTAATTTTCCTAGAACTCCAGAAAAAGTTGGAAGATGTTTTTGCACTGTACTGCATGTATTTTGAAATCCTTGCTGAGAATTCCAGATCACTGTCTTGCAGGAAAAGTTCTGTTTGTATTTTTTTACCCACCTGAGGCATTTGAGTAAATACTTGTAAGCAGCAGAGTGTCAGCTTAATCACCACCATTTACTGTGTAATGAGAAGGAGATTAGTGTTTGGTTAATGATTGAATCTTGTTGGAAAAAAGTATTGTTGTGAATTGAATTCACACATCACAGAATGATGTGTCTTTATAATGTAATGTACATCTCTGAAGAGATATTTTTAGCTGTTCAGTTTACTTTGTCTCGTTTGCTTTCACTGACTCTTTTCCTACGTGCTTTCTACACCATTTGCAATATAACTCCATTCTCCGAACTGTTCTCCCTTCCTTTTGAACCTCATCTGCATTAATTTTTCTTAAACAAAAAAGAAACACTTTAATGTCTGCTAAAATGCATTAATGGCTGCATCAGTGTTTATTCACCTCTTCTTGCAGTGGCATTTCACAAATTCAGTATCTTGCATCTCCCTGAAAAGAATTTGGTCAATTAGAGTTCATCAGAGAAACAGCACATATGTTAACTTTTAAAAGTTGATCTGGCTCTTGCTCAATGACTTGTTAGAACATTCACTGACATCTCTTAATCTTTGTATTTCCTGCTCCTGTGTGATGATGGACGTTCTTAAAACTCAACACTTTTCTGCGTGAGATTAGATGAAGGAGCTGGAAAGGCTTGGAAGCCTGGGAAATTGATTTAAGTTTGAAAAGTCTTTGCTTTGAGCTGTCTGCATAGATGCAATACCAGTTCCTGCAGTTTTGCAAATAAAACACAAAGCAGTAGTGACAACATCCTTTTTTTGTTACTGCACTGAACTGAAACAGCCTGTACTGTTCTCATCTGCATTATTATTTAAGAAACAAAGATAGTTTTATTATTTATCTTCTGTTTCAAATTCAACCAGTATAGAAAGAAAAAAAAAAAGACTCAGCAATTTCAGTTGAGACATGCCATTAATCAGTGTGCCTTCAACTGGATAAATAGTGCGAGGAAATTGGTTCAAATTAAAAGTAAATATATCTGTAATCTATCAATGATCAGAAACGTGGGGATGCGAGAAGAACAGAGAAGCATGGAGCTTTTCAGCACTTGGAAATGTATTCAAAAGTCTTCCATCTTATGTAATGAAAAATTAAACACTTGTCTGAAGAAAATACTATTTCTGTGTCCATTATTGTTCTTGAATTGGTTCCTTTTGAACCCATATACTTAATAACTGACTTTCTGTACTCCTTGAGCTATTTCTAAAAGCCATTTTATGGGCTAAATGCTGTAAGAGCAGGGCAGTTTCAAAGACTTGTCCAGAAATAGTTCTCCTGCTACTTTTTTCAGTAGACCATGACATTGTATTTTGCCATTATTCACAGGTGGGTAATGATGACAAAACATTTTGTCCTGAGGAAGCACAAAGGTTCTACAATATACACTTGTGCCCAGACATCTCAACCTCTCATTTTTCCTTAGATGTTCTCAATACTTTGTAGTTTATACTCTCTGATAGAAATCTGTTTAAAATGAAATTATGTTAGATCTGCAAAGTACAGAAATCCAGAAGACACTCACCAAAATAAGTTGTGATAAATTGACTATGGCTGATGTCATTTCCTCAGCTATCTTATAAACTATCTGGTGTTGATTTGTCTACAAATAAGACTTTAGTCAATAAATGTTACTGGGAAAATTACTGTCATTCAAGGGCACGTGTGAGAAGCAGCAGATGCTCACTATTGTTTCCATCTATCTAATTTCTTGGTGCATACAATACTCTGTATGAAATTACCGTTTCAAACAACTGTACATTTAACAATTTAATTCTGCAGTACAGTGGTAAGTTGCCAGAACCCTACAGGCTGTTTTATACTGCATTACAGCTGGTAGATAATTTGGAAATCTTAGTTATAATACAGTTTAGCGAAGGAAAGTAATGGTAAAAAAATGAAACTCAGAATTATGCTAAATACAATTAAAGAATCTACATGAATTTTCATCCTTTAAGAAAAACTTCTTTTGAAAAAAAACCAGAAAATCCACCAAGTATCAGAGTTTTTTAACATTTTTATTTGCACAAACATAAGAACTGAGAGCAAAATAAATTTGTTCTGAAAAGCTTCTCAGGGTTAAGACTGTTATTAAAATGGACTCTGCATTCTTGAGTATAGTAAGTGTTCCATATAGTAACAACTTCAGCTCATCAGTATGTCCAGATGATGAGTTACATCCTAAAGTTTATTAAAACTTTCTGGACAAGCAGTGTAGGTTTTGAACTGATATCTGTATTAGAATCAAAAATCCTTAAAAGGACATACCAGTATCTGCCAATTCCAAATCCATTCTGTTTCTCCCTTTCAGTTATTAATATGACTACACCAATGTCCAGCAATTCACAGGAGTGCAGGACAGGCAAATCACTACTGCTGTTATAGATTGGTTTTAAATTAACATGTTGTGCAGATTGAACATTGATTTGTACCCAAAATGTACAATTAAAAACCCAAAGTTTACAGCAAATTGAAATTTAAATATGCTAGCAGTTTGTATTGATATGGCAAGTTGAAAGCTTTTACTTTTAAGGGACTATTTCAATCCATTTGCTAACATTTCAAGGACCACATAGTAGAAAGCTCTTTTTTGTAATACCATCAGAAATTTTTAACTATTAGCATGCGCAAAGCCTTCTTAGGCAAACACTTTTTAGAAGTATTTGTAACTTCAGTAGTATTTTTTTATTTAAGTTACTGTAATTGCTTGTAAAGTATCAGAAACAGGACCTTCCTATTCCTTTCCTTTTTCGTTAATTGGAAAGTAAAAAACCAGGATTGAATTTCATAAGCTAACTTCAAAATGAAGTCATGCTGTGTTTCTTGATATTAGTAGAAGATCCCAGGAAGAGTTCAGGATCTGCACCAACAGATAAACTGCTGATGTTACTGTCCACTAAGCCTGAAGCAGTCTTAGTTCCCATTTTCCAATCACAGCCAAAATTGTTAGCCTTGCATAAAACAGTTATCAGGAATAATTAGGGTACCAGAAAGAAACCTGAATGTGTAGCTACAGAAAGGGTCATTTTCTGAAACTCTGTCCTCCTTCTTGAGCCCTTGCCATCAGAGAACTCTGAGGAACATTCTTTGGAGCACAATATTTGCACTATGATCCTTACTCCTCTGAAGTGGCTGCTCCTGCTGCATTAGAAGCAGGTGTGGTATTTGACAGTCGCCCAAGTTGTTTCTACATTTGTAAATGCAACAAAAGTAACCAGTGTTTTAACATCAACTACTTTCACAGATTTTCTGATACTGGGACAAAATTGCTTGTGTAGCTTCATATAAAAGGACGAATCTGTCTGGAAGGGTATCCAGCAATTTCTGTCTTGAAGCAAGCTTATTCCGTGTTATAGTTGTAGCATCCAAAGGGCCTGTTGGGTAATTTGCAGACACTAAGAAACAAAAGACAACCAAGATAAGAGCTGCCATCTATGGCCTTCAAGGATTGCACCTACCTTGAAGAGTTTTAGGTTTACCAGAGTTTTCTCTCTCCTGTCACAGAGGCAGGGAATGACAGCTGTCTCTTTCTCTTAAGGACAGCACTGATACAACTACTTACCCAGAATTGCTACAGAAAACAAATTATTCTTTCTCACAAAGACAAAAGAGAGCAACTCTTCTAAATTGTCATAGCTCCACTGACTTTTCTTCATTATGTCAGATCTAAACCCATTGACTACTTGCAGCCTCCTTTTGCTAGCAGAAAGAACAGGAATACAACTTGGGCATAGATGTCACTAAATTGGGCTCTTACAGCATTTCAATATTCAGATTAATTTTTCCTGGAATTATTTGTTTCCCTGCTATTGACTGGTACACAGAACTTTTACATATTGTTCCTAATAGATAACTTTTTTCTGATTACTGTGGCCTTCAAAATGTTTACCAAAAAAAGTAGGCAAGAAAAGACAGTTCTTTGTTATAAAAACACTGTGTTAAAGCTTTTTACCCTACTTCTGAAGATACCCTGAAAATATAAAAATCATAGCATGGCTTTGATATGTTCTGAGACAAAATGAAATTTAAAAAAAAAGAGAGAGAAACACAAGTGCTTCTGTGGTAGGTTGTGGTGCAGAAAAGGCATATATTTGTTTTAGCAGAGGTATTGAAATTATAGCTAAAACATGAAAGGTCATAGATTCTGGCTGTGGTGGCTGATTCAGTGCACATTGATTAGCTTACCTGCTTTTCCAGTATACCAAACAAAAGAGATTTTAGACCTCCACCATCTTCAATAGATATCTGTTTCTTAGAATATTTCTCTGTTTTTCCTGTAATAAAATAATTGGTTACATTATAGACTTTTTAGAGGAATAAATATTTCTTATTGTATGTGTTTGAGAGTTTCCAGAAGTGACGGCAACCTGATATTATCAATGAGATGAAAATTTCTATAGTATTTCAAACCAATTACTTGGTTTTAACAACTTCTACTGAACAAGGGTGGGAAGCTTGGAAAAAGTGTTTTTGCTTCAGCAAATAGTCAGTATATTCTGAAGTGGCACTTCAGGAGTCTGATCAAATTAATTTTCTATTTTCTCTTTGATTTAGAAGAAGCTGTTTGGATTGCTTATTTTTATAGGGACAAATAATCCTTTTAGCTATTTTATGCACTAAACTATAAAAGTAATAAACATAAAGCAGTGCCTCCACCTCAAGTTAACTGGACTTATGTTCAAAATTTTCTCTTTACAAAAATCTTTACAGTGTTTTCTTTGTGTAAGCATTGATGGTATTAATTTTAAGATGATGGGTTTGTTTTGGAAGGCACTAGATTTGGCAGCCCTTGCCACTGAGCATGCACAATTCAAGGACTGGTGGTGGAAAGTCCAAATTGGGAAATGCTACTATAGGTAAGCCATTGTTCGTTTCTTCTGTGGTGAGTGATTGTGAGTGCAGAACCTGTACTGCTGGCTGTGTTGTGCAATGCTGAACACTGAGAAATAGCTCAGAAAGTGTTTTGTTGGAGAGTGCTATGCTTACAGTTAAATCTCCTTTAATGTACAAGGAGACTACTGGTTGAGATAAAGGCATCCACATTGAGTAACTGAATTGGTTGCAATTTTTCTTTTGTTAATGGGTTTTAAAGTTTGAGAAGTCATTGAATAAATGCAAAGAACTTTTGTTAAAACAGACCACATAAAAGAAATATTACAGTATTAGTTTGAGAAATAAGCTGTCAATGAGGGCTTCAGATTGATGAAATAATACAGAATAAAATATTCATGTTAGACACTTTCTGTCAGAATTACATTGCCCAAGAAGTACCAGTTAAAAATACACTGAAGCCTCAGGCTGGCACCCCATATGCAAGCATCAAATCAGAGTAGGATAATGGGAAATATTAACAATTCTTGAAACAAATACCCACTCTTTCCTTCTTCCTGGGCTCAGCTTCACTCCCTATTTTCTCTACCTCCTCCCTCCCCAGCAACACAGGGGAACAGGAAATGGAAGTTGCAGTCAGTTTGTCTCTGCTGCTCCTTCCTCCTCAGGGGAAGGACTCCTCACACTCTTCCCTTGCTCCAGCATGAGTCCCCCACAGGGTCACAAGTCCTGCTAGTAGACCCCCAGTGCGGGCTCATCTCTCCACGGGCCCTCAGGTCTTGGCAGGAGTCTGTTCCAGCATGGGCATCCCGTGGGGTCACAGCCCCCTTTGGGCATCCACTNAATACAACTTGGGCATAGATGTCACTAAATTGGGCTCTTACAGCATTTCAATATTCAGATTAATTTTTCCTGGAATTATTTGTTTCCCTGCTATTGACTGGTACACAGAACTTTTACATATTGTTCCTAATAGATAACTTTTTTCTGATTACTGTGGCCTTCAAAATGTTTACCAAAAAAAGTAGGCAAGAAAAGACAGTTCTTTGTTATAAAAACACTGTGTTAAAGCTTTTTACCCTACTTCTGAAGATACCCTGAAAATATAAAAATCATAGCATGGCTTTGATATGTTCTGAGACAAAATGAAATTTAAAAAAAAAGAGAGAGAAACACAAGTGCTTCTGTGGTAGGTTGTGGTGCAGAAAAGGCATATATTTGTTTTAGCAGAGGTATTGAAATTATAGCTAAAACATGAAAGGTCATAGATTCTGGCTGTGGTGGCTGATTCAGTGCACATTGATTAGCTTACCTGCTTTTCCAGTATACCAAACAAAAGAGATTTTAGACCTCCACCATCTTCAATAGATATCTGTTTCTTAGAATATTTCTCTGTTTTTCCTGTAATAAAATAATTGGTTACATTATAGACTTTTTAGAGGAATAAATATTTCTTATTGTATGTGTTTGAGAGTTTCCAGAAGTGACGGCAACCTGATATTATCAATGAGATGAAAATTTCTATAGTATTTCAAACCAATTACTTGGTTTTAACAACTTCTACTGAACAAGGGTGGGAAGCTTGGAAAAAGTGTTTTTGCTTCAGCAAATAGTCAGTATATTCTGAAGTGGCACTTCAGGAGTCTGATCAAATTAATTTTCTATTTTCTCTTTGATTTAGAAGAAGCTGTTTGGATTGCTTATTTTTATAGGGACAAATAATCCTTTTAGCTATTTTATGCACTAAACTATAAAAGTAATAAACATAAAGCAGTGCCTCCACCTCAAGTTAACTGGACTTATGTTCAAAATTTTCTCTTTACAAAAATCTTTACAGTGTTTTCTTTGTGTAAGCATTGATGGTATTAATTTTAAGATGATGGGTTTGTTTTGGAAGGCACTAGATTTGGCAGCCCTTGCCACTGAGCATGCACAATTCAAGGACTGGTGGTGGAAAGTCCAAATTGGGAAATGCTACTATAGGTAAGCCATTGTTCGTTTCTTCTGTGGTGAGTGATTGTGAGTGCAGAACCTGTACTGCTGGCTGTGTTGTGCAATGCTGAACACTGAGAAATAGCTCAGAAAGTGTTTTGTTGGAGAGTGCTATGCTTACAGTTAAATCTCCTTTAATGTACAAGGAGACTACTGGTTGAGATAAAGGCATCCACATTGAGTAACTGAATTGGTTGCAATTTTTCTTTTGTTAATGGGTTTTAAAGTTTGAGAAGTCATTGAATAAATGCAAAGAACTTTTGTTAAAACAGACCACATAAAAGAAATATTACAGTATTAGTTTGAGAAATAAGCTGTCAATGAGGGCTTCAGATTGATGAAATAATACAGAATAAAATATTCATGTTAGACACTTTCTGTCAGAATTACATTGCCCAAGAAGTACCAGTTAAAAATACACTGAAGCCTCAGGCTGGCACCCCATATGCAAGCATCAAATCAGAGTAGGATAATGGGAAATATTAACAATTCTTGAAACAAATACCCACTCTTTCCTTCTTCCTGGGCTCAGCTTCACTCCCTATTTTCTCTACCTCCTCCCTCCCCAGCAACACAGGGGAACAGGAAATGGAAGTTGCAGTCAGTTTGTCTCTGCTGCTCCTTCCTCCTCAGGGGAAGGACTCCTCACACTCTTCCCTTGCTCCAGCATGAGTCCCCCACAGGGTCACAAGTCCTGCGAGTAGACTCCCAGTGTGAGCTCATCTCTCCACGGGCCCTCAGGTCTTGGCAGGAGTCTGTTCCAGCATGGGCATCCCGTGGGGTCACAGCCCCCTTTGGGCATCCACTGCTCCAGCATGGGTTCCTTCACAGCCTGCAGGTGGATCTCTGCATCCTCTTAGTCCTCCATGGGCTGCAGGGGCACAGCTGCCTCACCATGGTCTTCACCGTGAGCTGCAGAGGAATTTCTGGAGCACCTCCTCCTGCCCCTTCTGCTCTGCAATGCACCTTGATGTCTGCAGAGCTCTTCTCACAAATTCTTACTCCTCTCTCTGCCTGCCATTGTACTGTTTTTTTTCCTTCTTAAATGTAATATCCCTGCATGTACATTATTCCTGTGCTGATTATGGAGGCACTACCACCATCATGGGTGGGCTCAACCTTGGACAGCTGTGGGTCCATCTTGGAGCCTTCTGGCATTGGCTCTGTTCACACAAAAGACATGTCAGCTTCTCATTGAAGCCATCCCTGAATCCTCCAGGTACCAAAAGCTTCTCATACAAACCCAATACAAGAGCTGAGAGGTCATTCATTACTTTCAGGATTTTTATGAATCATGTTATAGAGACTAATGTATCCAAGTAGGTACATGGACTTCCAGGATGCCAAAATACCTTATGTCCCCCTTGGCTGTGTTTCTTTGCTTTAGCTGGCTTGTTCTGTTTGTGTTTTGTGTTACTTCAGCAAGTACATGCTCTTTGGCTGAAGGAAGCAAAAGGCAATTTATAGATGAGAAACTGTACCATTTTCTGTTGTTGAAATTGCACAGTCCTCTTAATTTGTAGTTGTGTAGTTTTAATAGATTAGTGCAAAACATTTGACTGTAATTGTGCAAAATAAATGCCTTTGAGATGAAATAGACTTCTGTGGTGTTCATTCACAGTGGAGATTATCTCTGTGATATTTGCCATGGGTGAGGAAATTCTGGTCTGAAACAGTTTGGGTAGAGTTGAAACATTAATTGCTTATTTTCCACTGTCTGTCCTAAGAGCAGGAGGAGTTCTTGTAAATAGGTGTACATCATTTTTGCATAGGACCAGAAGGCTGCATGTATAAGAGGGGGCCACATTTCATGGATTTGTCTTTTTTATAATTTTAAATGTTTGTGTTGTTATCTTTATATAACAACATGTTTTTTGTTAACATGCACAGAAATATGTGGTCTTAAAGTGTGCTTTCACATAGTTTATGTTTGATTTAGTGTGAACTGGTTCCTTATTTATTAAGCTCTTAAAAATACTAAAAAAACAATAAAAAAGTACCTTGTAAATGTATCTCTTGTCTCTTTAGGTTGGGGTTATATCGTGAAGCCGAAAAACAATTTAAGTCAGCCCTTAAGCAGCAAGACATGGTTGATACGATCTTGTATTTGGCAAAAGTAAGTCATAGATACATCAGTGTGTTTAAAAGTTTATGCTCTCCATGCCTGAGGCAATACATGCTAACAGTTGCAATGGAAGTTGATAGTTTATGAAATTATTTTAGAGCTCCAAGATTATACAAACCAGGTTTTAAAAAATCTCCTATGATACTGGATTCTTTGTTCTAAACTCCAGTAAGGATTATGTAGCTAAAAAATTACTGGAGTTCCAGTATGAAGAACAATGTTGCTATATATGATCTCCTAGGAAACTAATGCAGTGAATCTGTAAATAAGGAACAAAGCTCAAAATCCTAGTTTCACAAGCAAAATGAAAACAAAGTGAGCTTAAAGGAAGCAATCAGAGACCTTGAAACAGGGAATGTTCCATCAAAGTAAAGACATTAAAAGCTTTAAAAGAACAAGTGGCACAGTTGAGTCTCAGAACTACTTGTTTACCAGGATACACATTATATTCCAAACGTTTTCTAAGACATTCAAGGAGAGGTGGCCTGTGAGAAACTAAAACTGCATTTTTCTTCATTGTGTCCTAGAAGGAGATGAAACCAGTTGCTCTTTATCAGTTCCCCTTAAGCCAGCTGTCACAGGCCTGTCTAAAAGTCATCACTGCTAGTGGATAATTCGGATACTCCTATGTGATTTACACTTCTTGATCAATTTATGCTTTGTATTTAAATGAGCATCATTGTTATCTCGAGATGTGTCTTCAATACTGTGTTTGAAGTTCATTGAAGCTTAGTAATTTTAGATTGCTGTCTCTACCACAAATCATTCTGCAAAATACATAGAATCACAAAATGGTTAGGGTTGGAAGGTCAAAGATCATCCAGTTCCAAACCCCAACCCTGCAAACCCCACATCCTGGACCAGGTTGCTCAGAGCTCCATCCAGCCTGGCCTTGAACACTGTCAGGGATGGGGCATCCACAACTCCTCTGGGCAACCTGTGCCAGTGCCTCACCACCCTCATAGTGAAGAATTTCTTCTTACTATCTAACACAAACATGCCATCTTTCAGTTGTAAGCCATTCCCCCTTGTCCTGTCTCTACATGTTCCTGTAAAAAGTCCCTCTCCAGCTTTCTTGTGGGATCCTGTCAGGTACTGGACGGCTGCAATTCGGTGACACTGCATCCTTCTGCTCTCCAGGCTGACTCAACTCTCTCAGCCTTTCCTCCCAGGAGAGGTGTTCCATCCCTCTAAGCATCTTGCTGGCCCTTCTCTGGACTCACTCCATGAACTACACAGAATTATTGAATTGGCAGAGTAATTGGATTAACAAACAGGAGGACTTTACAGTTGTACTCTCAGACAGCTGCAGAGGTGGTCCCTATCCACATGTTGTGATATACTGGATGTCCAGTTCTCACGCAGTTATTATCCACATTGCACATTTTCATAATCAACACAGAAGCCAAAATCACAAAGGCAAAACTGCACTCTTTCCATAGGATTTTATTGTTTGTGACAGGGGAGGTTGGTTGAGCAGTTAGGAAAGTGTCACTGCTCTGTGCAGTGCAGTCTTATTTGACTGAGTAAAACAATTTGATATTCCAACACTATCAACCTGAAGATCCAGTTCTTTGAAGCTTAAACACAAGTTTTTGAAAATAGATTAAACAGGGAGCTATTCAAGGTGATACCTTCATCTCTGTGTCAAATTACATTATATATGATAATAAATAATGAGATATTTTAAATTAATAATATTTGAATTAATAATGTATTGATGGTATGAGGTAAATTTAATTATCTTAAGTAGCCTATTTTATCTTCATTACACAGATTTATTCAGTATTCACTCCATTATTTTCCCAGTATTATTCATCATCTCAGCTAATGGTTTACTGCATAAATGGAGGTGTCATCCCTTTATTGATCTCCCTTGTTAAACAGCAGAACCTGTATAAAAGTCAGACATTTGACATCTATATGCACTTTTTATTTGCTTAGGTGTATTTGCGCTTGGATCAGCCTGTAACAGCTGTGAACCTTTTCAAGCAAGGGTTGGAGCGATTTCCTGGAGAAGTGACTCTTATGTGTGGAATTGCCAGAATCTACGAGGTATGCACCCACTATGCAGTCCTTACAGTGGCCAAAGTTAGCTGCTTGAGCAAGAAAAAAGAGGCAGTAGTTGAATATAACTGTAAGGTCATCAAAAAACAACTGTGCTGAATTTTCAGTGTCACTAATGCAAAACAGATAACTTTCCACAAAGGTAACAAGGTAATGTCAGGGGAGCCCAGCAGGCTTATTTGTTTCAATGGTTAATCACACCAGCGAGATCCCATTTGCCCTTGGCATGCAGGAGCATGTCCATATTAAGTCAAGTTGTCCAGATGTTGTCCTTGCTAGTTTATATATATTTCATCATACTAAAATTGCTCTAGTCACCAACTAGCAAAATTAAACAGCAAAATAGTTTATTTGTCTATGTTGTTTTTATCAGCACTGTGTGTTACCATTAGTTTCTTAGCCCTCTGGGAGCAGTTGGAATGTGAATGTTTCTTAGTTAGGAAGTAAATGTATTAAGTAGGATTAGTTTTAAAGTAGTTTCACTTTACCTTGGTAACCATGTATTTTGTATTTTTAAATTGTGTATTTTCATGTCAAACACTGAACTTAGTATTGTTTTTCACTGAAAATTGGTAATGTGCTGTTCCAGAACAAATGCTAAAACCAAAGTAATGAATTTATTTTTTTTTTTGTCTATATTCATGCTTGGCATTCTATTCTGTTCTCATCATTCTCATCTAACCCCTAAGCCTTAATCCATTTTCATATTAAATCCTTTTTGTCCTTCAGCAAGGAAGAAAACAGCTGCATAATTTTTGGAGGCTTTTCTTTCTGAATTGTTGAATAGTTTTTAATATGGATATTATTTTGCAGAACCATATATAGTATTGCATAACCCTTTAGGGAATTATTATAGAGCAGCATATACTTGATAGGATCTAGTTTTGCACTGACACTTGAGTGCAGGATTATAGCTTCATTAACAGAGATTTGTACTGCAACACAGGGCTGCTTTCATTACATAGACTCACAAGTGGAATATATGTATCAGGCATCTTAATTAGAGCTTTTCTTCTCTGTCACTAACTTTTGACAGTACAAAGCGTTGTAGAGCATTTTTGATTAAAAAAACCCCATACTTTTTAAAGGGACTGCTTTATTATTATTTCCTTTAATCACAAGAAATCAATTTTTTTATAGCTAAATGCACTGCTGGGGTTATATAAAAGCTTATCCTTTAGTTATGTTGGGAGCACATTGTATCTGCAGCACACAGAAATTATTTATACATAAACACAGAAGTGAGTTTGATCTTTTAATGTATTTTTTTTTCTTGTATTGTGATAGGCCTTGCACCCCTCAGAAGCAGTGCACTGTCATTTATAGCAGTGAGTTTACCCTAATTCATCTGCACACATCCAAGCACATATTTATGTATAAAACAGTTCTCTTAACTGGCATATCTTAGGTAGTACAAGTTTTGGTAAACTCATGATTCCTGTTTTTAAAGGCACATAATAGATCTTCAGAGCAATTAATGAGTTGATTTAAAAAGCACTGAAAATAATTGAGACATTGACTGGGGACGTAAGTCTGTTCAGTTCTGGGTATCACAAGGCATTGTGGAAGAAGGGGCAAATGTCTATTGCACATGGTGCTGCTCCAGCACACATCCCCCACAGAGTCACAAGTCCTGTCAGTGAACCTGATGCAGTGTGAGCTCCTCTCCTCATGGGGCCACAGGTCCTACCAGGAGCCTGCTCCAGCATGGACTTCCCATGGGGTCACAGCCTTTTTTTGAGCATCCACCTGCTCCAGCATGGGGCTCCTCCAGAGGCTGCAGGTGGATCACTGCTCCCCCAGTGACCTCCATGGGCTGCAGGGGAAGGGCTGCCTCACCATGCTCTGCACCATGGGCTGCACCATGGGCTGCAGGGGAATCTCAGCTCCAGAGCCTGGAGCACCTCCTGCCCCTCCTTCTGCACTGTCCTTGGCTCCTGCAGAGCTGTTCCTCTCACACGTTCTCACCCCTCTTTTCCTGGCCACAATTACATCTGTGCAATAACATTTTTTTCCTTTTTAAATATGTTATATGTTATCACAGGGATGTAACTACCTTCTCTGATGAGCTCAGCCTTGAGGCCAGTGGTGGGTCCATCCCAGAACTGGCTGGCATGGGCTCTGTTGGACATGGAGGAAGCTTTGGCAGCTTCTCACAGAAACCACCCCTTAGTCCCCTTTCAACTTCCAAACCCAATACAACAGGCTGTCTCTTTTCCTAAAAAATAAAAACCAAATAAATTTCTTTTTGTAGCTGTGCCATAGAGGTAATTTCAGGTAAAGATACTACTAATAAATCAATATGCATTCCTCTCATGGTGTGTGTTACTTGTGAAGATGCCAAACAGTGGTGTTGAATGGTACAATCAGAGAACTTTAGGAGCATATATAATTAATCTCAATTAGGTACTGTACAGGGCATAGATAAAGCATTCAGTAGATTAACATTTGAATAAGTTCCACATTAAAAAGAGGTGATAAACAGGAGAAGTAATTGGAGTTTTTTGTCCAATTGTATAGGAAATGAACAATATCTCCTCAGCTGCAGAGTACTATAAAGACGTCTTAAAACAAGACAATACTCATGTGGAAGCCATTGCATGCATTGGCAGTAACCATTTTTATTCAGACCAACCTGAGATAGCTCTGCGCTTCTACAGGTATCTGTGCTTGTGGAGAGGGAGGGAGGGGGAACAGAATATCTGGGAAGGTAATATAAAGGGTTGATTTTTGTAAAGCAGGAAAAGAATTTATTAGGGGATTGGCATGGGAGTGTGAATGTGCATATGGACAAATATTACCATGAAATCCGTTTACCAACTTTTGTATCTTCTTATACAGTGATAATTACATCACTACATCCTTGTAATCATTACATGAGAAGTATGTAGAAGTATCAACAAAGACTATCAAAACAGTTACCGTAATAAACAAGGGGAGTTCTTTCTCAGCATGAGGCAGTTTGAGAACAGTGGATCTTGCCCTCAACTTCAATTGCATACAGAAAGCACAAAGACTTCCTCTTTAGCCTTACTCCACCTGAAGTGATGAGTTGTGACTACAAAATCCCTGACTTGGAATGTGGGCTGGGCGTCCTCTGTGTTTTACTGAAAGCAG
Source organism: Chaetops frenatus (assembly GCA_013400775.1). Lineage (NCBI taxonomy): Eukaryota > Metazoa > Chordata > Aves > Passeriformes > Picathartidae > Chaetops > Chaetops frenatus. The sequence continues at coordinate 159,355 of VZTR01027781.1, read as the reverse complement.
TGAAAAGATAGTGTTAAACACTGCTGCTTGGTTTTTATTTCAGTACAGTCAGAGTGCAAAGGAACCTGGTGTTGTCTCGCTAAGAGCAGATTAAGTCAATAAGAGCACTGCCATTACATTTCTGTTGGATTTGAGCTCTTTTATGCTTTAGGTTCAGAAGCTCACAGTCATGCTGCAGACAGCAGCCTTCTTTTTCCCTAGCCCTCACAGCATTTCTGGTTTTCCTATAAATATTAATAAATAGAATTTTTATAATACATCTCCATTTTAAAAGACATATTAAGCAATATCAGTGTGAATCAAAATCTGAGCTATGCTTGATGTGTAAGATTAATATAGATTCACATCTAAATGTACTATTACTAATTAGAGCAGTACTGAAGGGTGGGAATGAAGCAGAAAACTGAAGTCTTAAGAGTTACATAAAGTAACTACAACAAACTACAGCTTGATTGATGTCAAGGGATTGGAAGGAGGAAACAGAGAAACTCTGCTATATCTCTGTCTTACAGCAAAGTCAGATCATGTTACCCAATTAAGAAGACAGGAGTTACTAATTTACTTTGGCTGTTTTGCACTGTTTTGCACTGTTTTGATTCTAATAAGAAATACCTCGTACTGCTCTTCACAAAACGACCAAGACTATAACACTTGGTTTTTATACCCTCTTAGAACAGGGAGAAAGGAGGAGAGAACTTTGTCTTCTAGAGTAGAACTCCTACTTGAAATTAATAAAAAATAAATGAAACAAATGTTTTCTTTCAATCTAGACGGCTCCTGCAGATGGGTGTTTATAACTGCCAGCTCTTTAACAATCTGGGCCTCTGTTGCTTCTATGCCCAGCAGTATGATATGACACTATCTTCGTTTGAACGGGCACTGTTTTTGGCTGAAAATGAGGAGGAGACAGCAGATGTGTGGTACAACCTGGGACACGTGGCTGTGGTATGAAAAATATGAACCATCTTTCTGAATAGACACAATATATTAAAAATGTAAAAAAATAACTAGGAAGGAGTCATTTCCCTACTTGGAAATACAAAACCTGGTCGTGTACAGGATAAATTCCAGTACCAATGGAATGTTTATTTGTACTTCAGTAGGGAAGAAGCAGCAAGAGAAAAAAACTCACTACTTTACAGAACATGGCTTTCTCCTGCTAAAAGATGCTCACTTCCCACTGTCTTTAACCTCCCCATCTTTCTAAAAAACTGTACATATACCAGCCCTTGAAGGCCTTGACTGCAAAACAAGCTAATCTATAAAAAAAAAATTGAATTCAAGATACCTTTCTAGGAATCATTACTTGTTTTTCATGGACCATCAGACCAATTCTTCTGTCATAAAAATACACATTCAACAGCAAGCAGGCAATACTAAAGCACTAAGTAGGTCATAGTTGAGAAGGTATATTCCTCTATCTTAAAGGCATCTATAGAAATACTGGGCAGTTGTGTGACAAACTTTGCTCAGTTTCTACAAAAATTTTCTTACATTCTTGCCCATTTTTGCAGACGTTCTTCAAGAACGTTCTTCAAGAAAGAAGTTAAGTTAGATTTCTTTTTAGCTACATGCCCAGAATAAGTTTGCTAAATAAAGTTTTTGACAGCTTTCTAGCATGAGTTGTGTTCAATTGCTGGTAATGATTTGAGTCAGAAACACAACTGTTTGTCTTGCTTGTACTGCAACTAGGTCAAACACAGTAATTTATACTGCCTAAAAGATTGAAATTTGAACTGATGTGCCTGTATTTTTCAACATTTATCACTTTTGATGTTTAACCTGATGCTGTGTCAGTCATAACACTGCAATAGTAGTAGTCAGCTGCTCCATCTGGGAAGTGAATCTCCCTTAACATAAATATGTGTAGAGACAGAGAGGCAAGATGACTTCCTCTCTGGAGACATCTCAGTTTTTCTTACCCTGATATAGACAGTAGCAGATAGGATAATCTTTAGATGACACTTTAATCATCTAAAAGTTAAATTAGATTAAGTGAGTATCACTTGGAGCATGGAGGTTTGTGCTGGAGAGAAATGATTCTGTCAAGAGAAAAAATGAGGAAAAAATGAGAGGATTTGGGAAGAAAGAACATATGTTTTTGATCAGCATGTTTTTATCGTAATTTGCATTCCATTGTAGTACTTATGGGTGAAAAGATACTCCAGAAAACAAAACAGGTGCATGTTGTTTCCAATCTTTTCACAAATGAAAATGCAGTTTTACTTTTAGGGCATAGGAGACCTGAATCTGGCTTACCAGTGTTTCAAGCTAACATTGGTCAACAATAATGACTATGCAGAAGCTTACAACAACTTGGCTGTGCTGGAAATGAGGAAAGGTCACACTGAACAGGTCAGTTTTGAATCTCAGTCTGAGCAGAATGCTTCATTTAGCCCTTTTGTATTTAACAAACATGTTCTTTCTCTGAGGTGGAGGCATCATATGAATGTCTAAGTTGCTATTACAGGCAGAAAGCATGGATAACTATAATACATATTTCAGTGTAAGCTCTGTATTGTCATGCCATCTCCCACTAAACTGCTCATTCTTTGGCATATCCAAATGAATCATCAAAGTCAGGCAAGGTTTACAATGGCTTTGCATTTGTTGAGATTGTTTTTAATTGATATCCAAAGCAAACCCCATGACTTTGTAATCATCGCTTAATTGACAACTTTGTGTATTCAGTTTATAAATGTAGATAACATACTTTTGTTGGGTGGCAAAAGACAGCAATCAGATTAGCTCTTGAAAGTTGGAGCTTTTTTAGGAAGGAGATTGTGTTAGGATTTTGTCAGAAAGCAGCAGGTTCTTGGTAAATACTTTTGCATCAATAAGCTTGGTGGTTAATATTCCCTAATGTGAGTATACTAAGCTGTATTGTGCTTAGATGTATAATTGACATGCATGGTGGATTAAGTGTAATCATTTTTATACACATGCAGGGAAAATGAATATGTGTTTTTTGGACAGTTTGAACTACTGTGGGCTTGTTTTAAACCTCATGAGAGGAAGCTAATTTAATGGATTCATATATACATCACAGAGCTACAATAAATTATAAAGACTTGCAAACACCTTTTTTCAGAGCAAATTCTCTTTGATAGAAGTTAACTTCATTCAGATAACCTAGCAATTACCATGGAAGCACTGAAATGAACCCAGCACTGGGTGTTTCCGGTGACAAATAAACTTTGGGTTTAGTTTCAGTTTCATAATCAGTAAATTTGTAGACATTTAATTCCCTAGCAGATCATACCCTCAGTTGTGGCAGTTGTGATTGCTCATAACTAACACTGCAAAGCCTTTCCATTAGAATAGCTTCTTTTCTACTTTAGTTATCACATGTATAATTAAAACTTGGGGTAATCTTGGCAATAAAAATATGCACAGAAGAAGAAAAAAGATATTATATTTTGCTTATCCTGGATTTTATTTTCTTTAATAAGTACTGTTGCATGTACTCAGATTTTTCAGATGTATGGAGTTTTAATAAGTTCCTAGCTCAGTCTTGCCACAGTTTACAGTTACTTTTGGTTTTAAACATTTAAGTTTTCCTCATTAAGTTCTCCATTTTTTAGTAAAATCTTTCACAAATGGACCTTAATTTTGTAATGCATTTACAGCATGAAAATATACACTGTGATGCTTAGTTTTACTTTTTTATGCCTCTATTTTGCTAGTGAGAAAAAAACCCCTAATTTTATTAAAATGTTTGAGTGTGAAAGCTGTCATTTATATGATAAAATTTATGGTTTCAGGGATGCTTAAGACAGAGCTGTCAGAGACAACAGATAAATACAGCTGTGTGTTCTTTAAATACTTTGGGTTTTATTTAATATACTTGATATATTATCTTCAGTGTTCAAACTTGAATTGCTTAATTGAATATGTCCCAATAATTTTTTTCCTGACTCAACCAAAAGTCTTTATTAATTTCAATGCTATTTGACTCTCTTATGCCTACACTATTGATGTAACCTTGTTGAAAATGGCTTTCATAGTAAAGACTTAATAAACATAGGATGACTTCTTTTAAGAATTGTGAATATTTTGTTACATTCTTGTTACTCTCCCTCCCAGATTTCACTATAGTATTTTTTTATTTCTCTGCATAGGCAAGAGCTTTGCTGCAGACTGCTTCATCTTTAGCACCTCACATGTATGAGCCCCATTTCAATGTTGCCATACTCTCAGAGAAGGTAATGCATTATCCTGTTCTTGTAATCTAAAAATTGAGCCTTGGTGAGGCAGGTGGTTTTTTATTGTTATTACTGAGAATTCTAGATAGATAAGACAAAAGAATACAGAGTGCATAAACTCAAGGAAAATGCTAAATTCCATTTTAATTTTAATACCAAGAAGTGTGTCAAAGTAGCCATTCCAGTGTTTACTTTTGAGAATAAATGAGGCCAACTGGATTTGAAGTACCTTTATAATTATCCAAATGCCTGCAAGATGAACAATTTGTTAATAATCCCATCTACAGTCTTTACAGTCATAAACTTCTTCAGAATGTGAAGTGAAATAATATCATATGTTTTATCAGTAATGATAGAAAAAATATCCTTTACTGATAATATCTTACTGACCTCAAAAAGAAGGTCTGTTCTTCAGCTTTACAACCTCTGAATTTTTTGTTTTAATGATTTATTTCATCCAGAGTGTCTAGGACACTGTATAAAGTGTCCAACATTCCCATTAATAAAAGAAACTTGTACAGTCCTTATGTTTTTCCCAAGAAACAAATTGCTCCTTTGCTTGTGCCTTCACCTTCATCATTCTGTTATGATTCTGTGTTGTGTGGGCAGCTCCACTCCTCCAGATACTGAAGTACATGCATCAAGAAGAGAATAACCCATTAATTTGTAAGTGTATCCTCTCCGTTGCAAAACACAAGAAGGTGTTGAATAATTGCATGTTTTACTTCCTGACTGGGGAGTAAATCCTAGTCTGCAAATGTCTCGTTACGTAGATTTTGCACAAAGAACCCTCACAGGCTTTGAGAGAAGACAGGTGGCCACATCAGCCAGGTGTTGGTGCAGTGGTGTAATGCAATCCCCACATTTAGTGTAAGGCCATGGTTTACAAACCATGGCTTCTCTGGCCGGGACCTTGGCTTCTTCTCCTTCAGTGAATTCTTGCTGTGCTGAAGCTCTGTGTTGAGTGATGCACAGGCAAAAAAAGGCCTCCTGGCCACCTGTGGCTCCTCCCTTTCCATTCAGGAGTAATCACTTTTACTAGATGTGTTCCCAAGTGTTTAGGTTCTTTTCTGCTGAACCCACTTTCTGAGATGCTTTCCTTTAAATCCTTCCAAAAAATGATGGCTATTTAGGAAAAAAAATGAAGTTCTCTAAGTAGGGAACAATTTCTTCTAAAAAGAAGGAGCACCATTAGTTCTCTAACACTATTATGCATCTCTGTGAAGAAGCAGGAAATCACAGAGTTGTGTTTTTTACAGAGGTCTGATGGGTTCTGTTTTGCTTGTATATACAATAGCACTTCTATGGAGCTTAAAAGCAAAGCTTCTGGTTTTTATTCCTCCTTACTTCAAATACTGGGCATGGTGTGTACCTTGTCCATTCTCCAAGAAGTCAGGTGAAATAAAATAAGTTAAGTTTATGTCTCGAAGTATCCCTCCCATTAAAATCACAATTCTGTGATGTTTTTCTCATCCCTTGATGTAAGTGTGACATAGTCCTGCATCCAAATGTCTTTATAATAACTCTGTTCACTCTACAGACTAGCTGAGTTCCAAATTAGCCAGCATCAGAAATGTACTGCACAGAATGCAAGGAATACATGATGCAAACACTGCAGTGTTTGGATTTTCAAAATTAGTTTGTGTATTTCTTACAGGTTGGAGATCTTCAGAGAAGTTACACAGCAGCTCAGAAGTCTGAAGAAGCATTTCCAGGCCATGTTGATACACAGCAGCTCATCAAACAGTTAAAAGAGCACTTTGCTATGCTCTGATGAGCAAATTTTTTATTATGTAAGAAGTTAGCCAGAGCAAATGTCCCATACACATTTTGAGAACACCAGTTCAAAGTAGATGAACTATACTTAATGAGTTTCTGTGGCAAAGCTTGTGTTACTTTAGGTAGCAAGAAAAGATTGAGTTTGAATTCCTTGTCATCTTAAAAGATAACACTTATTCATATACAGGTAGAAAACTTTGCAACTATGTACACAAGAGATTACAGGAAAGGGGTTGTTTTTCTGACTTCTGTGCAGAAAAAGGTTGGTTTTAAACAATCCCATGTGACAATCTGTGAAGAAACGGAATAAAAATACTTCCTAACTGGTTTTCAAGTTGGCTTTTGATAGTATACTTTCTTACTGAATGTTATGTTTTAAAATTAAATACTTTAAAATAATTTTAAATACATGTGTAAAGCAAAAGTTCTTATATTCCTTGTACTGTGTAAGTTAAATAAATTCCATTTGTATGGTTTGTCTCATTGGTTTATGTAAGTTAAATTACATCCTTATTGCCATGAAAATCCGGGTTGGTAGTCTTAATATTTTGAAAGACTCCACAGAACTGGTAGAAAATTGCATAAATGCCTGTGTTCCTCTCTATCCAGGAGGGGGTTTATTCTGGATCTCAGACAAGGATGTTTAGAAGCTTGCAGAATTAAGAACTAATAGTTGAGAACAAGGCATTGATGGGGTGATTACATGTGCTACCACATAAACACTTGCTAAATAAATATTTGGATCAATCTAACTACAAGAATAGTACTACTAACAACAAATGAAGAGTTTCTGTCATACTTTGTGTTTTAGCTAAAAGGAATAAATTTGCATTAATTCCAAACCTGACCTTTTTAAAAGACCTTTAAGAAGTGTGGGATGTTAAGGCAATCTGAATGGCACATCCTGAAACAGACCTTTGAAATCTTGTCATGTTTCTCTGATACATTAAGGGAATGTCTTAGCTTAAGGGGCAACCCTAAACATTCTTATGAATCTTATATCTTTTTTTTATTACTTGTTCCACCATCATCTTTGTTGTAGCTGGTGAAGGTGGATGCTGGGGAGCCTAGAGAAATGTGCCCACAGAGCTTTCTGTAGGTGACAGAAACACTCATGAATTGCTGTCACATGGTGTGAAGTGCAAAAGCATTATTGGCTGAATAGATGCAGCGTCTTTTATGGAATTTTATTTTGTCCATTTTAATTCTATATTATTGGAAATTCATCACAAACTATTTGAAAGGGAATCTTAGTTACCAGTAATTCTCATTAGTTAAGATTTCACTTGCTGCCAAAAAGCAAGAATTTAGAGGGAAGTTCCACCCTTTGATCTACGGTATTTATGTCTTTCCAGCTCTCATGATTAAACTTAGAAAGGTACCAGAAAAGAAAATTGTCTTAGCAGTTTAAATGCAACAGTTGAGAATTTTTGAACATCATATTATTAACTCAAAGTAATTTTCAAATTGCATAGTAAATAAACCTATTTCAATATGAACTGGAACAGAAATAAGTAATGCAACTTCAGTTTTTAATTCAGTGTGGCAGCTTGATTGTTCCTCATAGGTGCTTATAAGATGCCACTTACTGTTTTCACTCTTCAGGTTATTGATCTGAGTAACTCTTCTTCTTCTAGCAAACAACATGCACCCAACTTTATTATTTTATTATTGGGGAATGTATGAAGATTGAAAGTGAAAAGTGATTATGTATATTAAGGAATCCTTCACACAATATAGTTGTGCAAATTAGATATTAAAAAAACTCACCTCCCCCTTCCTCCCCCCCAGAAGAATACAAAGTTCTAAACAAGGATTAAAACCTTTTTAGCTCCCTACTCTGCAGCCATTCTAAATGTATCTTACACGGTGTATTTTGATTGCCCCAAAAGGCAACAGCAGTTTGCTTTGTGGATCTTTCGTGCCCCAAAGCAAGGGTCTGACAGTATATTTTTCACAATTACCACTGTACAAATGAAATCAAGTGTGGTAATGAGTACAGCAGCACAGTGCAACAACAGATGAATCAGCAGGCTGTTCATCCTGGAGGAATCCTGCGATTTCACTGCGTGTTAATTCGGTGTGAGCCACAGCAAAGAGATGAATCGGCAGCCCCTGGGGCAAAGCGCCTTCAGTTAATTGGGGGCGACACCGCACAGCAAAGTGCAGCGGAGCCCGCTCATCCCCACTGCAGGATCGTGCTGGAGCACCGGGACCTCTGGATTGCAGGCATCATTTCTGAAACACAGAAGTCATTTTCCCTCCAATCTGTAGCACAGCTCCATGTGTGTCTGGCCAGCATTTACAAAACCTCCTCAGAGTAGAGAATTGAATATGATTTTTAAAACCCACAGTTTTTTAATCTGCAGTGCTGATAGTTCCACAATAAAGCTGGGTGGAGGGAAGCTTGAAGCAGATGTCTTGGGGTGGTGGGGGGGGTGTCTTGAAGTTTCTGTGTCCCTGCTGGAAAGGTCTGTACAGTTTGTGGTTGTTGCCATCCGTTTTATCTTTTTTGACCATCCTTCTTGCTGGGGTCTTTCTAATGGATGAATCCAATTAAAAGGTGATAATGTAGGGTTAGGTTATTAAAGGAATTTGATTCTTCTGCTAGATGTTATAGCCACAAAACTGTGGCTGAAATTAATCACAATTCACACTTCAGGGTTGTGGATCATTTTGGCTACAAAAAGCAGCTTCAGAAGTTGTACAGGACAGAGACAGTTTGCCTTTAGGTGCCAGTTCAGTCAGTGTATGAGTGGATAATCATCTGATTTTGTTACTGCTGCTGGTGGTGAGTTTTTTCTTTAATTGCTTCCTGTCTTTATAGGCTAGAGGGAGAGACTTTTGGGTCATTCAGTCTTATCTCTGGTATGCCATAGGTCAAGCTTTTTAATCCAGGAGCTCCTTCTAATGAACTCGTTTTGTACTTCAGTAGCAATTACCTGTTGGAGCAGCAGCAAGTTGTGGTACAAAAAAGCTTCAACATTTTGTGAAAGGTTTTGTCTTTAGTCACTCTCACTACCTGCCACATATTTGTTTTCTTTCTGATGGATACTTTCAAGCTCATTCATGTCTTTCCAGGCTTAACCGACTGTCAACCAGTGGGTTGTCAGAGCGGGCCACAGATTAGTACTGTACTGCCATCCCACCATCATGGGGAACAAGAGAGCAGATGGCAAAAGTAGAATGCAAAATGCTCCTTTCTCCGCAAATAATAAGAAAATTAAGTTTCTCTTTGTGCCTTAGATGATGAATAAACCAAAAGCTAAGAGAATTTGATATTCAGGACATTTACAGACTTGTGTCTCCAGTCACTCTCCAGTAGCACTTGTATTTCTGTGCTGGTAAGATGGTGTTACTGGTTTCTGTGAATAGCAGAGCTTTTAGAATTAATGAGTGCTCAGAAGCTGCAACCACTCTGTAAGCATCTGTAAGCAGGTTAAATCTGGAAGATATGCCACAAAAGCAATTTTTATTGCAAAATTATTGAGTACACATATCCTGAATTACGCTGAGTAACTGAGGGATCTGTACAAGTACTGTATGTATTTTCTTTCTGCTGATTACTTACAGCAATTGCTTAGTGCACAGCCTTCTCCTTGTGTTTAGTTTACTAATAGGTCATAAAGATTTAGTTGAAAAATATTTCCTATTTAGACACTAAATCTGAATAAAATATGTAAAAAAACCCCAACAAGTCAATGAGTTCATAGTAAAAAAGCTCTTCCCAACACAGTGTATTATGTTAATTGTGTATAAGAATATATCACCCCATACAAATGTGGGGGTTTCCCCCCATTTCCTCCTTGCTTTTTGACAGGTACTTCCAGTGAGACCAATTATAGTGTGACAAAGATAAGTCTTGAAGGCATTAGAAATGAGACAAGAAGAAACAGCAGGATGCAAACATTACTCAGCACTATGGAACAGGCAAAGTCGTTAAGAGTCAAAAAGCTTCGTTTCAGCAAGTAGACCACCCCAACAGTTTCATCTCATTTTCAGCTTAGTCAGTTTACATACCCACACAGTAATTGCCATGATTCTACATTTTAGCTTTGGTATCATTTTATACTACTCTTAGTTCCATATTTTTCTAAGTTTTTATACTTTAATAATGCCAAGCACCCTTAAAGCTATTACACACATTAACTAATTATCCTTTCCAGCAATAAATTTAGATCATGTTAACCAAGGGTCATCCATGAAGAGACTGGACTAATTGTACATGAGATACCACCAAAAAGCCAATTTAGAAACAGCCCTGGACTATATTTTATTCCTGTGATTTTCCATAAACCAAGAGTTCAGGGTTCAGATAAAAACACAGTGTTCTAAAATATATGGTCACTGACTCTTTTTTGAATCAGTAGAACAAATGCACATATCTGTCCTACCTTTCAAGGATGTAATTGTTTGTTCTTCCAGAGGTACTGATGGGGGGGGCCCAGCAGAAAATCTTTGAAAGCCTCTGACTCCTGCCTGCAGTCCTGCCATGTCTGATGGATCGGCTTAACAAGCTGTCATTACTAAGGATACATTTATTAAGGTATTAAATAGTAGCTACACGACTGAATGTAAGATTTGAAATTCAATATAAATCCTGGGAAAGCAGACTAATAAGCAGACATCCACACTTATCAAAAATCTCTGCAGTATATACATGGCTATCATTATTGCATATGTGGAAGACGTCCACAAATAGCCTGTGTCTTTAAGTCAGGGAGTTACTGTAGACAGTGGAGGAAATAATTCTCCAAGAGTGCCTTAGACCCCAGTCTAACAGGACACTGGGAAGGGTGGGTGGAATGGGAGATCCTGTTTTGCAGAGGGATGTAGCCCTAATTTTCAGCCTGAGATGTTTTGATTTCTAAAAATCTGTTCTCACGGAATGCTAAGTAAACATAAAGAAATGTGTTTGCTAAGTTTATCTTGTTTTGAACTCTTGTTAAGAGAAGGGACTTCTTGATGGCCTTCTGTTTCAACCAATATGATTGAAGAGGTGTTAACTTTGCCCACCAATCATATGGACATGTGTAAAATACTATATAAGGAGTTAGAAATTTCAATAAAGTGGAGTATTTTCTGCCTTCTGATAATTGGAGTCTATATCTGATTTCGTGTCCTACGACAACACGGGTATTATGTATATTAGCAAAAAATAATTAATATATCAGTAAATAAACATAATATGGCTACTTATAAATGACTGACATTCTTCACACTTTTCAGCCATGCCCCTGATGTTCTTTATAATCTTTATTAGCTGATGTCTGTGTATTTATGAAACATTAACTTTTAAGCAATTAAAAGAAAAGTTCACAAATTTTCAAACCACAGGCATTATGTGGCAAGTCTCATACAGTCTACCAGAATACAACATCATCTTTAAGTAAAATGTTAGACATTCTCAGCCATCTCAGTAAGTGGCTCTAATTAAGCTGGAGCTTCAGATGCTCCAATGCCTTGTGAGAGATGGTCCGAAAATCATCTGTCTCACGACCATCGCCCAGGACAGACTGAGACCCTGGTTCAGCCCTGGCTGGCGGAGACTGAGACCCCTGGCTTTGGCCTGTTTGAGGTGGGATGATGTCTACAAAACATTGCCTGCAGGTGTCTGCCAAGCACTGTTTGCAGATCTGCTGGAGGTGAATGTCTGCCAAGCATTGTGTCCACTGGTCCCAAACCCCGGTGCAGACCACCCTGATTACAGGACGCGGTTTTGCTGCTGAGAAGGAATGTCCTGTACCTGTTCTCACCTGCTGTTGATGTAAAGCAACAGAACAATGGCTATAAACTCTCCCCACCTCGTGGCCAGGTGCCCCCCGCTTCTGAAAAGGACTGTAAAAGGACGGTCTAAGGTCAGCCAATTCGAGATCTCCCCACGGAAGAAGACGGATCTATTGGCAGAGGACCATGAGGACTCGTCTCTACGTTGGTAGCTATATATCCTGTATATCCTGTATATATAGCTATATATCCTTCTTCTCTGCTTTATTTTATCTCTCTCTCTCTCTCTTCTATCACATTGTTGTGAGCACTCCATAAAAGCGCACGTTTTGATTTAAACTGATTTCCTCCTGATTTGTTTGCACGTTGAGATCCATAAAAGAACCATCGCGACCCCCGCTTGTGTTAAGCAGATCGTGACATGCCTTTAAAATTAAAAAAACACCTCCACCAGAATAGACACCTTTCCAGTTAGATCAGAACTTAAAGTTCTTTTAAAAAGCCTAAGTAGTGACAGGTATTTGATTCTGAAGGGAAAAGAGAGTTGTTTCTTGGGATAGCCTGTTACGTGAAAGGGCTTGGGAGGAGAAAGAAGCTACAAAGACCCTCTGCGTGGTAGCAGATCCAAAGAGAAAAGAGAGTTTATTCTGTTCAGAGCCTCCTTTTAAAGGCGGGGGGAGTGGTGGGGTGGGGAGGTGGTTTGAAGCTTCCACTTTGCTTCTTGGTTTGCTGGGGTTACAGCCTGGGCAGTTCCTTTGGCCAGTGACGTGTGCTGTATCCCATTGCTAGAGGTTTTTGACAGACAAGCTTAGCCAGGGGCAAATACAAGCTCTATACACTGCAACAATAGCCCATGGCTCATGTCACCTCACTACCTGTAACTTCATATCACGTTATCTTGGTGGCCACTGCTGCGCTGCAACATCAGCCGATGGCATGTTGTAAAGTTACAGAAGTTGTAAGCAAAATCCCTTCAGGCTAAATATCTGTAATTTCTGGGAGAACAAGGTAAGTCAGGCACAAACCTCCTGAATGAGAAAGAGTAAGAGAAAGCTGGAAAAGTGTAACTTGGATTGAACACAGTATTTTAATGTAATACTGAAAGGTACCTTTGGGTCTCTTGGAGTTTATCCCATAGCAACATAGCCTAATTTGTCAAGATTAGGTCCCATTGCAGCTCAGTATGATTTATAAAAATGTGCAAACAGACAAGCTTTACCCATACAGGTTGGTTCAAGCACCCTGAGGAAAAACAAACACTGTTGTTATGTGGGATTCTAAGAAGTACTATAAACAAATTCTTCTTTCTCCTCTGGAAGTCTCACTTTAGTTCAGGTTCAGAGAAGCACAGCAGGTAGTTTGACAGGCTTCAAATAGCTTGTGGTTTACCACAAATCTATTAGTCTTTAATGGATCCATAGAGTGCCTTGCTCATGGGAGCAGTGCCATCCTTGTCTTTGTGACCATGGACATTTGAAACTCAATGCTAGACATGGTCATAACATTTTTCTGCCCCTTCAGGAGTTCATATCACCAGATATGGTGAGTACAACAAATCTGTTTTAACGATAGCAAAGGAGCTAAACTCAAGAGAGATGAGGGCTTCTTTCATGCTCTTTTTTCCATGCATATCCATAGCAGATGTCAATGGTGTGCTTCCTATCGCTTGATTATACCTGTACAGCAGAACAATTTTCTTCCATCAATCCTGATTTCAGGAGTTTGTACCAATGTTTTCATCTTTGCTTAGATGACGAAACTGATTATAGCAGAGAAACCATAGATATAACAGCTCCTCATAGATGCTGAGAAATAAGAGTGCTTTCAGGCTGAGTGCATCTCACCAGGCAAGGAGAAGTCAGCCACTCTGTGGTGCTCCCAGATGCAGCCAGATCTGCTCTCTTACACCGATAAGCTTCAAGGCAGATTTTGATTAGCCTTTCAGGAGCTAAAGGTGCACTTGATAAAAACCTCAACAGATAGCCTAGGACCTTGTTTTAAGGCTTGTCGTACCCTTGAAATAAAGTAGTTACGAAGATGTGGGTGCCCCAAGGCTTTGCATATCTCTCAAAGGCTTGGATGCTGCCACTCCCCTTGGCTGGCACACTGCTGCCACTGAGGAAAGGAAAGAGAGCTGTCCCCCTCTCCTGGGAGTTACAGCCCAGCTCTGTGGCTGCACCAAGCTGACACATGATACACAGCTAATGTAAGAAATTCCCTCAGTTGCTGGAATAATACTTGCAAAATTTGAGTTTTCTTTAAAAGTGAGCTGAAAATGGGAATCATTCTGTTCCCTGTGAAATCCATCCTTGGACCAGACACTTGATCTGAGATGCCAAGTAACCTTGGAGTTGCTAATGAATGACAGGTGTTGTTTCACCTATTTTCTCAGATTTTATGTCCTAGGTTCATATTTTCTCTCAGGATGTGTTCATCCTGCCTTGGTGTACTTGCACTCTCTGTGACTTCATGTTCTGTTTTCAGGCAGTTTGGTCTATATGACCCCAAAATATTCCTTTCCTCTTCCAGCTGCTGAATGTGTAAGCTTGGTGTTTCCCAAAGAAATGCATTCCTCAGACAGGTTTCATCTCCATCCACTCGAGCTGTCACCAGGGCCAGCTTTGCAACACAGCTACCACAACAGAGTCCCCATTTCTGTACGTGGAAAATAAGGCTAATTGAGTTGTTGCTGCTATTATAATTATTATAAATGAATGCATCTTCTGTCAGCTGACCCCATCTCCCAATGCTTGCACCCAGTGACCACTGAGGTTTTCCCATGAATAGTCCTCCCTAAGCAATGGTGAGATGCAGTGTGCAAGGAGCATGACAGGACAGAATTTTAAAAGGATTTTGTCTTTGATTTCCCTCAGTAGCACTCACAAGCACTGAGAATAAAATCTGTGCATGAAGCTGGAGTGCTGCAGGCACACTGGGCTCACAGAACTTCCCCTCCTCTTGGACAAAGGCAACATCTTCCCTCACCTGCTGTCACCTCCCATTAATGTCAGGAAAGTTCACTTGCTGCAGCTTTTGGAAGTGCAAAGCTAATATGCTTGTGAGGAGGGAAAATGAGGCCGTTTATTTGTCTAAAAAGATAATGCTAACACCACAAAAGGCAAGTCGGGGTTCAGAAAATAGCATTTCTTTATGAATCATGCAGGGGGTCCTCTTCATTTTATTTATTCACAGGGTCTGAATCAACAGCTGCCCAGACAAAGATATTTAACAAGAGCAAACACAAAGGAGGTTGTTCACCCTAGGCTCCAGATACAAATAGAGAAGAAAGAAGAAAATGTCAAATCTGCATAAACCCTGTATGGCTCCCTGGTGGGTATAAAAATACCTGTTTTGAATACCATCTTGTAATTCCAAAAAGTTGAAGTAACCTTTTCTTATTTTCAGCAAATATTTCCCTTCTAATCTTAATGTCATGTTTCACTTGCTAAAATTACAACCAAATCCCAAACCTCATTCTGTTGTTCAGATCTTACATCCATTCTAATTATTTTAAAAAAATAAAGGTTTTCTTGCCATATCTTTATTACAAAATACAGAATACATAGCCTATTGTTCACTCTGGAAGTGTGTAGTGCAGGATGGCAAAATAATTGCTGATGGAGTAAGAAAACTTCTTATGTTTTCTAAAGTGATTATAAATTATGAATCCTGATAAAGTAAAAAAGATTGTTGCTAGAAAATGAGAAACAAGTACAGGAAAAGAGCATAGTGGCCCAGAGGCAAAATGTGCTGCCTGGGTTTTCATAGGGATACAAGACTTTGTAAATAAAAAAAATAGTTTTGTGTCACAGAAATTATTCACATGACCATTATTTGGCATAGACTTCTCTTCATGTTCTTCCACATAGACACAGAGATAAGAGTCAGCTGTTCACCAGATCATGAAGAATATCACAATATTCATTAAATCTTCAGAGAAATCTGGCTGGAGCTCAGGGAGACAAAGAGAGTGTATCACCTCTGGAAGGAGAGGCAGGTAACCTAAGGGGGACTACAAGGTTATTGTGAGGTTATTGGGGAGAAAATTAGAAGGGCCAAAGCCAAACTGGAACTTAATTGCACCACCTCTGTTAAAGACCAAAAAAAAGTTTCTCTAAATACATTGGCAGCAAAAAAAAAAATGGCCAAGGGGATTCTCTGTTCTTTGCTGGATGCAGGGGATAGCATAATGTCAGGGGGTGAGGAAAACACTCAGGTGCTTAATGCCTTCTTTACCTTAGTCTTCAATACTAACCCAGTTGTTCTCAAGGTACCCTGCTGGAAGTTAGTGATGGGGAGCTGGGTGAAGCTCCCATAATCCAGGAGGAAATGTTAGTGACCTGCTATGCTAATTAGACACTCACAAGTCTCTGGGCCCACACAGGATGCAACCTACAAGAATGAGGGTGCTGCCAAAAGAGCTTGCCAAGCCACTTCCAATCATTTACCTGCAGTCCTGGTGAAAAAAATAAAAGAACTGGGAGAAGTCCCAGTTGACGGGAAGCTGGCAAATGTGATGCCCATCTTTAAGAAGGGCGGAAGGATGATCTGGGGAGCTACAAGCCTGTCAGCCTGACCTCAGTGCCAGGGAAGGTTATGGAGCAGAGATCACCTTGAGTGCCATCACAAAGGCACGTGAAGGAAAACCAAGGGATCAGGTCCAGCCAGCATAGATATATCAAAGGCAGGTCCTGCTTGACCAACCTGATCTCCTGTGACAAGGCTCAGTAGATGAGGGAAAGGCTGTGGATGCTGTTCACCCGGATTTCAGTAAAGCCTTTGACACTGCTTCCCACAGAAGATCAAGTGCACCCTCAGTGAGTTTGCAGATGACACCACGGTGGGCAGGAGTGCTCAGATGCTGGAGGGCAGGAAGGCTCTGCAGAGGGAGGGATTTATAGAGGCTGGATTGGTGGGTTGAGGACAACAGGTGAGGTCCAATAACTCAATAGAGCAAAGTGCCAGGCTCTGCACTCAGCTCACAACAACCCCATGCAGCACTACAGGCTGAGGGTAGAGCTGCTTGAGAGCTGCTCAACAGAAGGGGCCTTGGGGTGGCTGGTAAAGGGCAGCTGAGCACGAGCCAGTGTGTGCCCAGGTGGCCAAGAAGGCCACTGGCCTATATCAGCAATAATGGGGCCAGCAGAGCAGTGATTGTCCCCCTGTATTTGGCACTGGTGGGTCTGCATGAGGACTGTTGTGGTCAGTCCTGGGCCCCTCACAACAGGACGATGAGGGGCTGGAGAAAATACCCAGAGAGGGGCAATGGAGCTGGTCAAGGGTCTAGAAAAATGTTTTATGAGGAGCAGCTCAGTTCTTTATGGGGATGTTTAGTCTGGAGAAAAGGAGGCTCAGAGGAGACCTTATTGCTCTCTATAACTATCTGAAAGAAGGTTGTAGTGAGTTGGGGGATAGTCTCTTCTGTCATGTTTCAAGTGAAATAACAAGAGGAAATGGCTTTAAATTGCAGCAGAGGAGGTTCAGATTAGATGTTTTTAAAAAACTGTCACTGAAAGCAGTTAAGCATTGGAATCTGTTGCCTGGGGAGGTGGTGGGGTCACCATCTCTGGAAGTGTTCAGGAGGCCTCTGGGTGTGGCATTTAGGTATGTGGTTTAGGAGCAATTATGGTGGTGCTGGGTTGAGGGTTGGACTCAATGATCTTGAAGGTATCTTCCAGCCTTGATGATTCTGTGATTCATGTAATCCATTTTATGGGCAGGTTTTGCAGCATATGTAAATCCTAAGTCAATAGAAGGCTGCAGAAGAAGAGCTAACAAAAAATTTCCTGTGAAAAGGATGATGCTTTGAGGAAGGGAACTGTTTATTTAGTGCAGCTGAAACTTATGGTCAGAAAATACAAAAACCCTTGTGAGAACTGCAGTTCATCCATCAGCAGCTGGAGTCCTGACAGCTTTTCTACTGCCAAATGAATAGCAAATCACCTGTTGTCACCATCTGGATCTCACTTCCTGGAGAAAGTGGGCATTCATCATGATCATCATCTTCCTGACACTCCCTGAGCCCCTCACAGACCAATGCTGGAGACAACTTCCATGCATCTCCTGCTGAATGCAGTCAGAACAAGCCTCTGGAACAGCCTAAATAGCAGCCACATGAGAAGGAAGCAACATAATTTGACAGAGAGATTAAAATAGAATAGGTTCTTCCTACCCGCCTCTTTATCAAGAAAGCCCACGACTTTCTGGGGAAGCGTTTTAAATGCAGAAATTCACTGCCTCTTTGAAACGTGATCTGATAATACACACGGTTTTAGGAGAAAGGAAGAAAGGCTCACATTTAAAGTGCAGAACCAAAAATAGCATTCTGTGCCTTCAGGATCTCACTGCTGCTCCCTGTGCGACGCAGTGAGCAGATGCAGAAGGTACCACCCACAGCACACCTTCACCTGAGCAAGGGCAGTGGTGTAAGGGAAAGGTTTAAATGCGCTGTTTCACAGAATAATTGTCACTGCCTGATGAGGAACACAGCCATAGGATACTACAGGTACAGTGCAACTTGATTTAGCTGCCCATGAGAAATAAAATAAGGCTGAAAGCTGGGAGAAGAAAATATCTGCCATTTGCAAACCCAGGCAGTGCAGGGGAAAGGAGGGCAAGTCACGTTCTCCTGCATTCACGGGGCTCAGATTATCTCCTCATTACACTTCCCAAAAATACTGCTTCCCACAGCACTCTGCAATGCAGTTTACAAAAGTGGAAGTAATCTGGGCTGCACAGTTGACTTCAGCTCTGATAGAGCACTTGGTTATGTGTAACACTCGTGTTATTGTCAGTGAGCCAGTAAATGTCATTGCTTTTCATGGGAATATACCATGTCAGAAAATCATTTGGGGTAGGATTTTAATTTTCCATTGGGTTCAGCAGCAGCTGAGTGCTTTCCTTGCTGCTTATCAGCAGATCAGACAAGTCCATCTTTCTGCTTCCCATCAGCACATGGCATAACAGCTTCCAGTCTCAGCAGTCACAGCTCCCCCCATCCATGATTTAAATCAGCATTTGTGTTAGGCCTTTTTTTGCCCCTGCTGTGCAGCACTATGATTTTTTCAGGTTTCAACAACAGTGACAGGAGTCCTCAGCATCCTGTCACAGCACTGCACTGTGGAACATCTTTTTGACAACTCTGAGTTTCGGGATGATGAGTTGAGCAGCCCAGTCCCATGGAGTTAGAGATGCTGGGCCAGTTCCCCACTGAGCAATTCTGAAGACTCCATTGGAGCAGACTCCAACCAAATCCAGGACAGACAGAAGATGGTCCCAGCTCCAGAAGCTAAAACCTGGAAAACCAATCCAGATGCTTGCCCACCTCCCTTACCTACTGGAATGTGCTCTGGTAAAATTCCCTGGTATTACATAGTTTTTGAACACTGTCATGTCAAAGTGGCAGCTCTTTGCTCATAAAACCAACATGGCATAGTTTCTTCACCTACATGGAGTTGTGAAATTAATAATAAATGGATTTGAGTTCATTATCTGAGAGAATCTATAGAAGTGTGACTTATTTTTAATAATGCATAAGCAATAATTTATTCAACATTTCTCTGGGCTCCTCATCAGGCTCCTGAACCTGACTTCACTTTCCTGCTCTGTCTGCAAGTTCTTTCATGAAAGCTGACAATAAGCTTCAAACTTTTTTGTTGTTGTTGTTGGGTTTTTTTGGGTTTTTTTTAGGGTAATGAGATACTGTGTCACAGTCATTAAAGTTGTGGCACCTGTTCTGTTAAAAAACAGGATATCAAGTTTAAATGGAACAGGATATGACAAGAAATTAAAAGAATCAAACAACTACTTTGTAAACACAATTTGTTAAATCCAGTAACTAGAATTAGTCTTATTTCTCCACAGTGAGTTTACGCTGTAATGTGGCACATTTGTTTCAAAGCTACGGAGTCCAGATGGAGTGAAATAGACAATTCAAACACTGAATGCTGTGTGCTGCCCTCTCAGCAGAATCAACCTCTATTTCAAAATGACACAAAAATATGTTTATTTAGATAAACATATTAGATGCCATTCCACTATACAGAAGGATAATATTTTTCCAGGAGAAAAGAAAGAAATAACAATGTGTCCTCCCTATAATCTGCATTGCAGGGATAGATGTCTGAAGTGAGGCAGGCAAATACAGGGAGGCTGAGGCTGGTGCAAGCTGGTGGGCTCTGCCAAGTCAAGCACAGAAAGTTCTGAGTCAGCCTCGCCTCCAAAATCAAGCAACTGTAAATAGAAAGCTGTTTGTATCTACGATATTCTAGGTATTCTGGAGATTTCTGTCTCCTGTAACTGCAAGAAACATTGTGTATATTTAGTTTCAAATGAAATCTGAGCCTGTGCTCCCATTGACAGCAAACGGCGGCCCCTGGGGAACACCAAGACACCATTGGGTGTGAGGGAACTATGGCTTGCTGTTCCTGGCACAAGTCTGGGAGAGACTGCTGGCCATCTAGGCTTTAAAGCCAGGTAAGGAGAAGCACGGGTGCCATTCCTTGGTTTTGCCTTCTTTGGGTTCAGCTTTCCCCATGAAGATGCACACGCTAGGGGGGTGGTTGTACCTCCGTGACTTTTGCTTGGCAGCACCCACAATAGCTAAGAAGCTGCAGCTTTTAAGGGAAGCAGTGCAGGAGTCCAAGAAAGAAGCAACTAAAAGAGGTTTCTGTTACTGGGAGACACATATTCAAACTGCTGCCTGCAGGAAGGGCACCTCATTATGCTCTGCCAAAGACTTTGAAGCAGAAAGACACCTTTCCTGGGCTTCAGCCTTCCCTTTAATGCTCTGCTTTAACAGGGAAAAGCAACAAGGAGAGGAGGATAAAGGAGCACGGCCAAACTTCAGGAGATTACTCAAGTAGGTGTGAGAAGCTGTTCAAAGAAATGGCTTATTGATGTTGATGTAATAATGTGACAGGAGCTGTTAGGAAAATGATTGTGTTACAAATACATTGTGTGAAAGGATAATGCTTTTGAAAATATTTTCTAAGCAAGGCTTTGAAGTTTATAAGTTGTTTAGAGCACAAGTGCAGTGCTGGAAATGGGAAAAGCAAGCCACTGGCTGGAGCACTGAAGGTTGCACTGGAAAGTTGTTTTTATTTATTTGCTAGTAGGAAGAAAGCAATGTCCGTTCTGCAGCTTTCAACTGGGGAGGGATTTTTCCTCTGCTGGAAGGCATTATTTCTGTCATTAAATCTCCAGTTTAGACATATGGACTTGCTGCTTCTGCCTTTTATCCTCTTCCCAAAAAGGACTGCAACTGCCTTTCTCTGTTTCTGTTCTGTTCCTTGCCTTTATCCATAACAGGGACTTCTTATACAGCTCAGGAAGTACCATACTGTGTTACTCAAGGGGTGTTAGCCTTTCACACCTGGCTCCTGAGCAGCAGCCTAAAGACAAATAATAATAATGATANAAAAAAAAAAAAAGAGTAAAGAAAATAGCAGCTGTTGCCTTAAGAGTATTTTTCTTCCATGTAATTGTAATCAGAGCTGCAACACTGTGCTCCCTGGCGGTCTCCAGACACTGGTAACTAAACCCGGGCTTATAACCCTGCCCTTGGTTCTGCCAGGGACGGCAGAGGACTAAGCAAGGGTCAAAAGTTTATGAGAGGCTGAGGCTGTAGCGACACGAGGAGGGGAGCACGTTCCCCACGATTATTAAACAGCGCACGGGGCGCTAGCGGCGCTGGGAAAGGGCACTGCAGCGGCGGGCTGAGCGCCAGCTCCGCACAGCACCGTGCGAGCCGCACCGGGAAGGGCAGGCAGGGAAAGCAGAGAGCAGGGGGCTTCTGTGCGAAAGGCAGACAGGGAGACGTGGAGGTGGGAAACGGAGAGAGGCGATAGCGGCAGAGGAGCACCACGGGACGCGCTGACAATAGACAGGTCTCACGCAGGCAGGTGTTACGCTCGGCAGGGTCGAGCAGGAGACCTGTTTGGTCTCCCGAGGCTGGGAAAAGGTCGGCAGCACAGGGATCATCCTACCAACACTATTTCTCAAGTGATTGCTTCCTGTCTGCAATCGTTTTGGAAAGGAATAAAGAGAGATTGATGCAGGGAAGCCAGCTGCACAGTAGCTGCTGTACCATGAGGAGGCAATCACTGCTCTCTGCTGCTTGTGTGTCCAGAGAGAAACACTCCCCACAAAACAGAGTACCTGTTTGAATACTAACACAAAACCGGGCAGCTGGGCTGCAGCTGGGCTGCTGTCTGCAGGAACCCACGGGCTGTGACCTCCAGGAGGCATCTCCAGCTGTGCCAGACGCTCTCTTCTCTCTTGACACCACTGATTGCAATGATGAGATGAAAACAAGATGCATCTAGAAAGGCATCCCCCTCTCCTGTAAAGAGACAAGAGAGAAATGCCCAGTTTTATCCCACCATTTGTTTTTATACTTCCTTACCTCCAAGCTAATGCAGTGCAAGCTGGAGGTGCCAGCCCATGACACTGACATCACCCTTTCTTTGTGCATTATGTCTTAGGCATAAGAAACTTGCAGAACCAAAGTCTTCACTATGTCGAAATGAATTTCAGTCTCATCTTTGGCTTCATTTCCTGTGGCATTAAATAAATCTGCCTACTAATACCAGAGGAGCAATGGAAGGCAGAATCTGCATTATCTGTACCTAAGAAAAGAAAAGGAAGATTAGCTATCGACCTGATGGATCTCAGGGTTATTGTTTCACAGCTAGCAGGCTCCACCAGCACGTAATTGCCCTCAGTATGGAAGAGCCCTTGACTCAGCTGAGACTGGTACTCCCTGTGCTAGGTACAGAGCGTCTATGAGACAGTCCTTGTCCTCATGAGTCATCTAAGTGGATAAAACTGTTCAGAAAGGCAGGGAACAAGCAGATCCCTTAGCACCAGTACTAGCCAGACCTTATTTCTCAAGGATATTTTTTTCCTAATGTGATTGGCCTTTTTGTCACCTTCTGCAAGGTGACCTTGTAGACAAAATGCATCCACAATGTATAGAGCCATTACAAAAAAACCCCCTTGAAACCTTTAAAAAGGCTGACAGCTTACTGCATGGACACCAGAAGTAGTCTTTGCAGAGCAGGACAGAACAGAAGGCAGAGTGCTAAACTCTAGCCGTTACAGATCACTAAATTTGAAGGAAAAATTAAGGAAAAAACCCCCAACAATATACAAACTCCAAATCCTCTTCAGTTCTGAAGAAAACTATCACCCACTGAAAACTGATTTTTTACTCTTTACTTTGTCCATGTCCCGGAGAATAATTCTGGAGTTGCTGAAAGTGCAGTTAATTCAACACAGACTAAGACAAAAGCACTGTAAATTGGTGATAATTAATTTAATTCTTAGTCATTTTTATGGGCTTCCTTTGCTGAAATGATGTAGGCTGCATCCAGTAAAAGAACATCTCCCTGAAAATTTGTAATTTCGTTTTGTTATAAATATATAATAATATTTACAAATATAAAAACCCCATAGTATGTTATAAATACTCCATACTAGGCTCTCCAGCATTTAGTAGCAAACACCAATCTCTTAGGTACCACAGTCTAATGCTTGTAAATGTGTTATCACTAGTTACCACTTTTAGGTGCCAGATATTTCAGTTTTGGGATCAAGTAGGGTATTTAAATGATTCTCAATTACCACAGGGAAGACCACAATGTACAAATGTTTGTGATCAGATCAGGGATATCAGTGAAAGAAGAGAGAAAGAAAGGTCTTTGGCTTAATTACAGCAGCACTAAGCACACCTGCAGTGTTGGGGCTGGAGTGCAAGGACAGGCTTTGGCACCCCCCAGCAATGCTGCACAGTGTCTCCAAGGGCAGACACAGCTGGGTGGGATTAATGGTGAAACCCCCTGAGCCAGGAGCCTGTGTCAAACCCACACAGCCAAAAAAGCCCCCCTGGGGTCTTCCACACTTGCAGCATTCATGGTGCTACTTAGGGCAAAATATAAGATACACCACGATGAGTGCATGGTAAATCTGCTTGGCCATTATTAAATAGCTAAAAACACTCAAAGAAAATCTGTTTTCTGACATTTTCGCACCAGGTAGGCTCCTTTCTTTTTGTGGCACCATTCTGAGGTTTTTCTATTATTAAAACTATCAAGTATCACTTTCTGTACCTTGTAATGACCAGCCTGTATTTCACAGAGCCCATGACATCGAAGTCTCGGTGATCTCCTGCATACCTCAATTCCTCTACCTGTGAAACAGAGCTGAACATAGTTGTTGTCCATTTGGAAATTTCATGTCTTTAAACTGAAAGTACTTGGAGATTTTTCAAGTAAGCCTTAAAAGTATGACATTTTTGAAAATTCAAATTAAAAAAAAAACCTAAATAAAATAAAATGAACCAAATCCTCAGCATCCTTTTGTCAGCATGTCAAGTTTAATCATGAAGCTCAGCTGGCATTCTACCACACTTATATAACAATGTGTTTATTAATTTATCCAGCAGGCTAACTCATGTTCCCTCTGAGCAATACATAATCCTTAGCTATTATTTAGAACCTTTCATCCACAGATGTCAGAATACATTACAAATGCTAAAATGCCTTTCATCAATGTATAACTTTTATTAACATCACTGGAGAAAGGGTTAAGCCAAATATGTTTCCTTGAAATAAATGCTTATTAAGAAATTACCTTGTTTGTTCCACCTCACTGTCTTTCAAACGTGAGTGTCATCATAGTATTCACTCTTTACCCTTGGGCAGTGACTCATCCCTGCTCTGAAGGAGCTCTCCCAGGCCAGCAGTCATCTCTGTCAGAGCACAGGGAGCAGTGCAGGAGTGACTGCATCCCGCTGCCCATCTCCACCGACGGCAGCCTGCACAGCAAACAAAAGCGCAGACATGAATTAATCACACAATTGCATTAGTGCCCTCTGAACCAGCACACTCAGCTAAGTCCTCCACTGAACTCTGCTGTACTGAAAAGACCTTCAGCTGGATTATGCTTAAGCAAAGGCATTAGCATTGAGTGCAAAGCAGAACCCTGCTCCCTCCCGAACGGACTCTGGTTAACCAGACACTACTGCAGAGCCTCTGCTGTGATGGCAGCGCCTGGGAATGCTGGGACATGAAATAGTTTGGGGTTCATGTGCCTTCTTTTAATCAGTATCTGAGAGCCAGCAGGCAGCCTGCTGGCTGGGAGGAGAGGTCAGTGATGCACAGCTGTCCCAGCAGCATGAACCCCCTCCCCCAGAGCATCACTGCTCTGCAATCACTTGCTGCTGCTATTTCTGCCCAGCAGGTGAAAATGCACCTCATAGAGCCCGAGGGTTATCCTCCTGCCCTGTCCTCGTGTCAGGATGAGGGCAGCTGGCCCTGAGGTACTCTTCTGGGAATTTCCACGTGGTATTTTTGCTGCTATCTTCCCCGTCCTCTGGATGCAAGACCTGACTGACTTTATGTAGACAGGCTCTGCTGATGTGCACTGGGACTCTGAAACACCTGCCAACAGGATTCCTGCTAGACAGTATGTTGAGGAGGAGAATCCTCCAAGGCAGAAATGCTGAGAAGGGGTGACAGAAATTTGATTTTTCACCCCTGAAAAGCATTTATCTGTAACCTAAGATGTTCCAATGCAAACCCAGTTTTGAAGCTGAGCACCCACTTTGGACTTAAACATCCCAGCCACCCTTTTCAGAACAGGCAGTGGATGTGTTCTTCCAAAGCACAGGCAATACTAAAATTGTTGTTCCAATCTCTAGAAAATGTGGATGATTCACCCCTATTCTTCACTCAGTGACACTGCTACAAATCAATCTAAATTTTATCCTGCCCTCAGGACAGCAGTTATCTGTACTAGCTATGCCAGGCAGTGGATGCATGGTTCACGGGGATTAAACTGAAGAGATTCCAGTTTCTAATCCAAGTGCAGAAGTGAGATAAGCATGGAGATGTACAGCCATGTACCAAGGAAGTTATTTTAGGCATTGGCAGTAGCAGAACATCAAAAACCTCAGTTGCAAGAGCTTAGGGGCTTGTGACTTTCGGGTGTGCAGGATTCAGGCAATGCTTATGGGGCTCCTGGAGTTCAGTGCTGCTGTCACTGTGAGTACCTAGGCTGGGTCACTGGGCTGCAGGTCAGTAACGCAGACTCGAGGAGTTCAGCTCAGGTGTGAAGCCTGAGGTTGTCTCTTTGAGCCATGCTGAATCACAGAAGTTGCCGTGTAGACTTATTTGATGGAGCAAGAATTCTGTTTAGTGATAGATTTTTTTTTTTGCAACATCTCTACTGTGAAGGGAAGATTGATCTCTTAAATCCTCATGTCACAAGGTTGTCCGGTGTCAGCCTCAGCAGAATGAAACTTAATTGAATTCTAAAACTTTCTTTGCACTGCAGATTTTGAAGGTGCAATATAGAAAATACAACACAAGCCAACAGTCTGCTATTCAAATGCTTTTGATCCCTATTTAAATACAGTTTCAACCGAAATCAATATTGACCTTAAAAAGGGTTTATTTCAGCAACAGGTTTATCTGTTTATTAATAGATAAACTGACAACTGAGGGAAGCAAATGTAACTCCAGTGAGACCAACACAGTCGATTTTACTTGTGATATTCAGGGCTGCCTTTGAAAGATTTTGCAGCAGTGTAACTGAGTGTCTGGAGCTTGCCAGCTCTTATTAACCTTGATCAGCAGGCAGGCAGGCAGGCAGAACTAAGAGGCCCTCATGATTCAACGTGGCAGAATCTGACCTCCGTGTTTGCCTCCTGTGCAAATTCATGCAGAACAAATTACTGCTTAAATGATGCATCTCCACGAGAGACACGGAATTCCAAACACAGCCAATCATCCCTGGGCTGTTCCCAGAGCCCAACGCCCAAAGTGAGACTATGCAAGCCAAAAATGCAAACCCTACCTAGACCAGGCAGCCTGGGTCTGTAGGAAACGTGTGGTCAGCGGGCACTGATTGATTTCACCAGGAAAGCCTGTATGGATCTGGAAGCAAGAGGCATTCCTTGTGCTGCCCACAGGGCTGGGGGTGAGAAGCTGCTACCCCTCCCCGGGCCAGAAAGGGTGCTGGGCTGTAGCTACAGGACAGCAGAGATGGGGTGTCAGAGGTTCTTGTGTAGGGCAGGGGGTGGTTGCAGGGGGCAGGGCGGAGGAGGGATGGACAGGGCTGCAGCACGGCCTCCTCACTTTGCAGAGGGGCAGAAGGACATGCCCAGAGAAGTGCCCAACACCATCCCCACCATCCTGCCAGGGGCCCAGAGGAGCTGCCTGACACCACTGGGGTCTGGAAAGCACCACGGACTGATCAGAAGCCCAATGGCACAGGCTGGTCTCCATTCCCACTGCAGTGGCACCTGGCACTGTGGGGCTGGGTTGCAGCGAGGGGCAGCCAGCAGCACCAGCCACAGAGCAGCAGCCCTGCTGCTCCTGGCATCCCTCCAGAGAGAAGTGCAGTAAAATAAAAAGTGACCCTCTGTGATTCAGACTTGTCCTAAAGTAAATAATTCTCCAAGGCTTACAAATCACCATTAGAAAAGCCCCTGCCGACCAAAAAAAGGCATATATTTGTCTCCCTTGAATTCTTGACTATGCTTTCAACAACTAAAACCCAGAATAAATTTTCGCTGCATTTCTTTTTTGAACAATAAATCCCTTCCTAAAATATGTATAAAGACAGAATGGGCAGCACTTTTTAGAAAAGGGTCTTTAAAAAATCATTATTAATGTTATTTTCTGCAGTGTATTTCATATGATATTATCATATTAAATTCACTCCCATAAGAAACTGTGGCATTTCATACTTACCTCTAGGTTGTGCCTGTTTATTTTAAATCAACATACTGGTTTTTAGGTTTCAATGTTAAAGTGGAAGCCAAGTTTTGCTTTGATTGACTGACTTTTCTGACTGAGCATATTAATGATCAAGATGGACCGAAGATTAGGAAATATTATATAATTGTATTTCTGGATTTGTGAAACATCTTTGCCCTTTGCACAGTTTTTAGTATTTTATAGAGAAAGGCATAAAATTGTAATTTTTTCTAATTAATCATTGCTTCTGCCATATATATTTTAAATATAAAACATGTCAGATGATCTAAAGATATAAACAGAGAGAAAAAAAAATCTTGTTTGTCTTTAATTAAGAACATTTTTGAAGCATTTATTCAATGGTAATGCCAAGGGTTTCACACTTGTACTTGATGATACCAGAAGCTGTACAAATGACAAGGTAGAATCAACCCCTGTAGAGAAATAAGATCTAAGAAATGGGGCTTATTAAGAAGCAGGAGGGATATGGAGTTGCTTTTGAAATTCCAATATGCCTCACTTTTCCCACCTGTATGGGCGTGCCTGTGGCTCCCAATCAGCTCAGATTTGGGGGAGAATTAACACCTGCACCAGGACCCTCTGCAAAGGCAGGAATAGTTGCAGAAAAATTGCAGTCACAGCTGAAAAATGGGACAAGCTGGGTAATATATTCACCATCTGTGGTACAAATGGAAAAGACTGAAGACCACATCTAAATTTTCTGCCTGAAAATGACCGTGGGTGAGCATTTGGCTGGCTCATGTTTAAATGCAGTACCATGAGCTTTCTTCCTCTTCCTCTTCCTCCTCCTCCTCCTCTTTTTTCCCCTCAGGTAAAAGCTATCAGCTGGTGCTGCTGGTTATCTGTGCTGCCCCCACGTGCCAGTCAGTGACCTCCCTGTTACCAGGCTGTCCTTCACTTTTCACCAAGGGACATCCTCTGAAGTTTCATGGCCAACACTGGGTCCTTTAATTTGGGCAATGATTGCCACACTGTCTTGAAACAGCTGTGCAATTTCCTACTCTTTCTTATCCAGATGCCACGTTTTATCCAGAGGTGGCTGCAGCTTGATTCTGGATAGACTGAATCCCAGCACCTCACACAGAAAAGCATCTTCCAAACCCTTCTTTCTCATTTAATTGCAAGCCCTCCACAAATGGGCCTAACCCTACAAATGCTGACTGCATTGGAAAGGAGTGGTGAGTACTCCGTGGATCCTTGGCTCAGACACAGTTCCTGCATCAGAGTTGGAATCTCCATTTGAAAATCAGTCTCCAGTTTCCACAGAGACAATTGTTAGAAATACTTGTTCATTGATTATTCTCTTATTTATCTGACGTTCCTTATAATTATCTCAAGCTATACTTACTTATTCCATTTTGCTTTAGTTGTAAGTGTAATTAGCAGCAAAGCTGCTAGCAACACCTTAATGTTTCTGTGGATATTGGAAAGAATAAAATGCTCTCAATTTCTAAAGAAATCCTGGCACCACTGATGTATCTGCTACTACAGATGGCAATATATGTAACTTGCCAAGAGCACAAGTAACTCTTTTTTTTTAAAATTAGTATTTCTAGCATGGGTCAGAGCTGTCATGCCTGACTGACAGACTGTAGCCCATTGCTTTCCAACAGAGGATAAGACTGTGTTTCTTATGTTTATAGGGGACACTACTTTATGTCTGTCCAAACCTTTTCATATCTGGGCTTCAAAGCAGCCAGTCTGCAAGAGCAGTCCAGGGTTAAGATATCCAAGTGCTCTCCACAAGGTAAAAAATGGGTGTAAGGTTAGAAAATCTAGTCTGGAACGATCAAGCAGATATTTCAGACCCAGTAGCATCTGTATTTAGAGCTATACCAGAAATGCAAATAACTTCAAAATGAGTTATAGCTCTCTGCATAATAATTAAATTTGCACAGTGATGAATGAGGGCATATTTTCCAACGATAGCTTTTCTCATGACTTTACCCCAGCTGGCAAACAAGCCCCATAGAGGCACTCATTCACTCCCACACCAGCAAGACTGGGGAGAGAATTAGAAGGACAAAAGCTGTAAAACTCATGGGTTGAGATAGACAGTGTAAGAGGGAAAGCAAAAGCCACACACACAGGCAAAGCACAACAAGGAATTAATTCACTGCTTCCCATGGGCAGGCAGGTGTTCAGCCATCTCCAGGAGAGCAGGGCCCTGTTACATGCAATGGTGACTTGAAAAGTAACACCATCACTCCAAATGTCCTCCACACCCCTTCTTCTTCTCTTCACTTTATGTTCTGAGAATGATGCCATATGGTTTGGAATATCCCTGTGGTCACTTGTCCTGGCTGTCTTTTCCCAAGCTCCCATGCATCCCCCAACTTCCTTGTCAGCCATGACAACACAGAAAGCAGTAAAGGTCTTGGCTCTGTGTAAATCCTGCTCAACAACAAAAACATCTCTGTATTATTAACACTGTGTTGAGCCAAATTCAAAACATAGCTCCATATTAGCTACTGGGAAGAAAATGAACTCTACCCCAGCAAAAACCAGCATGTTCCACCCCTTATTCCATACTGTTTACATCCTGCTCAGGTCCCACACTATTTAATACAGCTTCATTAACCATCCCCACCCTTGCCATTCTTTGATAATCAACAACTTTTCAGCAGCTCCCATAAGATTATTATGGATTTCCTCAACAGAGCACAAAGTCAGGTGGAGACACAGATCACAACTGATATTCATTAGAGAATCTTTTCTCAATCAAGCTGTTGTGCTGAATGGAATCCAGCTGTTGTTATGGAGACCAGACAACCATCACTGAGGACATCCAGTTCTTCCTTGAGTGTTCACAGATGCTCCCAGTTACCTGCTTGGAGCAACATCTGCTTCCCCAGACACAAAGGCACATACTGACACATTAGTGGGTTCACCAAAGCGCTTGGGGTCCCTTGTTTCACTAGCTGTGGATGTAAGCCTGTAGTTTTTGCCTGCAAATAGCAGCCACTGCCTTTTCAGATGTTCTCTGAGCTATGCACCATGCTGAACACTGGTGGCTTCCAGACAGATTCAGTGGCCCTATTGTGCCCTGAGTTGATTGGTAGTGTAGCCAGTCATGGTAAGAAGCATTCCCATGTACATGCCCACAGTTTCACTCTTTTCAGATGTTGCCATAATCCAGATGTATGAGGAAGTAGAGATCACATTCCTCCTGTAATCTTTACATTTCCTTGATTTTGCCCACCTAAAATCAAAATCCATCTGTTCTCCTAATTGAAGGAGAGTGTTTTGGCAATGAATATAAATTGCATTTTTGTCTTTGGTTGGACAGTCTTAAAATAACTGCCAGCCTTTGTTCTTTCAGAGACTGGATAGTGTGGGCATTTATAGTAAAACTGATTTGATGGATTAAGACTGAAAAATTAGAATCTATATTACATTTCAAAATATTACTGTACAGTTCTGAGATGCTGCCATGGAAACTGCATCATTACTCTTCTTTACATGTGCATTCAGTCACTAGGTCTCCTCAGGCTTTCAGAGCAATTCCACCACAACCCTCTTCCAGCTTCCAACTGTGAAGGTTCAATTCATTCTTCAATGCAAAATAGTCATCAGAGCCATTGCAGTAGCCCAACATTGGCTGTCCAATGGCTCTCCGTCTTTGTTCTTCCCCTGATCTGAATGTGGTGGTCATGAATTTAAAAAAAAACCAACTTCCTTTCATGATCTCCGGAGCACAAAACAAGGGCTGGCAGCACAGCGAGGCACGCACGCTGCCTAGGGAGGCAAACACACAGGGCCTGGGGGCAGCAGGAACACTCTTATTTTGCATTTTCCAACCTTGCCACAATTTCTCCAGAGTTCCCAGACTCTGAAATTTTACAGAGTTTGGAAATAACTTCGTGTGATGAGGGCAGGGTAAAATCTTGTTACCTATTTGAACAACTTTCACCCTTGATTTCTGAGGAGGTCTCACACACCATCAAACAAGAGTAAGACGTAACATAAAAGCATACAACCTAGAAGTTACTGAACTACAAAACTATACAGTAATCTAAATCAATGGGATTATGGCTCTAATAGTGCTGGTGACCTCAAGGGTGATTGGGTTAATTATCTACAGCTCATGATCCCAATGAGTTTCCCAAGCTTTTTATTTTTGAAAGGTGCCTTCTTAGCCCAGTTGTGACAAAATTTATTTTCTGCAATGGTTTAGCATTATGGTTTAAGAAGTTAGTGCAAATCTCTCAGTATCTGTGGATAACCATGAAGCTTTTGGTTTAATACCTGCAATTTGAATATTATTGTAGAAGACTTTAACTGCCTAAATCAGTGGGAATGGCCTGGCACACCCTGCAGCATGCTCCTGCTTCCCACACTCACTGCTGAGCTGTCTCTGAAGCACTCAGCTGTGCATCAGCACTCAACAGCCCAACATGAGCTTCTGATGCAACATCAGTGGAGGTGCTCTGTCAGAAAAACCTGTCCTCAACCTGGCACAAAAATAACAATTTGCTATTAAATGAAGATACCTCAGAGCATGGGTCTCTTGCCTAACTGCAGGTAACAGAGAAGATTTAATAACTGCACCAGTTGTTGCCTGAGCATCCAATATATGTCTCTGTGGTGGGGAAGGCAATGCTGTGTCAGTTGCTTTCAAGCTGTGTCACATCATGTCATGCAGCACATGCTGATGTGACCTGATTCAGTAGGTAATAAGATCTGTGCCAAGTTACTGAATTGAAGATTATTTTAACACCCTGAACACTGTTGTCATATTGGGCATGTTTCTAAATGCTTTTGTTGTCAAACAGAGCATTGTCAGTATGTACAGTTTTTTCCACAAGAAAAAGAGAAGCAGCTGGCAATTACTGCCATGGCACTGGAGATCATCACCTCTCCTTATGGGGTCAGTTGTCCACATGCTAGTATTTATGATTTCATCTGGAACCCCCAGATTAGAACTGTGCCATCAAGAGAGACCTCATGAATCATCACAAGTGAAGCACAAAGCAGTCAGAGCTGCAATGAGCAATCTTCATTCCTAGCCTGTGGATATGTAGGGGCCATAGCACGGGAATCCCAGTGTATTCAGTTGCATTTTGTGCATGAAAATCAGAAAGGAGCCATCTACTACAGCACAGTAAGAAGGTGGAAACTCTTTCTGTTTGGGTGTGTCTTGCACATAGGTTTGCTTTTGAACTAGGACTACTTGTTTGTAGGTGCAGAACAAGCACCTGTAATATGCTTGAGAAGGGAAACTATGAAAATGTGGAATGATGTCCTATTTGTACATTACCACTTTCTTCAGTATAGCCATCTGGAGTACAGTTCAATTCTGGAGAGGACAGAATACCTGGGCTTCCAGCTTTTGGGGATGTTGATCCTCTGCTCCACCACAGCAGCTTAGTTTACACAGTACATCACTGGCACTGAATAACTTCATTGTCCTACTGCAATGGGATTTAATAAACATTTTCAGTAACCATGCACATGCCTTCGGTATCATTAACAAACACAATACCTGAGGAAAAAAATTTACTTCTAGCTGTTTCTTGGCAGAAGGAGGAGCATGCTGGGTAGTATTCAGAGCATGAACGCAGTGTGGTCACGTTCCAAATGCAACCACATGTACCCCAACATGCTCAATGTGCAGTGCAGTTGTCATTTTTCTTGGCTTTGACACACTTTTTACACAAACAGAAAAAACCTGAACCTCTCTCATGACCAAACACAGATGAGAAAAAGAACAAATTCTGCTTAGATGAAGTGCATTGACATGACGAACTCACTGCTGTCAGTCCTGTAACTCTGGGGACTGGTGGGGATTCCTCACTTGTACTTTTTGTCAAGAATTTACTAGTCATTCTTAGCACTTTACACAATTCAGAGACTCAGCCCATTTCAGAAGATATTTGCTCCAGAGCAGCTGGGAGGAATTCCACCCAGAAAACTCTAGCCCAACATCTCTCCTAGCTGACAAGATGCATTAATTTGTTCTGAAACCCCTGAGGCTGGAGTAGGAGGACATCAAAGTGGACAGTTCTGCTTCAGCACTGACCCAACAGCACAAGCCCTGATGCAAATCCCATCAAACCAACTCAAGCAAAATACATCACTCCTTATAGAAGGTACAAGGTCTATCCCACATTCTGAAGATCAGTCCCTGTCTGCAGACAGAAATTATGCCTATTCACTTAGGCAGAAGACTGATTGTGGAATCACTGGGACACAGCGTTACATAAGTATCAAATGAATTTGCATCATAGATGTGTCATTGCTAAAAAAAAAATTATCACTGTTATTTCCTTTAATGTTATCTTGCATATGGACACAGCTGATATTTCTTCTCTTGGACTGTGTTGCAAGGTCAGGGAAATCACCAAACCCAAGGAGCTCAGGATGTGACACCTTCCTTGACTTCCTGCTCAAAAGAAAGCTCTAGGGCATCTAAGAACTCCTGCTAAGCTTTTTCTACTGTTGTCAGATAATCTAAAAAAATTCTTTGTAGCTTTGAATTAAGATCATCAAGAAAAAAAGTACTGCCTAAAGCTGCAGCTTTATGATGATGGGTACCGGTGCTGTACTGTAGTGCTTTCCACACACTTCAAGAAATACTCCTCTTCTGGGCAAGGTATAAAGAACATTCAATATTTATGGCTGGAACTTCCATCTACATTAGTGCCTTTTTCCACCACAGCAGCATACTGTGCTGCAAAGGGAAGAGGAAGTGTTTGTGTAGCTGTCCTGGTTTGAAGGACAGGTGTCTGCTATGGAAGGCAGGAGCCTCCCCCGGGATGGAAAATGTAAACCCCTTCCCTCCGAATTATCATAACTTTGAAATTAAGGGGGCTCTCAGGCAAAGCTATGGGAATAGGAATAACAGTTCTTTACTAGTATTTATAATAAAACCAACAACAGCTACTTTGGCACTAACAACAACCAGAAGCAGGAACCCAGTGAGAGCCTGCTGGCTCGCAGGCACCTTTGGTGCAGTGATGGTCACAGCCGGCAGGGGGCGCTGTGGCGCGAGCTCGGGGGGCAGGTGGCAATGGTGGATCCCCCCCAGCTGGGACAGGGAGGGATGGAAGAGGAGCTTTACTTTCACAAACTCCCTGAGCCAGCTACTAGTGCAGCTAACTCCTTTCTTCTTCTTTCTTTCATGGAAAGTTTCCCTTAAAACAGCACAGGGAGGTGTTGTGGTGTATTTTTACGCTTCATTAAGAGTTTCTTATGTTAGTTGGTTCCTTCCTGTTCCCCCCACTCCCTTGGTTTCCCCCCTGTCAGTTAAGCTGTTTTCCCATCCTTTGGCCTGAATTGTGCCCACCCCTCAGCCTGTCCATCAGTTGCTCCTCCCTGGATCCCAGCTGTCAATCCTTCCCCTTCCCCGCCTCCCTTCCAGAAAGCTCTCCCTTCCTCGACACCCCAATGGCTACTTTGAATTGTATCCCTCCCCCAGGTTTGCCCCATTGGATTGTATTGTTGTCCCTCATCCCGAACTCCACCCTGAGACCACCCATGCTCTCCACTGATTGGACCCACAAATGTACCCTCCCCTGAGACTCTTGTCCTTTAAAACCCCCCTGCACGTGCTGCTCTGTGTCCTTTTGGTCCTCAGACCCTGCACAGGATAAATGTCTGTTGGAAGACTGAGCCGGAAGGTCCTCTCTGCCTGCTTTATTCCTACCGGGGCTGGGTTACAATCTGCTCTGCTGTTGCTGCCTTGGGTCTGTGAGCTGTGGCCACTGGTGTGAAGGAGCATCCACTCACGGCACAGCCTAAGCTACCGGGCAGCTGCAGCTGCCTCAGGGAGGATTTTACAACTGATCATCCTCATGAGACAGTCTTTGAAATAGGAACAGTATTTTTCTTAATGCGATTGTATAACATTGTCATGACTCGAATATTTTTGACCGTGAGATAAGCTTGCCTAATAAAGTGGGTGCTGTGTTGACTCTCCTTTCCTCAAAGGCAGGAGTGTGCACAGTACATAGAGAAGGTATTTGCTGCTCTTCTTAGTTTTCAGAAATACGGTGCCTTAAAAAGGCCTATCCTCTCATGCAGTCTTGTCTCGTCCTACAGATAACTACAACCTACCAGCTTATTCAGCGCTGCAAAGATGATAGGCAAAGCAAGATCAAAGAAATTAGTTCAGCCTCTTCAGTTTTCAGGGTGAAGTCTGACTCCCTGAGTCATCCCTTACCAGCAGAACTTGCATGTAGAAATGTGCATGGGAAACAGAGGTTGATTGGGACATTAGAGCTCCTGGGCAGAGCCCATGGCCATCAAAATATGCCAAAAAAGCACTAACTACCAAGTTTCTGTGCTGTTTAGCTCTCTATCCTGGAACAAGGATGCCGGCATGAAGACCTCAGTTAATGCCAGTTTTTGCCTAGTTTCTTTCCCTATCTATTTGACGAGTCATTTTGATGTTGTCTAGTCAGGTAGCAGTCAGGAATAACTGACTTTGAAGAACTTAGACACATGGCCTAGCATTCATAATCCTACTATAGTTTCTGATTTGCTAAAGGAGGCTTATGCAGTGGTGGTTTCAGGCGTACTTTTAAATATTCTAAACATTTTTATCGATGGTTCATCCCTATTGCCTTGGAAAGTTGGTTTTCTGCCAGGGGGCATGGTTTTAAGTTTGTTACATTATTCATCCATAACATCAGTTGACAGTGCTTCCAGCCAGGTAAGCGAAGTATAAGAACTAATGGGCATATGAACCATCATGCTTAAGCAGAATCATTTCAGCATGGGAATATTCAAACATGACATAAGCAGTAAATAGTATGTCTGAGTGCTCCTTACTTACAAGGACTTGAATCTAAAGAAAAAAAGAAAATTTTTTTGTTTTAGAATTAATTTCCTGACCTGTCATTCAGTAGCTAGTCTTGCTTCCATGACAATTTAGCATGACAAACACACCAGAAAATTTTTGAGGTGTTCATGTGGTTGGATGATAAGCACTGGATAAGAACTTATTCAAAGAGTAATAGAAAAAGAGACAAAGCTTTGGTCCAGGCACCAGAGACCACATATATCTTCATGAAATACAAAATTAGTATTTTGATTTCCCAGCCAATCTGTTACAATCAGAGTTTGTATTTCTTCTAGAAATCCAGATGGACATCCAGATGAGGAATTAAGTCAATTCAGACCGTGTTTACTGCCTATAATTCCAAAGAATGAAAATTATACAGGGTGATATTAAATTTTCTCTTCACTGGTACCTTAAAAAGTGGTGCTCCCTGAAGGAAACAAGGGAGAAGCATCAGTCCTGTTTGACTGAGAGGTCAACAGTCTTGCTGTCACTGGACAATAACATGGCAGGAGAGTAAGTCCCTCAGAGTCAGGGTCAGGAACAACACACAGACCTGTAACCCTCCTAATGTCTTAACTTGACTCACCCCTATAATTTCAGATGTGGTTCAAGTAGGACTGCTTTCCTTGTCCTTGATATCTCAGGATAATTTTTCAAGATGACCCTACAAAGATTCTTTGATTTTTCTTTTACCATACCTTCATCAGGGCCCATCCCTCATGGTCTGTAGCATGAATAGCACTTCTCCATGTACCTGATTCTTAACACGGCTCCAGCTCTAGAGCTTGAAGAACATATGGATTGATCCTGTACACCTTCCACTTGCTTTAGTAGAAAATCTGGATAATTAAGAAGAAAATGTTAAGAAGAGCAGTAGTGTAAACAGGGAAATCTGTGCTTGGCCTCTCGCCCAGGGTGGTGAGGCTGGAGTGTAGCCA
This sequence comes from Chaetops frenatus, assembly GCA_013400775.1. Taxonomy (NCBI): domain Eukaryota; kingdom Metazoa; phylum Chordata; class Aves; order Passeriformes; family Picathartidae; genus Chaetops; species Chaetops frenatus. The sequence continues at coordinate 122,133 of VZTR01027781.1, read as the reverse complement.
ATGCTATCCAGAAGTCCTGAGGAGATCTGCTGGCAAAGAACCACAAATGGTCACTCTGAGATGATACATTCAGGTGCACATCTGGACATGGTGACTTGGAAACATTCATAAGTACATCTATACGGTTCTGATTTCTTTCATTTTCTTATCATCATAACTGCAAGGGGAAAGGGGCCACTCAGAGGGAAAGGCTGGTTTAGCAGCACAAGGCAGAGAATCAGAGAACTATAGAATGGTTTGCTTTGGAAGACACCTCAANCAGCAGAGAATTTCTTCCTAATATTTTGCTTTAACCTGCCATTTTTCAGTTTAAAGCCATTACCCCTTGTCCTTATCCCCACATATCCTTGTAAACTGTCCCTTCCATCTCTCTTTAGTGCCTGTTTAGGTACTGGAAGGTGCTATAAAGTGTCCCCACAACTTTCTCTTCTCCAGACTGAACAATCCCAACTCTCTCAGCCTTGTCTCCAGAGGAGAGGTGCTCGAGACCTCTGATCACCTCTATGGTCCTCCTCTGGACTTGCTCCAACAGGAACAAATCTTCCCTACGTTGTGAGTCCCAAAGCTGGATTCAGTACTCTGGTCAGGGTCTCCCCATAGTGGAGCAGAGGGGGACAATACTTCACTGACCTGCCAGCCATGCTGCTTTTGATGTAGCCCAGGATGTGGTCGGCTTTCTGCTCTAGAACAAGGATCAAAAGTGTTCTGACCCACAGCTGTTTCACAAATTGACAGCCACAACTAAACCTGGGAGTTGAACTCCCATGCCCTAACTTACAACCTCCTGGATCTCCAAGACAGGACAACACTTTAATACTAGTGGGGTCCATCAGACCCCACTTTAAAATTGCTGGAAATGCATGTGGTCAAAATACAAGATTAAGAAGCAGAAGTGCTATCTTTCTCTTGAGACTTAAGCAAATTGCATGGCCCTCTTGCTCCTCAGTTTCTCTCCTTTCAGGGTAATTGGCAAAAGCAGCCTACCTTGAAGACCTTTATGAAAATTGAACACTTCCTTTTCTTAAAGCGATTTGAAATCTTGTGCTCACAGATACTAACAAGCCCTCAGATATGATAATATACTTGATTTTAAACCAGAAGACAATTTATGCCTTTTCAGAACTCTCATAGCAACACAATTCATTAGAATAGCTAATAAATTTCATGCATTTTTTATTGTTCAAAAGTTCTGAATTACACTTTTTTTCTCGTTTACATGAAGATATGTGGTGAAATAGTCAATAACTGTTACTGCAGCCTCATTTTCAATTTAGGATAGGGTCATAGAAGAATGCCAGGAATAGAAATGCATCATCATTAAAAATTTTGAGACAAATAAGTCTTAAATACTTCTCTCAGATTCTCCCAGCTGCTACAATGGGCATTCTCCAGTGCCTTCCCAAGAGTGTGTCTTGCCTATCAGAGAGCACAGATCTTCCAACATCAGGATCTTTACAGTTCATTGGGTGGGAAACAACTGGTGAACCTGAAGTGGCATCACAGTATACACTGCAAAGGGTGTTGAAAATGATTAATCACAGTCAAATTGCCCTAAACTTGGAGAATGAGTCATAAGGTATTGCTTCGTCTCTCCTCCAAATTAATTTAAATATGGTGAGGGTGTCCAACATCAGAAGGAATCACACCTACAGCATTTCAAAATCTAGAGACCCTTAAAGTACAGATGGACAAATACCCTAGGGCACTTCACAACTAAACCTCTGTCCTTGCAGGCATAGCTTTCTGATTGTATTTTGACCTCTGGCAATTTTTCACCACTGAAGTGTAAAGCCTATAGATAAGAGCTGGCAGAACCTTCCCTGTGCAGCAGCAGCACAAGCACTGCCAAAACACAGCTCATTTGTAAGGGCTCCCCTTCCTCTGCCCTTCTACTACCTCCCATATGGAAACTGAGCTGATGAGCTCATTTGCCCTTTTTTTGCATCTTTTTTTTCCCTAAGTTTGGGGCACAGAACAGCAGGGAAGAGGGCTGACAAGCAGACGTGGGCCTGAGCTGCTATGCCTGAGGACTGGGGAATGAGGAGAGCTGCAGGAGGAGCGTGATTGTCTCCTTACTCAAAACTGTTCTTAGAGTGAAGTATATCATTTAGTGAAATGTATAATTTTTGAGAATTCCTCTGAGACATGGATTTTGGTCATGGCTGTAGGCAATGCATTTTCACTGTTCCTTGCACTGTCCCATGGATGTTGAAACATTAGTATATCACAGAAAAGTTCTATTAGCAAAAGTTTCCACAGCAGAGAAATGAAAGAAGCTCTCGGTTCGTGTCTGTTACTACTGTGACCTTGGGATATGGGGCTCTCAAGATGGTTTATCCCATGTTAGGCAAACTGCAGGAGAGCTGACTTTTGCAGTGTGGAAAGGGCAATGTCAGAGGGGCAAGGTGGGTGATAAATTATATGAAGAACCTACCCTACCTCTGCAAATGTCCCCATGTTTCTCACCCCCTTCCTGTGCTCCCAGGGTGCTGGCTGTCATTCAGAGCATTGGTCAAGGTAGTAGTTTACCTGATGAAGGGGATTTTTTGCTGATGAGAAAAGTCAGACTGCAATTTTTTTGTAGCTGTTTTACAGAGACATGAAGGAGCCCGAGGCATAAAGTGGGTGTCATGTAACAAGAGATTAGAATTATGAAAAGAAAAGAGGAAAAAAGAAAGATAAGACTTTCGTGTCTTTGCAAACCCCTGAAGTCAAAAGTTCTTAACTTCTGCTTGACAGAAGAGACAAATGATGACTCATTATTTCTTTCTACCATCTTAGAACAGAGAAGACATTTTGGTTTCCTTATACATACACCAGCAACTTCTGAAACCTAGACAGCATCTGAAATTGAATGATACAAAAGGAATTATTCCTGAAATGGCAAGACAATTAATGTGTGCAGGTATGATAGCAAAGACAGAAAGAGAGCTCGCCTAAGAAACCAGTGCTTTATTGTCAGCTCCTGCTTGTTGAAGAGCCTTAGGGCTCACTGAGGCTTGAAAGATAGTCTGCTGAGATGAGCATGTGATAATATTTCCACTGAGGAAAGCTCCCCCTGTTCAGAAGTAGAGCAGAGTTGTCCAGAAACAGCAGTTTCCTCTAGCCCCTAGCCTACACCCTCTGCATTGTTAATATGGCTGATGCCAAGAGCAATACATGCACCACTTCACAAGACAGAGAGATTATTTAATTATTTATGCACAGTTACATCCTATAGACATCAGTACTGCATTTAGGTACAGCAGTCTTATGTATTAGCACCTTGAAGATGTGCTTATTGCCTTTGACTGATGGCACAGATACTTAATTCTTAATTTGCAGAAAAACCCAAACCCTTTGGAATATTCAGCCTGTCCATTGACTGTTTTTCCATGCATTGCCCTGTCCTGCATGTCTAGATCAGTCTGGAAGTTTGCTCTCAGAGTAATATTCTTCTCAAGCTAGCAGAAAAAGAAAACCAAACCAAACAACAAAAAACCCCCAAAAACCCTAAAAAAACCCCCCAAAAAACAAAAAACCAAACCAACAAACAAAAAAACCCCCAAAACAACAACAACAATAAAAAACCACCACCAAAACCACAAAAAACCCAACCCAATAATAACAACAACAACAAAAAAACCCCCACAAAAACTCCAAAGCAAACCAAAACAAGCAAACCCCCCCCAGAAAAACAAAAAAAACCCAACCCAAAAAACTCTATTTCTCTGAAGTCCTCATTGGCTCTTGTGCAGTTCAACAACACAGACACTCAATGGTCCATTGTAGTGGTTTTCTCCACCTCTCATCTTCTGAAAACTTCATCATAAATGGTGTTCCATAGTGAGTATGAATGTTTCCCTCCTTCTTTGTGTGTCTCAGAGTGTGATAATTCTCACAGAAGACAAAGAATTTCCAGTGAAACCAGATACTCAACATCTAAAGCAGACACAGAAACAGAAGCTGCTGAGAAACTGCATCATTGCAATGAAAACAAATCCTCTGTCAAATCAGACAAATAAAGCAGAAGATGCAAAGCCATTAGCAATACTGGATTTTGTGGAGATTTCTAGCTAACCCCGAGACATTTTGCTTTCTGCAGTTGCAACTCCCCTTACTAGGAAAGGGTCATGTTTCATACTCCATGAATACTCTTGGTTCGATGGCCTTGGTTATTTATCACTATGAGAATTGATGAGTTTTAAATATAAATACTAGCAACTAGTCAATGAGCAAGTACTGCCAATTAAGGCTATTTGTATAAACACTGGATGTACATGGACACATAATAATAATTCTGCAGAGTACATCTTCTATGCAAATATCACACTTCTCTGCTACACCCTATTAAGGCTCCATGTGGTGGAATCCTTGGCTCAAATTCTGCATAGTGGTCTGAGCTCTCCTTCCTCAACATTTCCTCTATGTTGTCCTTTTTTAACTCTAGTTGTAGATGAGAGGCAGAAATATTTCCAATAAAGCTTTTTATTATTATTTTGGTAAGCCATAATTAGGCTGTCGTTCATTCAGATCCATCTGGCAATTGGAATATCTGTGTTCATGATGGGAAGGAGTGATTATGATTTGTTCCAAATAACTGCTGTTTGAATTAACCAAGATGACAGATAAAAGCAGATTTCCTCTGCTTCAGAGGCCTTAGGGGAGGTCTAGAGCGCATAGGCTGTTTTTGGAGACACTTCCTCTACACTTAGCAGAGAAGGTGGAGTCCTCTAATGGCTATGTTCCACAAATACTTACTGCTAATTCAGTTATCAACTGAAGGGTGTATTTACAATAGTCTTTAAGTTCAGATCAGGAGGGCACTTCAGAAGGGAACTCTTAGTAATGCTCACTTTACTGTAGCTTTGGTCACACTAGAAATTTGTCTTGGCACACACAGCATGGATTCTGGAAGATCAATGGATGAACCACCTACAGGAACTCAGCTCTCAAGACTGATCTAGAAATAGACTGGAGTGTGGACAGCTGATCCACAATATCAGCAGTTTTGTTCTAGACTTCCATTCTCATCATGCTGCACTATTTGGTAAGGCAATCATTCTCTAAAATGCTAGGTTACTGTAACTTGAAAAAATGTTCACAGAAAAGGCACTAGAAAAATCTAGCAGTTGATGTGCTTACCTACCCCTGATTCCTCCTGCCATGAGCACAAAGATAATTTCTAACTATGAAAGTCATGACTATCACCAAACATACTAGAAGGAGTTAATCAGTTTTAAAACACTTTTTTCTTTATATTTTCCCTTAAGGAAGAGCCAAAACATTAAACAGTACATAATATGAAGGCTATTTCAAAACAAAAGATTCATATAGATTACTTTACCAGGCATGTTGTTGGAGTAAATAATCAGTTCTCATTCTGAGTAGAGCCTGTTCATAAGGATTTCCAAGAAGCTGTACTGCATTATGCCCTGATTCACAGGATGATAATTACTACGAATAACCTGCAGTATTCAGTGGGTTATGTTGCTCACCATCACACATGAAGCCAATGGCTGAACCAATAGCAGAGCAGAGAAATTTTGACAAGAGTTATTGATTGCTTTAACCGTAAAGGTTATTTTATAAAGTCACTAACTAATGAAGTGAAAACCAAAAACCCAACAAAACCCCCAAACCCCTCACACTTTAAAACCTTTGCTCAAATTATTCAGCAGTTAGTGGGGGAAAGAAGAGAATTTATCACATTCAGGCTCCAATCACTCTCTGCCATGTTACTTTCTTTCTCATATCCTACAGAATCATATGAGTATTTAGCAGGATTCACCTTCCTCTCTGCCAGCACTACACCTTCATTCCAGATGGTTGCTCTGGCTCCAGTCTTGTAGCATATATTGTTTGACAGAGTTCCTAGCCTCTGCAGCACAGACAGTGTGGCACTGGGAATGAAACAAGGTGGGTGGCTTCCTCAATTTTCCCAAGGGAAAAAGAAAAAAATCTTAATTTTAGTAGGTTTTACCAAAGGACTCCTTCTCTTGAAAGCACTTTTTAACCTGAACAACTATCTCCCTGTTCAAAGGCACTGCTGTGTCACTGTCAATTACCTGTGAAGCTCCACTAGGACAGGAGAAGCGCCTGAGGTGCCAAAAGTGGCTAGGTTTGTTATAATCTCCCATTATCTCATTACAGTGGATTAATAAAACAATAATTTGAACCAAGCCAGGTGCTGCATCAGTATCTGGTCTTGATACAATATTCTTTTAAACAGGAACACTTAAGAACAGGGATTGCAGCATGATGAGAACTGTTGCTCTCAATTTAGTATAGCCTGACCCTGAATTTTACATTCAGATAGATGGGCACAGTTCTCTTGCTACCCAGAATCCAGACTTGATCCCATTAAACTCGAGAGGCAATTTACCAGAATACAAAGAAAGTATTTCAGGATTACTGATTGCTTTCTCTCTCTTTGCTTTGTTGTTTCTCTGCCTTAGCTTCTTGCCCTGCAGAGAGCTTTGATTCAGCTGCAGAAAGACAAGTGGATACCTTGGGAAGCGTGCACATTTGGGAGGCTTTGTCCATGCAATGTCAAGTACTGCTGCAGGAGCTGCTGCTGACACCCAGCTACTGCAACCTCTGATCACTGGGCTTGAAAAACTCAACCTCACACTCCAGTGGAGAGATAATTGGTGTCATTTAAACAGCCTCATCCTTCCCTGCTTCCACTGCAGGGACTGAGATAAGAGTTTCCATGGTGCAGAGCAGCTCTGCGCATGCCCCAGTGCAATCAGAAACACCCCCTCTTTTCCCCGTTGGGTAAGTCCCACTCTGCAGCTGTACCTGCTGATCCATTAGAATATTGCCTCAGATCATCACAGATTACTTTTAAGGTGCAAACCTTTTTCTTTTCTTTTCTTTTTTTTTTTTTCCTGCTAACAGAAGGAAATATATGTGGGTTTAATATGGAACTTAGCGTAACTAATTATATTGTAATTAGTACAGTGAATTACGCTGATGGGGAAAGTGACAATGATGGGGGCAGGGGGGAATGAATGGAAAATGTTTATATCAATGGAAAACTCTCCTGTTAGCCAACATGACATGTTCCCAGTATGGGAGGGGAACAAAAGGAAAATAGGAGCTCCCTGGTCCAGCATGACTTCTCTTTCCATAAGCTCTTAGCACCAGATTCTACCCTATTTCCTCAGGGGCCAAACAGAAGAAGAAAACTGACCCAAAATACCACAGAATCAATGCAAACCATTTCTGATATTACAGAAAAATGAAATTAAAACCCCAAACCCCATAGTTTGATCAAATGAGCATGAGCAAATATTTTTTGTTCACATTGCAAATAAATGGAATGATACTTACAAAACCAACTACCATTTGATTCAGGAAACACATCTGTTGCTTTGATTCTGCCCAAAAATACTTGGAAAGCTCTCTGTAAAGACCTGAATGTAGCATTTCCATAGATTTATGGAGACAGACCATGGAGATAAATAGAAAATTGTCCAGTAAGAAACCTTAGAAGACAAGGTTGCTGTGCTCCTTAAGTGTCAGTCTTTTTAAAAAAGGAACTTAAGGAACTGAATGGTGCTTTAGGCTGACTGTGCCACAGAGATCCAGGCTGCAGATGGACATGCTTTTTTCTAGACCTGTTCTGTGTAATCTTTTCGCACCAACTGGTAAATTAGAGTCTTGCCTAAGTTACACCGTTGACATCATCACTGCTTGTGAATCTGCTCCTCTGGGAGTTTGGTTTTTTTTTTCAGAATTTCCAGCAAAGAAGCAGCTTCACGACACTAAAGTCCATCAGTGTGCAGGGGAGAAATCATTGCACATGAGGACATTTTGCTGTGAATCATGCTCTTTCTGTGGGAGAGATACACAAAGATTAAAGAAAGGTTTGAGGCATTTTTCTCCACAGTATTGCACCTGGCAAATTTCCAGAGAGAAATAAACCATGAGATCTAGGAGACAGACTGATAGCTTCTCAAAGAGAAAAATGAAAAGTTACATTCCACTCCATTAAAAAAAAATGACACCATATTTGAAGAAAGGCAGAATAAGAATATATATCTAGTCAGAATGAAGTTAGGGCCTGACTAAAGGCTAAATTTCTCTTGAAGATTTTGTGGCTTTGTATTATCACCACATTTCATCTACAGTATAAACATAGAAAATACAACCTCTGATGCCAGGCCAGGCCTGAAAAAGATTTTAAGTTTTTGAGCAATGCTTTTCCAGTAATCTATATATACAGTATCTGCAGATTTTAAACACTGTCCATCAGACATACAGTTCCACAAAATGTTCTTTTTTTCAGACAGACTAATACCTCAGCTGCCTCAGAAAATCTTCTCTTTTAGGATTTCTAGTGGAAAGATTTCCTTTTTTATCACAATGATGTCACAGATTAGTGAGGGTGGCTACTTCCTCCCACCCCGTTATCCAAGATTTCGTTGTATGTGTTTAGTTTCATTTTTCATCCTGTGCTCTCAAAATTAACTCAGCTGTGGATGAAGACATATATCCTATTAGCTCTAGCCCTTTGGGGAATGCCTACAACAGCTGCAGCTGCCATTTCATTTCTCCTTAATACCCTTGTGTCCTAGAATACAAATAGAACAAATGTTGGTATCTTGTCTCCTGCACACCCCATATCATATTTTTTTTAAACATACTGTACAGCTACACAAAATGTTCCTGATAAGACACTGTTAGTCACTTGCAATGAAGCCATTAGAGTAACAGTTTGTACTTCCATAACCCATCCTGGAATAATGAAATTCCTTGCTGAATACTGATAAATGATCCAACATCTCATAAGCCTTTCTAACTGTGAACAGTGAAATATGAAAATACTGCAGAAACCATGGCAGCTGACAGGTAGAGTCCTTAGAAGAATGTATGCAAATCCAGCAGCAAATGATACTGCATAAAGTATGGGAGTTTACAGTTAATGACTTGTACTGATGCACAGTCCCATATTCTGAGAAGAAAATATCTAATGTTTACATCAATGACAAGTAAAACACGAATATATTTAGATTTGGATATCTTTTGTCCTGCACTGAACTCAAACTTGGGAGATAGACATAAAAACCTAGTAATAGCAGACTCAGATCTTGCTTATGCTTACATTTTGACATGCCACTTTATGTATTTAAAATTCAGCTAAGGGTAAGAATACAGCATATCACCAGCTCTGAATTTACATCTGCAAGATACCTTTACTTACTAAAACAAGACTGTGTCTTGTTCCTGTGCAGTGAAGTAGCAAAATAAAATTTGGAGTCTGGCTGATTTTGTCTCAGATTTGCTACTTCCTTCCCTAGCAGTGGTACACTACACCAGAAAAGCAAATTAGCAGGGAATGTAAGGGCACACTCAGTGAAGCAGTTCAGACATGACTGCAAAACGAGTTCAGTGAGCCACATTTCCTCTGCTGCAAATGGGGATACAGTCTGGGAGTGAAGACTGGGGTTCACAACCAAGCACTCCTGAAGGAAAAGGATAATGAGGAAGAACAGCCAAGTCCAGCTGAGAGGACAGGTCTTGAACCATGTCCTGCCTAAGAATGCACAAAACCCATCATGTTCAGTACCAAATACCACCCATCCCTCAGCATGACTGTGGCAAGGGTTGCATTTCTATAGTACCTTCAGCCCAACTGCAATGAATGTTAAGGAATTTATTTTTGTAATACTGAAATAAAGAAAAGGTATAATTCTCAAAGTACAGATAAGGACACCCTGACAAGAAAAAGTGCTGTTCCAAAGTGTGTCCTAAAGTGAACATATTTAGCCTCTGGCAAAACCAGAAGTGGGGGCAGTTTTAAGGTTTTAGCAAATATATAGTTCCTACTGCAAAGCATGGAAAAGGGACTTAAAAAGAAGAGAAGCATAGGTCTATCAATTGTCTTTCTACTAAAAGTGAGTTGTATTTGTATTATACAGAACATCTAGATCAAAAATCTAGCCTATTTCAACTGCTTTGAAACTGTGGTACTAATTATAATACTATTTCTCCAGTTGTATCTGTACTTTCCTTGAACCCGATTTTAAAAGTGTACAAGACAGTTTAAGTAGAAAAGTACTATAAATCAGTATTATGATTAATTTAAAGTCCATTCAAAACTGCTAAGTAAGGCTCCATTAACATTGCTTTCTTTCATTCAAGTAACTTGTACCTTGCAAACTTGCATCATTGGCAGTACCTGCAGCAATCTCAAACAGAAGTACCTCCCTGCACTCACCAAATCTGTACAAATTACCTAATAAGGACAGTTCACGTTTCCAGCCATTCCCTAGACTGTCTCTACGTGCCCAGCAAACCTTCTAGTTTTGGCCAGATTTCTATGGCTACGTCCCCAGCACAGCTGGGAGGATGATGCTGCTGATGATACAAGATCTGCTAGCCATGGAGCCAGACTGTAAGAATCACATTCCACCTCCAAGAAAGCACCTCAAATCCCAGATTCAGGAACTGGTTAATTATTTATGCAAAGTGAAACAGGTCAGTCAGAGGCTTACCTGAACAGAGAGGAGGAAAACCAGAAAACATGGCTTTGATTCTGCTGAAAAGGGTAGAACTGAATCTGGGTTTCCAGTGTCAGATTCCAGTGAATCTGAGTGTCCAGTGAATCTGAGTGTCCAGTGTATTTGAGAAAATACTCACCACACAGTTACTGGTTTAAAGGCTTCTGTCTCCAAGATTAGTTCAACAGTATTTCATCACCTTTTTTAGTAATCCATACCCATAAAGGGTATTTTTTTTTTGAAGATTAATTGGAACACCCCATGCAGAAATCCCACTGCAATTTCAGTGTGAAACAATTCCATTTCAAAATGTCATTGTCTTATTTGTTTGTATTTGGTTCATTTTCATGGATTTATTTGGTGATTGAGAAGTAAGTAATCACTTGGTCATTCATAATGTAGTAAACCTTCAAATGAACTGCAAAGCTTTCTTAAAGAGGAATTTTGCAAGGGAAATAAACAGGCAGATAAAGCAGAACTGTTTATGTCTTTAGCTTACAGAATATACCAGACACCTGAAAATGTAGACCAGAGGGAAAAAAATTATCGTTTTCAGCAATTCTTTGAAGGATATTCTTTCTAATCTGCTAATGAAGGAGCTGTATTGTTCATTGGGTTTGCAGAATACTTCTGGGCATCATCATAATAACAGATCAATCTCAGAAACATAACCTTCAATTTTACATGAAATGAGGATACGGTATCATTTCCACTCTCGGTTGTGCTGATAGTATCCATTCATAACCAGCAGAGAACAGAAGAACAGAAGGCAGAGAGCTTGCAAGGAGAAACATGCAGAAGCCACAGATAAAAACAAGAAATGGATGGGCAATGTGTGTGGTGAAATATGCTTGGGTCCCAAGCAATGAGAAATTATACATGAGAAATGACATATGGCACTTGCCTACAACCCTGGCTGGCTAAACTCCCAGTGCAATGTGGATTATTCATAATTGTTTCACACCACTGAAAAGCCCCTTCTGCACATTATAAACATATTCATATTAACTTCTTACTAATGAGACAGGAGATAGTGACACGAAAAAATCATTTCAGAGAGGATACCATGGATTGCAGTGCAATTAGTGCAACATTTTATGCAATATATTACATTGTCTGTCTACACAATGTATCTTGAGACACACCCAAATAACAGTTTCTAGTTTCATGCTCTCCATATAAATATGTATGATCAAATAAACAAAAATCCCTTCTATATATTGTGCAGCAGCAAGTGATTGTTAAAATATTTCTTACTGGATACAAGACAGGACCCCATAGCACCTGTGCAGGCCCACAGACACAGAACAGCCTTCCTCAAATTTTCCTCAGTGTGAAAATAAGAAAACAGCTCAGTATAGCTATCTTATAAATTTAAACCAGAGCTGCTGTAGCAAAAAAAAACAAAAACAAACCAAAACAAAAAAAAAAAAAAAAACACCCCCCCAACCACCCACCCCCAAAAAAAACCAAAAACAAAAACACAAACAAACAAAAAAAACACACAAAACAAAAAAAAACCAAAAAAAACCAACCAAACAAACAAAAAAAAACACAAACCCACAAAAAACCAAACCAAAACAAAAACAAAAACAAAACAACAAACACACAAACAAAAAACCCAAAACAAAACAAAACCAAAAAAAACCAAAACACCACCACAAAACCCTGTCACTCCCTACTTCTTACTGATTTTTATTTCATTTTCCAAAGTAATCTATTCAGACCTACTTACATGGCTGCAGCCATCTGCCAGCCTGGAGCTCCAGTCAGAGGAATCCTGTCCATATCTCCTAAGCTAATTATGGGCCAGGCACACTCAAACTCCATTTTATGTCACATGTTTTTGTCTAGGATATGTTCATCGTGTTTTATGTTTCAAAGATTTCCTTCAATGGCTTTGGGGGACATTGTGGAACTCCAGCAGCAGGAGGATGCAAGCTCTCGGCTCTGCTTGATTATTTAAAAACACTTCCATCATCCCCTCCCAACACCACCACTTCTTTACCTATAATTATGCTATTTGGTTCTTTACTATAAAGTGCTAGAATTATAGAAACAGCTTAATTAAAATATGCAGACTCTTTGCTCGTAAAACATTTGGCTCTGGCCTTGCAGGAGTAAAGCTGTGTTATCCTCTAAATAAGGAGTAGTTTGCAATGCCACATGGCTGTTAATTAGCACTACATGAAACTAGCTGTAATAAAGGGCACATGGCCCATGAATTAATTCCTAAATGGATTGGGCTGAAATTCCCTGACACTTCCCATTTCTACAGCTCAGTGTGTGTTTGTGAGACGTGCAGCAAGGTGGCAGGAGTGGTAGGACAGATGTCTGCCAGCTGTCAGAAGGAACCAATGGCAGGAAGCTCACTGGATTTCCATCCAAATGTCTTCAATGGTTTTCATGAACTGTATCCTCTGACTTTCATTATATATTCACTTGCAGCCTTTGCTGCTTGTCTGCTGTTCCTGGTATACATCTGGGTGTTGCCAGGGTCCATAAATCTGCCTGAATACTGCTAGCTGTTACCCATATGAATTCCAAAACCCAACAACACTAGATTTAGATGCATCAGAAAAATAATCTGATCCTATTTCCAGAAAAGTCTTCCTAATTTCTGTTATGGATATCAAGGGGAATAAACCAGCTGGAGAAGCCAATAATAGTTTTGTAAATATGCATGATTTTGAAGCCTTTTTTTTTTAAAGGATGTTTCTGTTCCTTGCTGCCATCTTATTGTGACTTTAAAAAAACCCAAAGAGATGATTATCAAATTTTTTTGCATCTTTGACATACAGGGTAGCTATGATTGAATTCTCTCTGCTTTATAGGGAAGTCTTTAATTTCCTTAATCCCATTCTGCAGACAAAGAAACTGAGGTGCAAAGCTGGTCAACTTTAGCATGTATATTTAACTTGTTAAATTCCTCAAGATTTGCTCATTAGAGTCTTGAGACTTTAGTCCTTTGTTAAATTTTACATTATTTTTAATTTCAACATCTTTAGAAATATTTTGCTATTTTAAAATTAGTTCTTGAACAAAAATAATCTCACAAATGCACCAGTGCACCTGCATCTGATTAATCCATTTCCCAAATGTCCATGAGCAGCAGACACTGAACAAAAGATGATAAATAAAACTATTGATGGACCATATTTAGTTGGTGTTCTAAAATACTTTACAAATATGGACAAGTGAAATGTTCCTCTTTTTAGAGATGGAGAAACTAAAGCACAAACAGATTAAAAAATCAGAAAAACAAACAGCAAAATGTGGATGAAAGCTAAGATTTCCTGATTTTCATCGCATTAGTCATTCAATGCACTAAGTCAGAACAGCCAGACAGAATTCTGATGTGGCTCTTAAATGCTAATACATATCTGGAAGTATCTGAAATTTCCAGTCCTTTCTAATAAATTTGAATAAAAATGTAGCATAAGAAATCTACCTTTTATAGTGACGCAACTAATACTGCTCTCTGTTACAAATCACAATTGAGAACTTCTATCAGTATTATGTCAAATGAACAAACAGTAGGAGGGCCATTTTAAGCAGTGTACTCCGTGCTGTCTGGCTTTTAAGCCTTGATTTACCTCTTTATTCTTCACGGTCCCAAATCTATAACCTCAGCATTGAGAAATGTTGGCTAATGCTTAATTAACTGCATGTGTAACACTGCAGATGCAGTGTGCACGTGTGCATATGCAAAGCTGAGACCCATGCCAATTTCCAGATGAAGAACCATCAGTTTGATGAACTCACACTCATACAGAAGCTGCCCATGCCTCGGATGCTTTCAGGTATCCAAGATTAATAAATACATTAACCAGGTCTTTACAATGCCATTTTAATTTTTTTTCCCCACTGGATGGTGAACAAAACAGATGGGTCAGGCAAGTGAGTAACTGCTACTGGTTCTACCTTCACTTGTCATTGAAAGACCCTGCTATCTGAATTTTGTGCAGAAGTGTGAGAAATGGGGATGGCTGCTTCTGTGTGGGAAGGACTTATTAGTTCCAGTTTGTATCAGACCAACAGATGTCTGACTGCTTTCTTTATGCTAATTCTGTGAACCTCTGCCATTTTGAGAAACAGAACATAATAGACAAGACATCACTGAGTGTTCTTAATCATGGACGCTCCAAATGTCCACTTTCAAAAGGATTAATGATAAACACAAAGCCCACTTGCTGTATGTTGCACATAGGCACTGCATATTCTAAAAATCTTGGCTAAAGGGTAGTAAACATAGGAAATCCAAGAAGCGTTTTTTCACGTTTACCTGTTGTTGCAAGTGCATATAAAATTTTATTTCTTATGGCAAATTAATATGCAAGCAGCAGCTGAATGTGAGTCCTATTCATCTTTTCTAACACTACATTTGGTTTTATAGCTGTATGAGAAGCAGTAAGCTGCTGTATTTTTTAAATTCTGTTAACCTGACACAACTCTGGGACATTGAGAAAAATTCTAAGAAATATCTAGGTCCCAATTACTGATAAAATGGGATAAAATCTCACCAAAGGACTTGCAAAAAAACCCCCAAGACAATCAGTAACTCCAGCTGTTCCCTCACTGTCAGCAGGAGCTTGACAACTCTCAGTCCAGGAGGCCCCTTGGGGATTAAAAGTTCAAACTTTCGTGGAGGTCTGTGTTGGTTTGGGGCAAATTTGGGAGGAAACTCCTGAAAGGGGTCCTTCTGGAAAGGCAGATCTAAGCCACCTCTCCCCTCACCTGGTCCGGGAAATAAATTTATTTGGAGAAAAAGTGGAAAAAACCTATTTATTTAACAAAACAAAACACACACAAGCATAAAGAATGAACAATGCTGTGCAATAAAACACTCTTGCTGTTCTGATGACATGGCAAATTCAGAAAGAGTTCTTTCTGTGGGTGTGTCCTCGGTCTCTCTCTCCATCTCAGTCTTTTTAAGGTCCAGGTCTCTCTCTGTCTCTCTCTCTCAGTCCCGGTGTCCCGGCTGCGATGCAGCTTGGGGGTGGATCTTGATGTTCTCGGACTGAACAATATCAGAACAGTCCCAAAAACTTTTGGATTCGGCTAATTAAAAATAAAAACCGACCAAAAAGCAAAGAAGGTTAAAAAACAAAAGAGAACTCTCGCTGCCTGTGCGGACAACACACAGAGTCCAGCAGGAGTCTGTGCTGAAGGTGTTATCTTTATGTTTTGAAAACAACTCCCTCCGATGCTCCAGCGTTTGCTCTCAGATCCAGCCTTAAAGGCACATTACTTATTTCTTATTATTTCTGAACTAAACAGACAAATGGGGGATAAAAGCATCATAGAGTCAACCTAGGACAAGATCATAAACTAAGGAAAAACTTAAATTAAAGATCACTGAAGTAAAAAATACATGGAGAAATAGTCTGGATTGGGGGTTTTAAAATAAGACATTGACATATTTTATACAGATATGCAAGTTAAGACTGGGATCAGCCCCACAGGACAAACAGTGTTTCCATCCTGCAGGGAGATCTCTCTGTATGTAACAAGTGAAAGAGTATTCCCAAATGTGCTCTATGCTGACCTTTCTGGTAAAAAGAAATAGCCAGTTGCATTCCACATTTTTTAAAGAAAATCCAGTGTGAGCTGGAAGGGGGACTGACAGGGCATGGTGAGGTGCAGGCATAGCTGACATCTCCCTGTGCTGTAGGGTGTCCCAGGGCTGCAGGGCAGAGCCTGGGCTGATCCCACTGCCCCAGGCAGAGGCAGGACACCGGGGACACCAGGAGCAGCCCTGGCTCAGCACAACCCATGGCTGAGCAGAGCAGGGTTGTGGCATCACTGGGACAGGGGCTGATGGCCCCGGGGGCTGACATGGGCTGTTGGTGGGATGAGTGAGATGCCAAATTGGGTAGGTTGGGGCCAGTAAGGCCTATTAATGCCCTGACAAAGAGCTCCTCATCCATGCTTGCCTGTTGCTAAATTCAGCAGTCCCCATTTGGGAGCAGGAAATGCAGGGCAGTGTGTGCTTTACTGAGAATTCAGACACTGGGGCCCTGAATCTGGGTCGATCAGAGCTCCATCCAACTCCTTCCTGTATCAGGCAGACATTGGGCAGTTCAAGTTCAAATCATGGTAACAACAAGAGCAACTGAGCTGGGATCTCAACAAGGTCACTGAAATAACCAAAATGAGGTTGGGGCAGATACTGAAGAGTCAGCTATTACATAATGTCTATCATATACATTGGTGCCTTCCTCACAGCAAGGAGATTTCCACCTCGCCATTACCCTTGTATAAGGCCAGGACAAACCTACCATGCTGTAGCTAATGGATAGTTTCAAATTCTTTAATTTTAAAATTTAATGAACCACCTACTCTTTCACAACAGTAATTGTTTTCCACATATTGCTTATCCATAAACTATGTATCTAAGCCTGACTCTCCACTTCCTATTGACTCTAGTGACCAGAACCTCTGTTCTGCACAGACAGTCCTGTCACCATGCTTTAAGTCTGGGTGCACGTGCCCAAAAATTTGCACAATAATTATGCAAAGTTCATGGGGTAAAAGGAAATTTTATCATTATCTTTTGCTCCAGAGGATGTGAGGAGAGTATAAATAAATCCAGACACTGCAAAAGCTTTGCTTCAAGCTAGGCAATTAAAGTATTTCAGATTCCCACAAGTCTATTTAAAGCAACTTAAATCTTTTTGATGGCCAGTAGTTCACTCCAGCCCAGCTGCTTGCACTGGCTAAGCTTCCTTAACACACTGCACAAAGTGCCCAGGAAAATGGCTTCAGCTCCTGATGCACATGAACACAGATGAGATGTTGGCTTAAGGATAGGTCTTCAGAAAATGCTCTAGGCTACTTTTGTCTACTTTAGAAATACACAAGTTCCCTGTTTCAAAGGCTCATATACTTGAGCCTTCACTCATATTGGTAAGATTTCCACACTCAGAGCTGGAACAGGTCAGAAGTTGGTTTTGAACAGCCTGTAGAGCTTTGGAACAATTTAACTCTCTCTCAGCCAGTAAGTACTTCCCAGCATTTGCTGACAATATTGAAAAGAAGAGCTCTACCACAGCTGGACTGGCCAGGATATGTGCAGGCTCTTTGGGAGGTTATTCAGTGCTTTCACTGTCTAAGTGCCTGGAGCTGCTCACAGCCACTGAAAAGCAAGCTCACCCTACACACTGCCAAGGAAGAAACCTAGTGCTAGTAAGGAAGGGGATAGAGGATGGAAGTGATTGGAAGGGGAAAATATTGCTTGCTTGCATCAGTTCAGGTTTATCTAAGAAACCACTAGAGAAAATATTACACTTGCACTTTACAGCACATTTCTCCTATCACTCCATCCCACCAGGATGCGATACAGACTATAATCAGCCTCGAGAAAAATGAGAAATTTAAGAGTCATTCATCTTTTGGGATAAACCTAAGGAAAAAAAGATATCTTAAACCCAAAAAACCCAGACACATTGTCTCAAGAAGTCTGGTCAGTAATTTGTTTGAAGGTCTCCTGCATGCAGCTTTAGCAGAGGCTGGAGAAGTAGGGGAATTCAAGAGGAGGAACAACAACAGTGTTAGAGACTGCAGAGGTACAAACCTTTATCACCCTAGGAGAAACCTAGAAATTCTAGAAATAAAATTTTGTGACAAAGTACTATTTTAATAAGTTGGAACTAAGAGCAAAGACTAAATCAGAGAAATATTATTTTGTAGACATTTTTTGTAAATAATCACAACTGCATCAGAGATGTCAGACTCCGTTAAGTTACAAAAATATTTATAATGCTGGAGAGCTTCACAAATGATTCCAGTGCACTCTATAAATGCACAAGTAACTTCATCTAACTAGTGTGTTGCTCCCACAGAGATAAAAAGCAACAGCCCATTTAAGAGCTCACACTGCCACTACACAAGGCATTACATGGTAGGGAAAACAACACTGTGATCCACTGAAATAGTGGGGAGTGCAGACAAGCAGGACAGAATTGCAGAAGTTAGAAATGGGCTCCATGCATCAAACTAATGCCCTTAGGGAAGCAGAGGGAGTCTTTGTGCTCATTTGGAGCCTGCCATTACTGGCCTCAGTATTCTGGTGTACTGTGGAGTATATTCTCCAGTATTCTGGAGAATTGGAACTGCAATGATAAGAGGAAAAAAAGTCAAAACATTAGTAAACTTTTAGCAGTATCCTACATTTTCTTTAACTGCACCCTTATCAAAGGCTAGGCATACCTGGCCTTGTTTATCTAAACATTGTTTTTCTAGTGATCTCTAACAAGAATCCAGACCCAGCAAGCATGTTTCAGTCCACCTGATTCATGCTGAAGAGGCTAGGAAAAGCCAAGTAAACAGTTGTAATTTTAATGTGGATAGTGTAGGCTTTTTATACTGATTTACAAAAGAGAAAAAAATACTTGATTCCATTTTCAGGTATTGAAGTGTGAAAGACAAAATACTGGGGAGTAACATTTTCCCACAACAAATAAAACTAAGGCAATAGATATTATTACCACCTTGAACATATCAAGAAGTCAGGTACTAACTGTCCCTACTGGGGGAGATTTTTTAGCATTTCCTTTATGGGGTGGAGTGTTGGGCCTTTAACATTGAAAACAATGATTAGACCTTTTCACCCAACTAAAATTTTTTGTTTAAGGAGAGTCCAACTCTTCTTGTGGTGCCAAGTAATAGGATGAAAGGCAGCAGCAGAAACTGATGCACAGGATTTTCCACCTGAACCTGAGGAAGAACCTTGCTGGCACAGGAGAGCGAGCCCTGGAGCAGGTTGCCCAGAGAGGCCGTGGAGTCTCCCTCACTGGAGATATCCCAGCACAGTCTGGGTGCAATCCTGTGCTGTGTGCTCTGGGATGATCCTGCTTGAGGAGGGAGGTTGGACCAGACCTTCCAACACAACCCGTTCTGGGATATATTGAAAACAGGCAATAAGAAATAACAGAGTGCTTTAAAACAAAACAAAAGCAAGTCCTTTCACTTGCTCAGCATAATTTCCTCAGTATTTTTGATTAAAAACCAGGAAAAACATAGGAGAGTGAAAACTAAATTTCTAACCTGTAAACAACTTTTCTTCCTTGTTTTAGCACTTGTGTCAAAAATAGCTTGAGGACAAAATATTTTCAGTACTTTCCACTTTCTTATTTCCTGTGTCTTTAAATGCTCTGTCAAAATTGTTTCAAACTTGTGTCAAAGAAAATCTAAAGAATATTTCAAAATTTTATTTATACTCTCATCATTTTTCTTCCTTCCTTTCAATTGCAGTTCTTACCAGCTTTTATTACAAACAAAAAAGAATGAAAAACTTGGAGACAGGGTTTGTGGTGAAAAGTCTCACACTGCTTTCTAAAGTGATCAAAGCTAATCATCTAACAGCAACAAACTGAAAAAAAAAAAATCAGCTCTAGATATTTTAAACTGTGGGAAAGCCAACCAAGCCAGATAATCCTAAGAGGTTTGGTTCTTTCAAGTAACAAAATCCATTTGAAGTATTCCTATTTCTTTCCCTGTGAAATTTAGTGATAACTAAGGAGGTACAGAGTTTATATAAAAATCATGAAGGATATTTTTGAGGCCAGTCACTATTTCTTGTTCCTTTCCCTTTGCAGATGAGAGAAATTACTCCAGCATCAAGCTGAGTAGAAGCAATGGGCATCAGCTCTAAAACTCGTTATATAGACCTCTTCAAGTACAAGCAGACTTTGAAATTTGTGAACAAGGAACAATTCTATGAAGCCTACAGATACGATTAAGTACTTGTAGGCTTAATAGAACTGTTGTGGTTTCCTTGTGTACCACTTGCACAGCCTGGGGAACTGTTATTTTGAGGAGCTCTATCCATGACAAGTAAAACAGATCTATGGAGACCTGATGGCTCCAGTCAGGAAGAGCCAGAATGCACACTGTTCATGTTTTCTAAAGCTGATTTCCAGTAGCCAGTGGAGACTCATACTCCAATGTTTTTATTAGAAATATTACGGCGTGGCATATTCTGCACATTGTATTTAATCTAAGCATGCCTAAACCCTTTGCCTTCACTTTGCCAGTCTCCAATTACAGTCCAGGGATATCAGAGTACCATCACAATTAGTTTGAAGTGCCCACTTGGAGAGTGGAGACTGTTTGGAGCCAGGGAAGAGCATTTTAATGTCAGCACAATGCAGTTTTTGGCAGAGGCACACAAAAAATGTGACAGCCTTGCACTAAACAGTATTCACAACCAGAGCTAAACTCTCCTAGAAAATAATCAAGCATAACTCAGAGCAAAGTCAATAATCTACAAAATCAGAAATTTATCAAGAGCAGTGGAGCCTTGTATTACTTAAATCAAGACTGAGCAATATTCACAGAACCAGATGATTCTACTTCAGTATAAGCTCCAGATACTGACCTAGAACAAAACTCAGGCATAATGAATGTTTTCAGTAATGCAGTATCTTCCAAGTTTATGTATTTGTCCTTTTCATTTCCTACAATACCTTACTCTCTGTGCTCAGTTTCTCCCATGTTCATCCCCAATTCAGCTTTGCTACCACAATGTGTAACCCTGGCAATCAGACAGAATCCTTCTGTATGCAGCCTTGGTATTTTTTTTTAAGCACTTACAGTGTAATAACTTTCATATCTAAATATATTTTTTATAACTATGCATTTTAACACATAGTAGGGTTGGGGTCTAGTATAATAAAAAAAGACCAACCAATCTGAGGTAGCTGAGAAAAGCAAATACACTACAGTCAGAGAAATGCAAAAGGCTTCAAATTTCTTCCTGTATTTATTTTTTAATTTGATCTTTCAATCTTTTTCTGATTATCTGCAAGATTATTTTCACTTGAGATGCCAACTGTTCTAAGAAACTCCTCTGAGTCCCATCTGGACTAATCTATTAGGCAGTTTGATATTTTCAGCTGCTTCGAGCAGTGAGCTGACACAGCTGGTTTAAAGTTCAGAGTTAAGACACACCACATCATGAGCTGTGTAACCTCAGTCTGCCTCAAGTGCATCTGCAAAGCTGAATGCCTGAATAAAAAGCAAATGCCCTCATAAGTGACCGTATCTATCACAACATGAGGCCCAGAATCACAGAACCATCTAGGTTGGAAGAGACCTTCAAGACCATGGAGCCCAACATCAACCCAACACCACCATCACCACACCCAAGCTGTGTCCCCAAGTCCAACTGTTCAGACATCACCTAAGTGCAGGCAGCAGATTTCTGCCATTGGGAACCAAATCCCCTAAGCAGCTGACAGTCAGCCTTACACAGCTGGAAAGTCCATGGCTTTGAGCCACGACCCTGAGGCCACCAAACTCCAGAAGGACCCACTGGACATCCCCAACTCACCATGCCAGATGTGGTACCTGCTCCTGGAGCTCCAGGATTTGCTGTGCTCAGTCCTCCTCAGAGTTGTCTGATGAGCCAACCCTGCTGGAGGAGCTGCCACTGCTGCTGTCACTGGATGAAGGACTGCCACCTTGATGGGAGATGGGACCACCACGGGAGAAGAGGAAGGAATTGCAGGTTCCTCCAGCTCATCCAGCATCTTAGCAAAGCACATCTCAAACACATCCCATCCTCGAATGCCTGTTAGAATTGCAGGAAGGTACGTATGTACCATCATTCCATCAAGATGACTGAGAACATATTTTCTGTATTTTTAGTGATACAAGCCACAGCATATAATTAATCCGAGAATTAGCAGCCCTGAACATCAGCAACATTAACACTTACCGCTCACATCTCAGTCATACAAGTATTTTCAGTTGTTAAGCTGGGTTCATTTTACCTAATGCTAGACGCATAGTATATTCCCTGTGGGGAGTATTGTGTGTTTTGGAAGTATTTATTTTTCATCAAACAACTGATTGTCTGTGAGAAAAATATCCTTTGCTTTCTGTCAGTGACACAGTGTTCTCCTGACAGTCTGAGCTATCTGTATAAACCAATATCCTTGGTCTGGCATAATCAACTCTCCATATGGCTATAAGCTTACTTAGGTTTGTTACACTATACTTCAGATTACATCAGAGGAACTCAGCACTTGGCTCACAAACCGTACACAGCCTGAAAGGAGAATTAAGCCATTGGAGCCTGCTCAGAGTGTGCTGCTCTCCACCACCACAGGTTTCCAAAGTGCACTGCCCTGAGCCCTTAACACTGTCCTGCCCTGCCAAGCTGCACAGCACAAGTACCCATAGACATTTCGTTTTCTTCTGTCACTGCCGGGACTGAGGTAGCAACAGCAGAATCGATGGTGGTCACCTCCCCACAGTCAGCAAAATGAGCCATAGGATCCACTCTTCCAAGAAGATTGGATCCAGCTGGATCACATAATTCATTTAGAAGAGATGAGAGCTGTGCCTCAGTGTCTGCTGTGAAATCTGAGAAAACTGATGGACTATGGGTGACAGCATAATGCTGCTCTAGCAGGAGAAGGAAGACAGCCTGCCAAACTCTACTGATTTGCTAATGATGCTTATCTGCTGTAACCATCCAGAGAATTGGAAGTGGCAGAGTGGCGAGAAGAAAATCCTCAGGGAAATCAGTCTTAGACAAACTTCTGGAATTAGCCAAAGGAGTTGGAAGGCTCTAATTTGTTGAAGACTCTTATTAGAGTTAAAAGTTCTTTTAAATGAGACAGCAAAACTTAGAGGTGATTTTGCATGTTTTGGCCATGGGTTGTCCTTAGAGCTGTACATCTCATGTACTGTATCTACTGACAAAATGGTTTGAATTTAAAAGAGCTTTTAGAAAGGTGTGCAAAACCTAATGAAACTTCCAGTCTTTGAAAAATGCGATTACTAATCAGGGTATCTATGAAGGTGAGGGGAGAGATGTTCTGTGGGAGAATGACCTTAACCTAGCAGGGGAGTCAGTGCAGCTCCCAGGGCTGAGGACAGCTGGACTGTTGTGCTCCACACACCCAATGGAAAGCAAATGAGCAAACACTCTGCCATGCCAAATTAAGACACAGGGTCTATTGTGGGTCACAGTCTGTGACTGTTTCATCACTGTGGTTAAGTTCAGAAGTAGAGTGAACATCCAGAAAAGCAATCTAACACAGATTATAACATGTTAGAGTATTAGAATATCAGGAAAGAATTCCACAGATAGCTAATATGTAAAAGTCAGATATACATCTATTGGGCCTAAGCTCTACTCTTTCCAAAAAAAGCATCTTCCACTATTTTGACAGTTCTCATTGTCTGATTTGCTCTTAGTTGGACTTCTTCACATAAGTAAATTCTCCACCTTAGCTAGAGACAAAAAACCCGAGTTGTCCAGAAAAAAGGTACACAGTTCATGTATATACCTGGCCTGGCAGTCTATCAGTGATAACTAGGGCATATAGGAGAGTTTTTACAGTTATGCCATCTGGCACCACAGTCCTAATGATCTGCATTCCCCATGGAAATGCCTTAGGGCAGAATGATTGTTCCTTGATATGGATCTCCCACAAGCAATTTTATCCTGCAGAAGGCAAGAAGGGCTTTCTCTGCCAGATTTCTATTGTCAGTAAGTCTTCAACAACATTGCTGTAATGGAGCATTATCTGATATTCTGGTCATGTTAGATACATTCAGATTGTTTTCATTTCCTCTTTCCCCTGTTCCTGCAGATGTTGTACGTTTTTGAAGCACTGGTATTAAAGCAGCAATTGACTGCAAAAAGTTTGATGAAATCTTATTTTAGTCTTGTATGCAGTCTGTCAAAATCCACATTCTTCTGAAACAGGATTGATTTGCTACAATATCTGTTTTATAAAATGAAATTGCAAAAAATGTTCAGAGAGTGTTGAAACAGTCTTTTACCATTTTTAGAATAGAATATAGTAGTTCTATATTGAAAGAATCACAGGTTATTCCTCTGCAGAGGATGGATAAGATACATTGTAAATGTTCTATATCAAGAACATCAATAACTTACTAATGACCTGAAAATCAAAAATTAACTCTTTAAAAATGGAAACATAAATGCTCACTGAACATAAAGTGATTTACAGATAACATCAGAAAATCTGAGGCATCAAATGAGATATAACCAGCAAAGGACATGAAAGAAAGTGAGAAAAGCTTTTATAAATACAGTCAGGATAAAAGACCGAGAACATTTCACTGGTCTTAAGCAGGAGTGGTGAAAAATTTATGAAGGAATGTGAAAGGACAAAGTGTTCAGTGCCTGAGCCTTCATAAAAAGAGTATCTGTGATCAGATTCTTAAAACATTTCAGTAGTGTGGAAGACCGGCTAGAATTAGGAGAGAACAGGTAGCAGATACTTAGTGGAGACGTGTGCATGATAATGGAGCGTGCTGAAATCCACCTTGGAAGATAAAGAAATAATTGAAACAATCTGAACTACTTTGAGGACACACAGAGGACTGATCACAGTGACTACAGTGCTCTCCCACAAGAAGGGAAAAGGAAAAGATGGAAAATTATAGGCTAGTAGTCCAATTTTAATACCTGGAATGATACCACAACAAAATGTGAAACAATCTGTTTATAATCCTTTAGAGACATAAACATGGTAAGAAATAGCCAGCTTGTATTAATCAAAATAAAGGGTGTTAAACCAAGCTAAGTTCCTTCCAAGTGAATAACTTGGCTTTTCAGAATAATTTGCCTTTTTGGGTGGAAGAAGGTAGGTAGAGAAAATGTATGTTCAGTTTAATGAAGTTGCAGCAGCCTCAGAAAACATTCTCCACAAACAAACTCAGGGAATATGGCTTTTATTATATCACCATAAAATAAGCCTGCCAGCTGTGGAAAAGACCTGCTTCAAGAATAGTCAATATTATTCTTAATTCCAGTTCGAAATACTGCAACCCTTCTTGTTCTCACCACACCCGTAATGGGAAGGGGTGATTTCCTGCCAGCAGCCAGAGCAGCCCTGTTCAGAGCAAGAGTGCCAGACCTTATCAGCACCTATCACCAGACAAACCAGTAAAGCTCGAGGCAGAGGGTTCATCTGGAAGCAATGAGACATCTCTGCAGAGAGCAGCCACTAAGCCAGTTCTCTGCCTATGCAAGTGACTGGTGCTGTCAGGGCTGAGCGAAGTAGCCACAACCGTGTTCCAGTGATCCTGATTGTCAGTGACTGTTAATGCAATTAGCAGTTTTATCCCCATCTGTAAACCAAACTGTTCCTAGGAAACAGTGATTGGTGTTGTGCTACATCACTGTGGCATCTGGCTATGCTGGAGCTTCTCTTCCCTGGTACCTTTTGTCCTGAAGATCATATGATTCTGGCAGGTGGAAAAAAATGCCTCTTTCAGAGGGCACCTCAAAAAGCATCTTCTTCAACACATCAGTAGAAAAGAGAGACACAAATACCTGTCTCATGTCCCTGAGGTACAGCAAACAAATTCAATCTGGGTGTACCAGTCCTGTGGTGAAGGTCTGGTAACACTTAGTCCCAGATGGCAGAGGCACATGCCAATGTAAGCTCATCCAGCTGGTCTTTACAGATTAGAATTTTAAGTAGCTGCAATTTTATCAAAATATTTATTGACCAATTCACAGATTGTACAATAACATATTTATACAAATCCACAGTATAAATGGATACTGAAACACAGACTGAGTTGATACTTTCAGGTCATAAACTACAAGTCCAAATTTTTGATATGCATGAAGTTACCATGAAATAGAAAACTTGGGAAGAATGAAGGGATTTCTTGAACACACAACATGCATTATTTTGCACATGTATATTTGTTTAAAAAGACATGTACATTTGTTTACACAGAATATCAGTAAGTTACTTATTATATTCCTAGGTTAGTGATCTTTATCAAGTGACATACACAAACTGAGCAATTATCTGAGTAATTGAGGCATACATGCAGTCCCCTACAGTAACTTCAGCTGACAGGCTGCCATAGTTAATTGGATCACATTGGGTTGGCTCACATGTGCCTAAGCCCTGTATTACATCTGGATATAGTTCACTACATTTTATGTATCTTTCTTAGACTTTGAAAAGCTTCTTTATTAATATACAATAATAGTCTTTTAATAATAAAAAATAGTTAAGACTGTTTCTTTTCTCCTCTTTAAAAACAAGAGATTACATTGTAGGTTCTATTCTTACCATGAAGTAAAACTCCATCTTTAATAATAAGTGTTCTGTGACTAATATGCTTCTTTTTCTATCAGCTTTCTTATGGGTCATTTTCTTTCAGGAAGTAAGGTCAGGGACAGCTACTAGACTATGCAAGAGTCATCTCTCCATCAGGAGGGTTTTAAATTCTAACTTACCTTATCAGATCTAACTTCAAGTAGAAACTGATCTACAGGTTCTGCTTGGGGTGTTTGTGGAGTCACAAAAATAAGGTTATTAGCAAAAGCCACCCAAGGGCTTGTCTACAGGGGACACTCCAAAGAAAGGGGCAGGATATTATCCAAAAGCAAACAACACAAAGGAATCAAACCTATAATCATCAATGACTTTAGACAAAAGTGTAATGGCAGGCACTTTCCTTGGCAGACACTTTTCCTGTGTGCAGTTCTGGTCACTACAATATAAGAAAGACATTAACTTATTAGAGAGCAGACAAAGGAGGACCATGAGGATGGTGAAGGACCTTGAGGGGAAGTCTCATGAAGAGCAGTTGAGGTCACTTGGTCTGTTCAGCCTGGAGAAGAGGAGACTGAGGGGAGACCCCACTGCAATCTAGAACTTCCTCATGAGAGGAAGAGGAGGGGCAGACACTGATCTGTTCTCTGTGGCGGTGACCAGTGAAGGACTCAAGGAAACTGAGCTGGGGGAAGTTTAGATTGGATATCAGGAAAAAGTGTTGCACCCAGAGGGTGGCTGGGCACTGGAACAGGATCCCCACAGAAGTGATCATAGCCCTAAGCCTGACAGAGTTCAAGAAGCATTTGGAGAATGCCTGTTTTAGAGGTGATAAGCTGACTGAAAGTCTCAGGTTTTGTCTCTTCATGTTGTTGGTAAAAAAAGAGAAATGAGGTGGGGGAGGGGAAGTGTCTAGAGGTTTATTCTGGTTCTCACTATTTTTCTTTTAGTCCTGTTAATAAAACTGTCTTTATACCTTTAAGGTTTTCAGCCTGCTTTGCATTTCTCCTAATCCTTATCTCATAGTAGAAAATAAGTAAATAAGTTTAGTGGATGCACTGGTGTTAGACCAGAGTGCTCAACCCACTACATTAAATCAGTGCCTCGTGTGAGGAGGCGACCTGTAACCACTACACTATGCCAGGTTATTGTCCAGTCAAAGCAGTTCTTAAAAAAGAACTGCACCAGAAGAGGCAGCAGCTCAGCAGAAAGATATTAGAAAGTAGTCAAGAGGTCAAGGGGAAAGGGAAAAATAAGCTTCTGCTTTTGTCCACTTGCAGATTTTTGAAGAAATCTTCTCTGGTGTCTTCTCCCTCATTTGTTGATAGCAATGACAGAAGTGCTAATGTAAAAGCAGCTTGTGAGTGCTTGTACCACAGGCTGTGTTGATAAAGGTGACAGGTAGCTTTTTTCCACTGTGCTATGTACTGACTGAATGTCAAGGCAATAGAGAGATGCAGCCCCTGAGGCACTACAGAGTTCACTATTGATGACACCACTGCTAAGACCTCATTAGGGAAGACATGCAGCTCAGAAATGTATTAGTGTGAATGTGTGTCTGATGTCTGGATTTAATAGATTCATCAGTCATTCCTCTATAGCACTTTCTCTTCGTCCAACCAACCTCAGCTGCCTCTTGTGACTGGCTAAAATTACAGTGAACTCTTCCATCAACTTTAGGAAAAGAGGGCTCTGGTCTACTCTTTACAATACTGCAAGGTCCTGGCATTTGCCAATTTGTGTGGAGTAAGCTACACTAAAATTTAAGTTTGAAATGCAGGCTATGTATGTTAGTAATTTAATTCTAATGACCTCAAAGACAGTGTTTTGAATAGTTCCCCTGAACTAACTAGTTGACTGATTTTTTAAAGCTTTACTGATAATAATATTATTGTCACAGATAATAATCTGGAATGGAGCTAACAATCACTGTAATTAGATCCTTCAGTAATTTTTCAATAGGTAAGCCTTATCAAGATAATAAGTCTGATCTTTGCATTAGGTGGCACCTTGCATTGTTATTGGGCTTTGGAAGCCTCAGGGGAAAAAATGGTTTGGGCAAACACAATGCAAGGTTTTGTTTTCCCTTTTTTCTTACTATCACTCTTTCCTATCACAAAATTCTTTGCTACTAACTCTGATATATCAGAAACTTCATGCTTCTTTCAGGACAAAATCTACTGGCTAGCATTAGAAAACACGATTTCACATTGTAGGATCAGAAAACGGAGGGAAATAAATGTTCTCAGGGATATTGGGGTGGGTTTTTTTGGACACACCTAAACATTACAGGAAATTAAGAGGCAATATTAAATGAAGCAGGAATGACTGTGCATGAAAAGGTAATTAATTAATTAAGAATCATAACATAACCTTGCTTTAAAAAAATACCCCAACCAACAGTTTCACTAATTAAATAATTTTTATTTGAGATCTTTAGGAATGCAAACAATTTTAGAAATCATCTGCAGCTTTGACAAAACCACATCTCAGAAATTCAGAAGTAATAACCAAAGATGAGTGTTGTGGCATGTTTTTGTATGTTAATTCAGTTTGTCTCCCTATTTCCTTATTGTTGGTTTGTTTCTCCCTCCCACCATATGCTCTGAATTGGAACCTCCCCCTAAGCGCCCAGTACCTGCCAATCCTTCCCTGAAATTCCCCAATTCCTCAACGCCCCAGTGGCCAGTTTGAATTGTGTTCCTCCCCACGATCACCCTATTGGTTTGTATTATGTTACATCATCCTGAACCCCACCCTGAGTCCTCCCCTTCTCCTCCCTTATTGGCTCCAGGAGTGTTCCCTCCCCTCTCCCCTCTTCCCTTTATAAACCCCTGCACCCCTTTGTCCTTGCCTTTTGATCACTGCTCCCTTCTGGCATGGGATGGCTTTAGGGGTCGACCCATAATAAGCCATGCCAGGAAGGCACATCAGAAGCCCCTCCTGCCTCTGCTGATTTATTGCCTGCTCCTGGGAGCTGGAGCTCTTGCTGCCCGTCCGTCGCCAGGGAAGACGCTCGTGGAAGGCGGCAGCACACGTCACCACCATGGGCCAGGGCAGATGAGCACTCAGCACAGAACAGAAATTTGTCACTTTCCACTCTGATGTCACAAGCTAAAAAGCAGTAACTTTTAACTTACCCTTAAAGATCAAGCTTGTATAGAACTACGGTAGAATTACAGTGTAATTCCTGCTCTTAGTCTTGCACTTCACTGACATTTGGTGTCAGTACCATTCTAGCCATGCAATACTTACATATGCACTATCACCTTGTGGCTTGTCACCACTGGGAAGTAAATGCTGAAGTCCTCACTTAGCACCCGGCCAACCTTTCCTCAGGATGATGCCAGTGGAAGTTCTGAGGTAGGTAGGAGTAAAATGCTGACCGAGCATGCTGCCACAGAGCACAGAGTGTAAGGGAACTGTCATGGCCCTCACTTGAATGAAATTAACCAAGAGGCATGGCCTAACCAAATGGATTTCAAATCTGAGTTACCAAGTTCCACTGGACTTTAATTTTACTACACTCTAATTCAGCTACCATTACATAACTGATGCAGACGTTGCTTGATTTAAGAAAATATGACATCATTTTTATGAGACAAAACAATAGAGATGTCACCATAATCTTATTTTAGGATTTTATTTCTAATTTAAATTCTGTAGACCGTGGTGGGCAACTGAAAGTTTGGGGATTATGGATAGCAGGAGACTATATCTGGTTTAGAAATGTTCATTAAAATGCAGCCTTAGTGAATCTTTCAGCAGAGCACTGAGGATTAAGCACACTACTCAGCCTGAATCCACATCATCTGCAAATCTGGTATTTATAGTGGTGTCTGCATTGCCCAGACCTTTAGCAAACTATTTTTAGTGGCTAATTGTCCAGCTGTATTACATCTTCACCTAGTTTCTCTTACTTAACCAAAAGAAATTTGAAACCCTGAGGAAGCACAAAAACCAAGCCAAATATTCAATGGCATTGGAAATGCTGGAATAGTGGAATATAAATATCTCGAAGAAAAAAGGAAACTGAAAAATCATCACAGGGAAATCTATCTACCTCTAGGGGGGGGGTATTTAAAAAAAATAATACTTGTCTGTGAGAGTGTGTAGAAAAAGCATATCTAACGGCTTTTGTGGTGGGATAAAACAACAAAGATATAAATTAAAGACTGGCTTTTAAAAAGCAGATAAGAACAGTAAGAGATAAATGCAAATGAAGGGTCAAAGCAGCATGAAGCCAAGAGAGCACGGATGTGTGGAAAGCCCAGGGCAGGATGGAAGAATGGATAAAAGACAGGCTGGATCAGAGGCTTTGCTGTTACAGCAGCATCACTGAGGGCTGGATGAGATAGTCTTCTGTCAGTAGTGGTTTAGGAGTATTAGGTTTGCCTGAACCGGTCTGACATTTCCTCAGATGTGTTTATCAACTCTCTCTGAGGGCAGCTGGCCCCTGGCACTTTGCAGCTCTGAGGGGAGGAGCAAGAATTGATTCTTCATGATTGATGCTGCTGTGCTTGAATGCAGTCACTAATTCCTCTGCACAGCAAGCTCCCCTCATCCCTGAAGCACAGCTGGAATGCAGCCTGTCCATGCTTTATGAGCCTCTGTTCTGTAACAGCCCCAATTTATGAGGGACACCTGTAATGTTCAGATGTCTGCTTTTGCACCAACTGCCTGCAGGGGAACTGAGCAGACAGACAATCATGCTAAGCAAGCTATGCAGAATGCAGCAGAGAGATGAAAATCACATTGAAAAACAGGCATTAAAAATCCCTGATTCTAATGTCAAGGGTTTATCTCCACAGTTTCTATCAGGTCCAGACTTGGCCCCATGTTGAGATTTCTTCTCTGCTGCTCAGAACTTGGAATGTGGACTATATGTGTTAGCACTGTAATGATAATAATCTCACAGGCAATATTTTGAAAAGCTTCACAGGCTGAGAGAGTTCCAGTTGTTCAGCCTGGAGAAAAGAATGCTGTAGGGACACCTTATTGCACCTTCCAGTACATAAATGGTCCTACAAGAAGGTTGGAGGGGGACTTCTTACAGGACAAGAGGTAATAGCTTTAAGCTAAAAGAAGGTTTTGTTTAGATTAAATATTAGAAAGAAATTCTTTACTGTGAGAATGGTAAGACACTGACAAAGACTGCCCAGAGAAGCTGTGGATGCCCCACACCTGGAAGTGTTAAAGGCAAGGTTTGATGGGGCTCTGACCAACCTGGTCTAGTGAAAGGTGTCCCTGCCCATGACAGAGGGGTTGGAATAAGATGGTCTTTAAGGCCCCCTCCAACCCAAGCCATTCCATGATTCTTATTTCACTGAACTAATTAGCTGAGTGACATTTTTAAGCTAAACAAGCAACAACGGTGTTGCAGCCTGTCCCAGCCAGCAAACTGTCTCCAGTTACATCTCTATTGCTGTGATTGCTCAGGACTCAAGCTTTCTATCAAGCATTAACTCCTTTATCATCCACAAGGTCCACATTCTGGGTTTCTCCATGGCTGAAATCTGGAACAAGTAAACCACTTCAGCAGGTGGGAAGCATGAGTCCAGAAGGACCAGCTCAGGCTCAGAGGTCTCTGAACATTTGACTCAGTGACCTCAAACTTCCACAAAATAGCCACAAGTTGCAGCTGGGGCAAAGTATGAGAGGGTCAGCTTAGCTGAGAAAAAGCAGTGCATGGTGCTGGACACTGACTCAGATGTCAGGCTCCTGAACTCCAGATTGCTGCGTTTCCCAGATATTGGTACCTGACATGAATAAGTTAAAGCTCACTGAGGTATTCCACCATTTCTGAGAACCACATGGATAGCAACAGAAAAGTCTGACTTTCTGAAAAAAAAGCAGACACATTTATTCTAAGTACACAGAGGAGGCAGCAAAGACACACTGCTCAGGCCAGCACTCAACAGAAATGTCTTCAAGGGGCAACCAGATGATATTAGAACAGTCATTACAGCATTTTCCAGTTCTGTTCTTGCTGTTCTGCTGGTAAGGAGCCTGCAGTTATTAAGCAGCTAATCATAACACCTGAACAAGGCTTTTTTCCCCCCCAATAAATCCAGACTAGGTAGTTACAAAAAAAATTTAGTAGACGCAAACAGTCCTTTTTTGCAAGGTGAAGTGAACAGTCTGCTAGCACACACACACATCTGATTGCCCTGGAGATCTGCTGCATGTGCACTGTGACTGCCATTTGTAAAGTTTAACACTTAATAACAGCTATTATTCATTGAAACAGGACCCAAATCCACAAGCATTTCTATCAGCCTCATGGGACAATGGATCGGCAGAGCCCAGGAAACTCATTAAATGTAAGGAAAAATATAAAAATAATAGGAAACCCCCCATATGTTCAAAACACAAAAGAAGTAGGGAGAGCTTTCTCAAATTTTCTTAGTAGCCTGCTGGCTGAAGGGTTTGTTACTAAAGGTTCTCTGCACCCGAAAGCAAATCTCTTTCTAGCTCACTAAAAACATTTACAGTTTAACTGAGTAATTAATGATCAAAAAGCAGTGAAGAAGCTATGCTACAAATAACACCCAGAATGATAGCTGGATGCAAATACTATTGTTTATTTGCAAATTCAATACTTAAAAAACACCTTTAACCTTCTTGTCTTGAGGACCGTTCAGAAGGATGTGGTCGTATTTATAGCCATATTATTGCATAGTTCAACTGTATGAGTTTTCAAATGCTGTGTTTTTTCAATCACACAAAATATCAGCATATTAGTGGAGACATGTCTCTATACGGCTGCTATAGGTAGTGAGAAATACTCATCCTTGTGGATTTGCTCTGTACTAATTTCTATTAGAAATGGTTTTTGGTATGGATTAAGATTCTTTCTGTGGCAGGAATGAGCATTTGTCAGGAGGGAACAAACATATTGTGATTTGTGCTTGTTTACATGTGCAGGCACCATGGTCATTAACAAGTCTCACAAATACAGCAGGGGATTGCAAGCAACAGCATTCTTGTCCAAAAATAGTCTGTAACTTGGTGACCAGAAGGAGCAAATCCTGTGTTTATCTTCAGAAGAAACAAATACGCTTTATTATGAGAAGCCTGTGTAGTGGGTCCATCTGAGAGGTAAGCAGATATATGCAGATTGGCAGTCAGGTACATGGAGCATTAGGCAGTGCTCTGACAGCTGTTGACAGCAGAGCTGCCCATCTGCTTCGGACAGACATGGTATCAGCCTTATTTTACAGTAAAGGTTCTCTGTTTACAATCTCTGAATTAATTTATGTTCATCTTAAGGTAAGCTGGAGCTGGATACATTTAGAGAACCTGTGCAAGAGAAGCAGGCAAGAAAGCTGAATTATCTGTTCTTTTTTCCTAAAACTTTTAGAGTCTTACTTCTATATTTTATTTAAACTTCAACAGGTCCCTAAGAATAATTCTACATGCATGTTAATTTTTGGTCACCTGAAAGCTAGAAAGATTGTAATATTTTGAAGTGTCCATTGAGTTTTTTTGTTCATACATAAAAAACATAGATTCTAAATGAACACAACAATCTTTTCAAAACTCAGGCTCTCCTGCTCTTTTTCAGACATTCTCAAGCCATAATAAATTACACTTATGGAGAAGATTTTTAAAAGACCATCCTCTCTACTGCTGTATGCATTTGTTGGAGGTTAGTTTTTCTTTCCTTTTGTTCCTTTTCAGTATAGAATTTTTCCCATAAGTTGTTAAAAATGCACTAATGACTGAGTACTTAAGTAGAACAAAAGAACTAGCTGAGCCCCGGGGAAAAGGGCATCTGATTATCTAGGTACCTAAGAAGAACAGAAGAAGTGGCTTGGAATAGTCCCGATTTGGTCTATTTTCAAGGTTGTTTTCTGTCTTATAACACAGTTTACCTACATCTTGTACCCTATTAAAAGCATTTGTAGCAAGTTAAGCCATTCATTTTATAACTTCTACTAACACGTTTCCTATATACCTTATAACAGTACTCCTCTAATTACTAATTGCTATATACTTGCTCTAATTATTACATACCAACAATATTCTTCTAATTACTACAATGTAGCACGAATCATTTATCACAATTTCAAAGTTACGATAATTCAGAAAGAAAAGGTTTGCATTTTTCCATTCTGGGGAGGCTCCTGTCTTCTGTAGCGATTACCTGTCCTTCGAACCAAGACGGCATTTCTTTATATTCAAACCTACTGTATCGTGCCTACATTCTGTACTGCCAGAACCTGGTGTTTCCATCATTGGATTATAAATGGCATGGAAAAAGGCCATGTTTTATCTTAAGACAACATCTCTCTACTGAAGTGCACCATCAAAACCTAAAGACAAACATCAAATTTAAAATATAAGCAAGGTTAGTGTCACATATTGTGCAGTTAGTTATGTATCTTGGGGAGTTGCAACAAAACATTTCTGTTTGCTTTTCTTCTATTCTTCAAGAGTTAGGAAAAGATTTCCTGAAAGTACAGAAAACACTATTTTTCTTTAAAACACAGCAGTCACTACCCTGGCAAGCAGTGAATGGTTTAATTAATCTGCATTGTTTCATTACCAGAGAGGCCCCCATTAGTTTTAAGCATCCTTCTTCATGTGCAAACACTGCAGTAAATAACGTCTGTACTAGAAGCCAGGTGGGTGAGTTCATTAGTTGTCTCTCCATCCATAGCTAACTGGCTCAGAAAGAGAGTCCCTTGCCAAGAATACCAGTAAGCACAGATTTATTTAATGTTACTCCTCTGTGAAGATGGCCTTGCGTCATCATTGAAAGTCCTAGTGCATTTAGCTCCCACTTCATCTGGGGATGCATTTGGCCTGAGTCTCGTCTTGAACAGCACTATTTTCATTACTTCCTTTTAAAAGGGAGAAAATCCTTGGCAGAAAAGGAGGAAAAGGCTCAAGGAAACACCTCAGTCTGGAGGTCAGCATTACCACACTGAATCAATATTATACTTGGTGGTTGTGGTGTGCAGACTTCCTCCTACTGACCTTCAAACAACTCTTGCAAATTTGTTAATGACACCCTACGAAAGGAACTCCACACAAAGTTACAGGGCTGTTAAATTTGTAAAGATGGGAGGTCAGGCATCAAAGTGTGGAACATCATGGAAGAGCCTGACCAGGAACAGGACACCTTGTGCTGTTTTAGCAACTGGAAGAACAGAAGTAAAAGAGCAGTGTCTAAGTAAACATAGAACCTTTAGAAGACAAACACATTTTTCCTTTTGGTGTTACTTTTAACACCTTAGATTATTAAACATTTTAATTGTTCACTGAAGACTTTCTTCATGGTTGTATTTGCAGTAGGTCAGAAAAAAAAAACAACTGTGAACTTTCATTTTTGGCTTTACCTCACTGGCACAAATCCAAAGTCTGATATCAAACTAAAGCACTTGCAAAAAATACAGAAACATTAGTGGCAATTTCTTTAGTTCTTCTCTGACAAAACAAATGGAGACATTCTTTACTCATCTTAGGTTTAGAAAGTGCTTGAAGTTGGGTATGAGAGAGGTTGTTTAGGATTTTTAGAAATTCATGTTGTTTTGGCAGCATCTGTACAATATTAAAGCGTGTGGAATATTGGAAGTGTTTATATTTCATTATATATCATTTTGACAAAACCAGTTTCACAGCCATTGCCTTTGACTCCCTATTCTCATTGTCAAAAACCATATCACACTGCAGTAAATATGCCTAGATATATCCTTTTATTTTTACATATCTGGAAAGAAAAATAGTAGACTCATGAAGCAAACTCTCTTCTTGTCTAAGGCCTCCTGCTGTTGAACTGCACAGATAATTTTCCTGGAAAAAAACATAACAAGGAGAAATATCTCCGTTGAGTTCAGAATGCCTTGCAGTAATGGCAGGGTATGTGTCTTCCCAGACACGGTGGTAATTCACAGAATTCACAGAATGTCTAGGTTGGAAGAGACCTTCAAGATCATCGAGTCCAACCCATAATTCTCAGGGGCTGAGCTAGCAGTCCAAAATGGAAATACAATTAGTACTATCCAAGCTCCTCACCACAGCCTGGAGAAAAAAACTGTACAGACATTTTCTAATGACATCACTAATGACTGCATCACTGGACCTAGTGAGGGTTATTTTTGAGCAAAGCTTTGGCACATTTCTCACCTTCAGTAACAGCTACTAATAAAGCTTCCTTGTAGCAAGAAATGGTGTGCAGATGACACCACATGTAGAGAATGAAGGAAATTTTGGGGTCACTCCTTAGCTGGGATCAGGGAATAGTATATAGGTGTCCCTTGGATGATGGAAAAGGCAGGGAAGACCAGCTCGGAGGAAGGCCTGGGTTTATCTCTTGCTTTGCACTCACGCCCGTGTGTGGATGCACTGGAGGCAGGAAAGGTGGCACCGATGGCTCCTGCCACGGGCAGCTCTGCCGGGTCTCAGGGGAAGGCTGGAGCGGAGCGCTGCAGCCCGGTCCGCGGCGGGGCTGCGGGCAGGAGCACGGCACCCGCCCGGCCGTGTCCACGGGGCAGCAGAACTACCGCCAGGCCTCTTCAGTCCGCTCTTTTAAAAGAGGGCCTGAAGAAACATCTCTGGAAATGAAAATTCGATCGCACCCGCAAAAAACTCGGGATTGACGGCGGCCGCGGCAGGCTAGGCCCGAGCCCCAGGGCTGGCCCCGCTGTCGCCACTGCCGCTCGCCCAGCGCTGCGGCCCGGGCAGCGCGCTCCCCCTGCAGCCGAGCTCGGCACCACGGCCGGCAGCAGCCACCGGGCCGCGGCGAGCGCAGAGGCGCTTCGCCCGCCTGGAGGAGCCGCCTCCCCTCCCTTCCTCCGCCCTCCCGTTCCTCGGAGCTGGCTCTCCCCCTGGAGGCCTCCGGCGGCATTGGCCGCGCTTCGCCGCTTATGTAATGTGGGGCCTGGCAGCGCCCGGGGCTCCGCGGGGCAGCCGTGTGGGGGGACCGCCGCTCGAGTGCCGACACGGGGCTCAGCCCCCACCTCGCAGGGCACAGCGAGCATTCCGGAAAGCACCCGTGGCAGCTCACACGTGTAGCTCCAGCAAACGTGAATAGCTGAGTCCTGTCCGTGTGGTGCTTTGCGGACGTGCGGAACTCTCCAACCAAGCATTGGTGCGTGATCTTCCCTCCCGTGGCTGAATCGCCGAAGCCCCGTCCCTGCAGCCGGACACTGACGCCCTGGGCTGTGCCAAACCCAGCGCTTGAGGAGCTCCTGCACGTTCGTTCTGGAGGATCCTGCGAGAGGCGCAGCGGCACACGCGGCCTCCAGAAGTACACGTGTGACTTCTGCAGGCCATCGGTGCCATCCCAGGGTGCCCTGGTTGGTCATGGCGAGACCCAGCTCCCTGCCAACCGAGAAAAGCCGTACCCAGCCTCGACCAGACTCCCCGGAGAGAACAGATCCGCCCAAGGAATGGGTTTGAGCACCACATCCATGGATCTGTCACAAGGACTCTGGGAAGACTGCTGAACCAGGGAATTGCGTAGGATGGTAGTCAGGTGCTAAAAACTGAGATTAGGATCAAGCACTGCTTTCCCAGGTGGGGTGGGGAGGCCGTGTAGCAAACAAGGAGTCATTCCACGCAAACTCTTATGTGTAAGTACCCCAAAGCACTGCAAATGCCAGTAGTGTTCGGGCCTCGTGGCATAGCACAACTTCAGTCATATGGGAGGAATAGCCCGTCAGCCCCTTGCTCCTCTCACCACGGCAACGGCAACTTATCCAGCCCCACGCATCCTATCGTCACAGCTTTGATCTCCGCTCAGCAGAGGAAGGAGGCCGGAGAGGAGCTGCGATAGGAGCTGTCAGGGTGTAACGCGGGTTGCAGTGATACGAGGCAGCGCACGCGTCTTGGCGGCAGCTCCGGCGCGCAGAGGCGCAGCCTGCGGGCGGCCGCCGGTGTTCGGCAGCCCCGCATGAGCCCGGCTGCTGCGGGAGCGCTCCTTCCCCCGCACCGGGGCTGCGTGCATTAACTGCCCTCTTTCAAGGCGGTAACGACTGCTGTCGTGCTCGCGGTGCTGGAAACCAAACACCCTGCTGACAAGGTATTTGAAAAGAACCCAAATGCTTGTCTTTGAAGTGTTGTGCTCGAGGCGAGTTGTGTGGAGCTTTCCAGCTCTTTCTATAACCTAAAAGTCGGGGGCGGGGGGTAGGGAAAGGGCAAAGAATCATTGCACCTCTGCTGTCCAGCCTCCAGCACAGAAGTAAACCCTGGCTTGCCTGACATGCTGTGAAGACTCAGATAATCCTGTCCAGTTTATTCTACACTCAGGGGAAATCTGTTCCTTTTAAACTCTTTACAGCATTTCGCCAAAGCTGCCATCATAAAATTAAATCATGAAACCGTGACATGAGCTGTGCAGATACTTACTCAGCCATTCCCACGCTGCTTCCCAAAGAGGTTATTGTTGCCCGCACTCCCCTGCCGGCACGGAGCACAGCCATGAGTTAATGTGGCGAGCGCTAGTAACGTTAACATTCAGGGTTTACAGAACGCATTGGTTTCCAAAGCGTTTCCTCTGACAGGAAGCCCCCAGAGCCTGCACGCATGCTCTAGTCCGCCACCACCAAAATACCCCAAATCAGGCCCGTTACTCGTGGGTGCAGTCAAAAGCTGTGCCGCTCTGAAAAAAAAAATAAAATAAAACCCTCAGGCCCCAGCGAGGATCGAACTCGCGACCCCTGGTTTACAAGACCAGTGCTCTAACCACTGAGCTATGGAGCCGCCGCTTACTCATAGTTCCGGCTGCGTCTAACGACTGGTCCCAGCCCTCCCCGCCGCCCCGTGCTACCGGCCCCGCCCGCCGCCGGCCCCTCAGGGGCCCGCCCTGCACCGCGGCCTCGCCGCTGCCGCCGCCGCCGGAGGGAGCCCGTGCCCCGCCGGCTCCTGGCCCGCTCAGAAACTGCCGGAACTCGCCGGGAGCGCGCCTGCCGCCCTGTCTGTCCCCTCTCCCCGCGGGAACCCGCCCGCCGCCTTGTCTGTCCTCCCTCCCGGCGAGAGCCCGCCAGGCCGCCCTGTCTGTCTCCTCTCCCGGTGGGAGTCCGCTCCGCCCCGCCCCGCCCCGCTCCGCCCCGCTCCGCCCCGCCCCGCTCGTCGCCCGCCAGCCCCGGGGTACTCCCGGCGCTCCCAGGCGGCCGCCGCGGTTGCGTGGGAGAGGCCGGGCGGTAGGAGGGTCTCTGGGCCCGCTGCAATAGTAGGAAATAAAGCTGCTTTGGAACGAGCGCGTCCGGCCGAGCCAGCAAAGGCACAGGAGGAAATACGTGGTGGGCGAATGTCTGACATACAGCCTGATCTGTACCGGCCAGGAGTGAAAAAACCCTGTCGCAACAAAGGATGTTTTTTTCTGCAGAGGTTGAGTGTTCTTGGGAAGTTTGAACAAGACTGCTGCCGGGCAGAGCTGCTGCCCGGGGCCTTTGAGCATCACTTGTTGGGTTACCCCTTGCAGCGCTGAGCATGGACCTTGGAGGAGATTTCTAGGTGGTTCACCTGGTGCCTGCAGATCAATTTTAGCAGAGGTCGTGGAGCTCAGAAGCTTCAGCGAACAGCTAAAAGGTGGAAGGCAGTCATGCTGAATTTACTATTGGTGTACAGTGCTGGTACTGGGTATCATCACTGCCAGCAGCACACATTTATCCAGAGGTCTGTGATCACTTATGTATGGCCTGAACATTTCTTTAAAACTTCACGGCAGATAAAATTATTGCAGTCATATCCCTTTCAGAAAGCTGTGTTCTGGCCCCATCTTCATTCTGTACTATTATCTCTTTATATAGAATTCAGACTTGGATCAGCAGATGGGAAACAGGTGCAATGGGAGAGCTCCTAAACCTGGCTTGGCTTAGCAAAATCTTGGAAAAAAGAATTTTACACTGTGGAGATAAACCTCAAAGTCCACAGCAGCATCAGGGTCTGCAGTATCCTGGGCACTAGATGTGTAAATATGTCATTTCTGCCCAAAGATTTTCTCCTTCAAATTATCTTCTCGCACTAACCCCCTGATAGCTTTTAATAAATGACATCAGATAAATTTGAAATAAACAGTGAAAAATTATTGCTGGCTCATAAAAAAAATCTCAGTGGGGCAGCTGGATAGTAGATACAGTTATTAAAACAACAAGGGAGAGCTCCATTTTCTCCATTGAATGATACTCATGACATGTGTGTATATTTGAATTATTGTGAAAATACTCAGTGAAGATTAAGTGTTTAAATCCACTAAGCACTTAATCTCAATTCTCTACTAACTCTGGAAATTAACAAGAAAGTCTAAGTTGTATTTCTAGTCATCATGACAAAGACATTTGTGTTAAAATTACAGATGTATGCATTAATCATGCATTATTTGCTGTGTTAATCTGGAGACATGTCTCCTCTGAGATATGTTCGATATTAAGCCAGGTTGCAGAGTTTTTAGTCTTCAAAACTGTGATGACTGCCAGTGGCAGCTTTAATGCTCTTCGAGGTGGGTATGTTTATCTGCACATCTGTAATGCAGTGGACATTTAAGAGCACTACATTGTAGCAAACTGAAGGTCTACAGATTATTTGCTATTAAGATAATATTGTTATGATTAGTTGTCACACCCTGGAAAACAGAAAAATGCCATTGCCTTGCAAAAGACCATGCAGTTTTTTCCCCTGTGCCACTTTTCATGCTCAGCCTGATTTACCACATGCCCATCTATGAACTTGCAAAGTCAATGAAATCCCTGCTAGAGATTATCATGCAGGTGCATCAATGCACAAGAAGTCCTGAATATGTTTAAACATTCTTTTTAAAAATACCCAAACACCTAAAAAGCCCAAAACCAAACAAAAAATACCCTTTATGAAAACTTGTTACACGTTACCATACTGTTCTCTTTAACATGGGCTGTGTTCTTCTGCTACCTCACATCACTGCTCAGGCAGAACAGCCAGTAAAGATTTCAGAAAGGTTTTTAAAGTCCCCATGGGGATGGACTTTCCACGGCTAGGGCAAGAGCTCCCAGACATTCCAGCTATAGTTCAAAGGGACCCTCTTTAACAAGAACAATTGTACTGGTTTTATTATTTAAAACCCTTGGACCCTTAAGACACACATCCCAAGAACTAATAAGCATTCCATTCATTCAATTAACCTGGGAAAAGGAGATTACAGTGCACTGAGAAGAAAGCAATACAGAACACCGCTCCTTTAGGAGCTGAGGCTCAGAAAGACAGGATTGTAGAAAACCTGTGTGAGAGCTGTCAGCACAGCTGAGGCAGTTGGCACTTACCTTCTCACTTCATCAGGGGCTGACTACTGGAGTCAAAGATGTTCAGCTTCCCTCAAACAGCAAAAGAAATGCGCCAGTTGTGATACTTGAGAACAAAACTGAAAGTGGCTGAAATGGGAGTAGAGTGTTTTCTGAATGCTTCAGAGGGAGCATTATCAAAAAAAGCCTCACAATTATAATTAAAAATAAATTCTTACCCTTCTTATAATCATCTTAAATGACTGAATGTAAAGGTTTGAAATATTGGCTTTTTCTCTCTGTCATTGTTTTATTCTAGGTTCATTTACATCAATGAAACAACTGACTGGTTTTCACTTGGTCTTGGAAAATAGGCACCAAAATCCCATAGCAGTAATACTGGATCTTGATCAAATAGTTACTTAGTCCAAAATGAGTGGCAAGGTCAGAGGTGTCTGAATTCAAGGTAATATCTTGAGTGGACCTGGTTCTCAAAGTGGAGGTAACTGTGCTTTAAAATTTTCATGCACTGGCACCTTGTTGCTATGTTCATATCACTTTAGGGAATGTACAGATCATCTCTAAAAATCCTTCTGATTACTATGGAAATAAGAATCAACAATTAAACCAATAAATCATTTACATTCCTACCAGTACTCTTCTATTCCTCTACACTCCTATGTTTTATGTCTCTCCCCCATCTTTCAAACACATTTTCAGAGCCAAACCAATATCTACTTGGCAGAATTTCTTTAAACAGATATTCTTATTTCACCTCAATATTACTAAGTAGCTCATCTTTTTATAACTGAAGGTGATTATTTGCATATGAAGTCTAAAAATACTGTCTAACTTGAAGCTACCAGAATCTATTATTGCAGTAATCACTCCCTCACTAAGTCTGTACATCAGTGCCTGAACTAGGAAGCCCTCCCTTTCTTCAGTGCATTAGTATTGACAAAGCTAGTCCTTCAAATACATTTTTAATAACCTTTTTATATGGTGCAATATCACTGAAAGTTCACTGCATTTATTTTTGTCAGTTCAGAATGATGAGATTTTATATTAAATGATTGAAAAGATTTTTCTCTTAGTGCTCTTCATTTTAAAGGCTCCAAAGCATTAATGTTGTGAACATTAATATTTTGGCCTGATACATAATCTGCCTCTGCACATATTGCAGCTAGGCTAATGGGAGAAACCAGAAAAGTAGCTTTGTGGATCAGGAGCACAGCCAAATTGCAGTGATCTCCTCTATGGTTGATGATTTCAATTTCTTTCTTGATTTTTTTAATGTCACTGTACCAGAACAGTGGCATAGGCTGCCTTTCATGTTATCTGAGAGATCAAAGGGAGGTGCTGAGGGCCTATCTCTTTACTGTTTCCCACCTTTCTCAGGCACTGACACTCCC
Source organism: Chaetops frenatus (assembly GCA_013400775.1). Lineage (NCBI taxonomy): Eukaryota > Metazoa > Chordata > Aves > Passeriformes > Picathartidae > Chaetops > Chaetops frenatus. The sequence goes on along the minus strand of VZTR01027781.1, from coordinate 78,958 downwards.
ACCTAGTGAGTCCAACATGCTGCAAAAACAGCATCCCTGTGCTGGCCCTTACTGTGTTGGAGGTGTTAGTGTGCAGCTTCCCAGCTCTTGGAAGCTCTTGAGCTCCCCATGGCTTGGGCTGGCAGCTCCAGCACGAGGCTATGGGTGGAGGCAGCAGTGCCTGGCACTGCAGTCCCCCAGAACATTGCACCCAGCTGCCTCACCCCCAGAGAAAGCGAGGTACCAAAGCAGGAGAGTCACGCTGGAGCCCTGCCCCTCAGATGTCTGACCAATAAGTTTCCTGGCACAAATCCAAGGGATGCATTTGCAGGATCAGCATGTGAGGCTCCAGAGATCTGCCTCAACCAGTTGCCTACATTCCCCACCAAAGCAAGGGAAGAACCAGCTCTTAAGCAGTAAGTTGGGTGGTTGCATCTCTGTGTGCATTTGCTGGGGCTGGCACTGACTGGCAATCTTCCTGGCAGTCAGAACAGATGGGCCAAAGAATAAATTGATCTGCCCTGCACACTGCTGGTTTTATCCCTTCGTCGGGGGTGAGGTCCTTGGGAGAGGACATGCCTCTTCTGAAGTGAATCGACAGAGGATTTTAACATCATCCAGTGTCTGTCAAGAACATGAAATTAATTCTCCAGCTGTCCCTCACAATTAATCTATTTATTCATGCAGGGGGTAAAATTTAGTTCCCTTATATTACACAGCTAAAAAGTTCACTCTGCAAATCTGTTTTCTGAGGAAATAAGGAATTTCCTGAGAGCAGACCAAGACTGCTTCCTGCCAAAAGGGACTGCAACAGTCTCTTTGCTTCTTACAAATAAAAATAAAAGATCACAATAAAAAAAAGGGTGTCCTTTGCATTTCCCTATATTTAGTTTTTTCTGTATTCACTTCCATATTGGTTTATCTTTCCATCAGGGGGATAGGCCAGGAGGAAGGCTCACCAGAGAGCTCTGCTGTGTGTATAAAATAATAATGTAGCAAATGAAAACACTGAAGCAAGCTTTTTTTTTTTTAGTAGGCAAGCTGATAGGAAATGAGTTTTGTATGGGACAGAGCCTGGGGAAGTGGAGTTTATATAAGGGATAAGATTTTCCACACCATTTCATAGCCATCCAGTTAAGAACAGGCATCGAGCTACAGCAAGCGTCACTTTAGGTCAAATTAGGTAATTTTCCCTAACACAGAGTGCATGCTTCTCATTCCATTAAACCACGTCAAGGTAATGCAGTGAATATTACACTGGCTTCCCAAACTGCATTAACCACAGTGCTCTCTCTCCAAGACTTTAAGGTGATGCCTCTTGGCATAATAAATGCATGAGGCTTTTGGGAAATCTGACCAAGTATTTACATCTTTGCAAAGGCTCGAATCCTTCAGCCGTCTGGAAGCGGGAAATATGCATAATATTGATACAACCCGTAATATTCATATAAAATATCATATTAGATATTCAAAAGGGACAAGAACAGGTTATTAAATGAAAGTAATTTCATTTAATCATCTCACCAACAGCAGAGTAGGATTGAGATTTTCTAAAAACGAAAAAAACCCATCAAAATCTTGAGTATGACCTCAGACAATCCTGGGTGTATAATCAATGCAGGGATCTGTCTCATCTATAACATAATTTTACACAGTGCAATGTTGTAAGGAGTAGAAACAACTCACTCTGTCACTGATATGTAAACAACATTGGGCATTATTGGAAGACCAGGAAAGTATGACAATCTCTTTGAGAGCCCCAAGAACAAAGGCCCATTTCAGTTTATATGGAATTTCAATGTAGCCAGTATATTTCTTGGCAGGGAATGTCATAGCTACAAATTACTCAGTTATCTTCACTGTTTGGAGCAGGAGAATGATCACATCTTCCATTCCTTTGTTTGATTTCAGCTGAATCCCTGGAAAGCTGTGCATCACACTTCCCTACCTACATTTTATGTTGACATTTTCCTGTGAAAAATGACAGGTGTGATGGACAGATTTTGCTGGCTTGCACAAGACTTGTTTTTATATGTAATAAAAGTTCTTCTTGATTCCTATCTGCACTGCTTTTATGTGGCTAATTTAGAGCCCTGGGGCTATTCTAATTGAAACCTAGGAGCTCTATATCCCAGTAATAGACTCTGTACCAATGCCACCTGCTAAATTCTCCTGCTAAAACATCTCAGTTTTATGTGGGAAAAGAAATCAAGTTTTCACTTGGGCCAATTGTTGAAACTTCAGGCAGTCTGCTGCTCCTGCTTGCTTACTGTCAATAGCAGCATCTACTGCACCACCAGCAGTATAAAAACTGCAGTATCATCTGCACCAACTCACTTCAGACAAGCTGTGAGAGTGATGACCATCACCTCCAAGTCAGGCTGCACCTGAACCTCAACCTGACACTCCATGTTTCTGCATCCTGTGACCAGGAACACCAGTCCTATATTCATGAGCCACTGAAAGAATTAGGGGCCAGGACCAAGCAGCAAAATCACAGCCCAAACTCAGTGAAATCTGCAGAAGGAAATATTTTTTCTTTCTGTTCTTAGAAATGAGTACCAGTATTTTCTGAGTTACATTGAAGAGTTTGTGAACTTCAATAATTTTCTAGTTGGAATTTTGTCCCACAAATATCACAGTACTGAGTATCTAGTAATGATGGTGAAAAAGAAAGGCTCCAACAAGAAATTAATTGATATGGAAAGATCTGGGCTTCTATTTTTTAAAAAAAGGCATTTGCAAGTAGCTAGTCCAGCTTCTAAGGTAGTTAATTTTCAAGATATGGGTGGAGAGTTGCTTTTAAAATTGACACCTGCACATGCCAGTATAATTTTCTTTTTGTTCACGTAATTTTTAAAATGTGTGCTCATTATACCATTTTCCTGGTTTATATCACACTGGTACTACTGAACCTTGAAATGTAATTCTTTGGGGACCCTTAGCAGTGATTTGCTGGCTCTTTTTATATATTACATTAATATTATTATTTATTTACACAAATGACACAAAGAACTCTTCATTAATATCACAATGACTCCATTGTCTGGAAGAAAAGAATACCTGACAGAAGTCATCATCACAGCTCCTGGCAGTATCTTGGCTGTGACTTATTAAGACTTTTGACTATTCCGTCAAAAAGCCAAGATTATTTTCTTTGAAAGAAAGCCCAAAGAATTCATTTAAAATTACAAAATAAAGTGGCTTGGAGGAGCTAACAAGAATAGTACAGTAAATAAAATCAGTCTGTTTTTAATATAGTAAATACCATTGGCTGAAAGTCATATTTTAGAATATATTTATTTTAAGAAACTACTTAGATAATGAAAGCAAATCTAAAAATCTAATTAAATTTTCATCATTTATGCCATTTGTTTGCTTTTTACATTTAATTCTGCTTGGATAATGAAAACAGACTGCTTTTTTCCTTGGCAGTATCATATTTCTGATTGTCAGACACTTGCCAAAGGTGCCGCGACTGGGTTTCAGACCCCTCAGGGGAAATGGTGAAATCCTGTTTTCAGCCAAGGGGTGAGCAGGGGAATTCTTGAGAACATGTGTGTGTAGTGTGGTCAGATCAGAGCCTGCCCACACGAGTGAGAGTTAGCAAACAGCACATACCAGACCATGCTGCAGAGGTCTGGGTCACACAGTGCATCTTCAAAAGTCAGTGCCGGTCCTACCAGAAAGTGCTCCCATAAACCATTCCCTGTCCACACTCAACAGCCAGGAGCCAGAACTTGGGTTTGGTTTGGTTCCAGGAGTACCTGGGCTTTGCTCAGGGTCCAGACTCACACTGGACATAGGGAGCTGAACTGCCACTTCAGGTCATAGCAAGGGAAGTTCAATTGGTTCATCTCAGGGCCTGGTTCTACTTTGTTTAACACCATCAGTATAAGTGAAGTCACATCTGAAGAATGAGAAAGGAATCCACAGCTGTAGGAAGTTTTTTCAAAAGTGCTTTAAGACCTAGCTCCGAACAGTGGGATGCAGGCGACTGTCAGAATTTAGAGGTCTGCATAACTGTGATAATGTGGGCAGTAGTTCTTGGAGAACAGTTAAGTGCCTGCTTCCCATTTTCACAATTTCTGTTAACTGGAGTAAAGCTCAATCCAAAGAAATCTATCCTTCGGTGAAACACAGCCACAGACATTATCTCCCTAAGGGACTGCTGCTGGATGCAACATCCCTGAGTCTCAGGAAGGTCCGGATTTGAATTCTCTGGTTTCAGTACAGTTTCATTTTTGAACTGTAAATCCCTGGTATCGTCCAGTGAGATAAATATACAACTCAGTAGAACTGATTCTCAGTGATGCCATTATGATTTTTGTTTTTTCATGTATCCCTCTCATATCCCTCTTAATGTACACTTTTATGCAGCTTTTATGTATCCCTAATGCTTTTAACCCACATACTTGTAATTCCTTAAACCTGATAACTAACTTAAACCCAAAGTTCTGTTAAGCCAAAAGACTGAACATCAGAGTTAGGAGTCAAAACGCCCCAGACACGAAAGTTTCCTCCAGAACACATTCTGTAAACAAAGATAAACTCATGCAAGGGGGGGTCATTCCTCAGTAGGGGGCTTCTCTCAAGCCTCCCGTTGAGGAATCTATAATAAATATGTTAATGTGCAAAGTTCTATAATTGTGTACACAGACTGTTGTGGGGAGACATTTTGCCAGTGCATTCTCCAGGGGTGCATTTCCCCTGGATGTGATGCACTCTAAAGATCCTTAATAAATACCAAGGTAAACCCCTTGTTCCCCTCTAACCGTGTTTGGCTTTTATTCTAAGAACACAAGTTAAGGCATCATCAGGTCCTACAGTTGTTGAGGTCAGGGGCATGAGGGATTACACCTAAGATGACCTTTGAGTTTATGATTCTTTCCCTTGAAGCTGCTTAAGGTTGTAACAGGGGGATTTTATTATGGTTTAATATTAAACATCCTCATTTAGCTAACGCTATTAGAAGAACCTGAGTTCTTGGAAATTCTTATACACTAGGGGGTGCAAACATCCTTTTAATGAGTCCAGAAATAAATGGTCTCATCAATACCAGCAAGGAAAGTGCCTGGTCCTGTACTAAAGCTTGTGTGGAAAACATCTAATGTTTTAAGTCACATTTGACTCATACAGATGAATAAATAAAAGCACTGCTTTCAGCAACAGCTTTTTAATGTTTTCTGGGTTTATATATGGAACAAAGAAGATGCTAACGTGGGAGTTACACAACAGGAGAATTCAGATCCAGCCTGCTTTGCATGCCATTGCCGGCAGCTTTCTCATGTCCTGTGGTGACTCAGACGCTGCCACAAGCTCCGCGGAGGGACGGTCTCAACTTTTTACCCCACATTTTCATATCATTATGTGACAAGTTAGTGTTCTGACTCAGGCACTGGCTGAAGTCTGTCTTTCAAAGCACTTATTCTTCTGTTGTTACTCTAAGACCGGTCTCTTGCAAATCATGGTGTGAGGCACAGTAGGCTGAGGAAGGCAATGTTGTTCCACCTGCATGGAACAAAGTGCTGATTTTCTCAGCTTGTGCCAACAGAGCATTTGAGCTTTTCCTTAACAAGGAACAGTGGTGGTTCTGATGAATGTGATGGGATTGCTGACAGGCATAAATGTTTATCATGTGTTTGTGTACCAGTAAAAGCAATGGAGCAGTGTGGAGTACCAGTACAGATTTCCAGCTCCAGCATCAATCAGTCTTCAGTCCCCCTGCTTGTGCATCATTAGGTACTCATACGTCTTTACTTTCACACAGGCAACAGAGCATTTGAGGAGGTATCATCATCTCATAATAATGCATTCTCCTTTTAGGTCACAGAAATAATTCTGCAGCTACAAAGCAGTGCTTATGAATGCAGGATCCTCTTGTGCATTATTTCTTCCTTTGCATTCATTCATTTGCCCATTCCTTATCTCAGTAAGGCATGATCAGAGCCCCCAAAGTCCCTTCTCCTAAATGATGTACAGAAATTACTAAAATCTGAACTCATAAAATAAGCTTGGAAAAAAACCCCATGGTGTTATGCACATCTGTTTTGCCTAGATTCTATTTTTCCAAATATATAGGGGGTTTGCAGGTATCTTTGCATCTCAGACACAAATGCTGTCTTGTGATTGATAGAACCCTATCTAAATACCTCAAACTCTGCCTTACCACTTGATACCATTGACACCATCAGGTTTTTTTCTTCAGAGTTTTTCATATTACCTTATTTTTCCTGTGTTGCCTTCATCACTGCATCAAATCAAAACAAAGGGATTAAAGCAGGTCAATGCATTATGTTTTTTTTTCTAAGGGAGAGCAGACCATTCCAAATACCATTAAGACAGAATCCTGATTGGATCTGGTGCAGCCAGATTAAATGCATGTTAATAGAGAAGAACAATTATTGTTGACTTCCTAATGCAAACAAGAACTTCAGACACTGATTTCTATCAGCCCATTAGAGCTGTCTGAATTCTACACACTGTTTTAGCAGTTGCTTAGCAATGGCAAATAAGCTGTTCTGTCTCTTATCACTAGAGGTACAGTTAGAACAATACCTATTATTGAACTGAATAGATATGACATTAGTTTATACTGTTCCTGTTTTTGAGATGGCACTTGGCAGCAAAGTGAATTGTTTAGGCTGCAGGCAGAAGCAGCAATTTTTTTCCTGGAGCTAAAATGGAGATAAAATGAAACGGAGGCTTTGCAATGGCTGGTTATCTGATAGCATCATCAAAAAAACTCTGCTTGTGTATGTTTGTGTGTGCAGGAAGGAAGAGGTTTTCCTTCAGATATCTTCTCTGAGTGAATTCCCAGGGTTGTGACAACAGTAATGACTAGGACCTATTGAAAAAGCAAATACAGCAATACCACACTGCAATGTCATTTCCCCTCTCCTTCCTCCACGGGCATCTCTGATGAAGTACCTCAGGTATAGTGCTACCTGATCTGGGGAAACCTCCTGGAGGTAAAACTACCAAAGCCAAGATCCAGAAGGACACTTTAGGCACTTGCCATTTACTGTTGCAACTCCTGTCTTTTAAGTGTGCACCTTCCACAGTGGAAGCTTCAGAATTCAACACCTGCAGCAACATTCCCACCTTGCATGCAGGGTTCATGGTCACCACAGGCTCAGCAGAGCAGTATGGTTCAGTTCTGGTGCTGCAAGGTCTTAATTATGTCTTTGTAGTTAGGATTTATACTCACAGCTCCTGCCTCCCACAGGAATACCCCAATAATGTGCCTGTAGTCTACTTTGAGGTAGATGCTTTACAAGAGAAACTCTTAGATAAAGGCTGTGCACCCAAGCAAAAATTTCTGATTTTAGGCCAGCCTATCATCCTCCAAGTCTGATGCAATGAAGTATGAATTATTTTAAGTGCCTTGAGTAATTTCAACAGGAAAATTGAAGAATGCTTGTACTCTGCAATATACTAGTTTTGTAGCTAGTACTTTGGGGTAGCAAAAGGTTTGGGTTTGAATGTCTTTGTCTGAGGAAATGATTTAGCTTTTGGATTCCCTGACAGAGAGAACCACTAAGCTACTGTAGAGATAATATACCACTGCTTATTCCTTCTCCAGCTGCATTTCATAGAAAATGGCAGCAGCTGCTGTTGGAGCCTCATGGCTGGCCCTTACAGTGGTACTTATGTCACTTGCCAGGTTTAACAAGGACAGGCTAACAAAGGAGTCCCTGTTTCTGTAACCTGAGTGTAACACACTGTAAACCCCGTGTTTGTGATCTCCTGTACCCAGCTTCTGCAGCTCCTCGGGACTGAGGCGCTTCTGTGCACCAGCAGAGGTAGGAATTAGGTACTTTTAACATGCTGTGAGCAGGGTGCAGCAACACACTTTGGGCTCCTGACACTCCACTGGCAGCACTGCAAAGAGACCAAGTGGTAAAGTGACTCTCTGATTGTTGGATGAAAATGTACACAGGACGACAGGGCATGTGCCAGCTGAATTTAAAGAGCAGCTTTTGAATTTAAAGAGCAGCAGCAGCTTTTGAATTTAAAGAGCAGCTGAATTTAAAGAGCATGTTTTGAAACACAGAATGGTTGAAGTCTGGAATAGCCTCTTGAGATCATATAGTCCAATCCCTCTGCTCAAGCAAGGTCACCTGGAACCAGTTGCCCAGGACTGTGTCCAGCTGGCTTTCAAAGATCTCCATAAATGGAATCTCATACCCTCTGGACAACCTTTGCCACTGTTTGACTTCCATCACAATTAAAAAAAAAAAAAAAATCCTGTTTTCAGTTTGAATTTGATGTGGCTTAACTTGTGCCCATGGTCTCCTGTTCTGTCACTGACCACTACTGAGAAGAGTCTGGCCCCCTTGTCTTCATTCCTTTCCATCAGGTGTTTATATGCACAGGTAAGATCACAGAATGGGTCAGGTTGGAAGGGGCCCCAGTGGGTCATCTAGTCCAGCCTTCCTGCTCAAGCAAGGTCACCCTAGAGCACATTGCTCAGGATTGTTTCCAAATGGATTCCTCCTGAGCCTTTCAACAGTTCTAGCTGTCCCAGCCTTCCTTCACACAGAAGGTGCTCCAATCCCTGCATCATCCCCGCAGCCCTTGGCTGGACTCACAGTAAGTCCATGCCTGTCACGTATGAGGAGCCCATGTATGGACTCTGAACGTATCGTGCAGGCAACTCTAGTTCCTCTCCAGATCTGAACTTTCACACTCATTTACTTTTTCAGTCCTCAGTCCCTTGGTACAGCCTCCAGCAAGTGTGCAAAGTGCAGCTTTTGCACACTTTTCCATCAGAAGTAGGTGTGAAGCTATCAGGTTCATTATGCCGACAAGCATCCACAATCTGAGAATGATTTAGGGATTCCTGCAATGCAAATCAGTCTCATGTTCTGTGAAAGGAGCTTTGTTACCAACCTCACTGCCTTCTGAAAGGTACCAAATGCTCCCTATTTTATTAATAATCCATGTAAATTTCCAGTGTACGTCATGGGAAAAAACCCATATTAATTTCTTGCTGGAGCTACTGGGTTCTTTTAATGCCTACAGTATTAATCAGTCATTTACACTGATTCAAGTTAGCCCAGTTAATACTTTTACTAATAATTTGATTGCTATAACCAGACATAGCAGGAGCAGGTTAATGTGAGCTTAAAGTTGGAGTCAGAGATGAAAGGTTTGATCACTCTCATTCTTACCTGAATTCCTGTCCTCCAGCTAAATAACTACTTTTGGATAACTAAATGAAAAGATTAAATTCTCAAGTAGAAATATAAAATGTAGTGGAACTGCAAAATTTCCTGTTAAAGGTGTAAAGGACTCCTCATGGGAGAACCTCAGCCAGGAAGATGGGCAGGCTGAAAAAAGGCTTGGTCTGCCAAGTCACCAAGCAGCCAGGTACCAGAGGGAGCAGTCCAAGGGTGGAGTCATGTCCCCACTTCTCCCGGTGTTGAGGGGGACCTGAAAGCAGGACTGCCTGTCAGGGGTACGTGGGGAAGGCCCCAGGGACCTGGAATGCCAGTGAGACTGTCAGGCAATGTGAAAGTTGAGCTGGCCAGAAATGAGCTGTGGACTTGGCACAGAGCAAGGGAGGAGAGAGCACCTGCCAGTCAGACCTTCTTGAAACAAGGGCATCATCAACATTTCCACCCCAGCTTGATGCACAAAATCTTGGCTGACCCCTGCACAGTTTCAGTGGTATTAACATGCTTTCCAATCTTCTATGGTGATAGCTTGCAGAACCTGTGAATGGAAAAATGCTGAGGACCAAAATGATCAGGAGAACAGTTACCAAAGCATTTTTTAAAAAATGGTATAGCATTGTAGGCAAATAAGATTGTCCCAATCACATTTCAATCAGTAAAAAATCTTTTTAATTGTTTGTTTGTTTGGGTTTTTTTTGGTGTTTTTCTGTTTTAAAATAATGCCACTGCAGGAATCCCAATGTACCACAGAAATTGCCATGGTGCATTGCACAAGCCAGGTAGAGCTAGCCCAGGTTTGATCCTGGTTTTAAATATAATTAAAAAAAAAAAAAAAAAGGCCAGTGCAGTGCAAACAGTCTGATATTAATGAGAAACTCTATAAGACAAATCTCTAGAACAAGATAAAAAGAAATCACATATTTGGGTTCAGGTGTGCACAAGGCTGTGAATTACAGTTGTCTGGTTCTAACATCATGACTGCAGCATACAGAGACACTTGAGCAGACACAGTCCTTGCCACACAGTAGTTACAGGCTACATTTTGGAAATACTGAGATGACTGAACTGGTATGTGAACCCTATAGCAAGCCATCACTTGTGATTGCCTCAAAACAGCTCTCAGAAAGGCCAGGCAGAATCTGGCTGGTGTGAAAGGGTTGCAGAGAGATCCCAGTTTTCTTTCATGGGAAAGCCTGTGTGTGCCATAAAATGAGGTGTGGGCTTCCCAGTGGTGAAGAGTGATTGGGCAGATGGTATTTGTGATGAATTCAATAAAGAGACAATATTTCAGGATGTTTGAGCATGACCATAACTAACACTGGGGCTTTGACCCATCATAATCTTGCATGTGAAGAGTGCCAGGTCTCCCACATAAGGCTACAAATGAATCTGTCCCTAAATGCCAACAGATATTTCAACTCCACCTCTCACCTTCTGTTGTGAAAAATCTTCACCAGAACTGTAATCTCACTAATACTCATTCTTGAGGCTTGCAAACTAGATTATGGCTTTAAAACACCAGCTTCCTGGTATCTCTCTCAAATCCTACACCATCTCAGTTGTTGTCTCACATCCCTAAAGAGATTAACAGCATCCCCAAGGTTTCAAATATGAATGTTTCTTTCCAGAACTGTCTAGCATGAACAATGCTGTTGTCATTTAAATAGTTCTACCCACATCACTCCGTTTTTAAAGCCATGACAATAGTTGTCATACCAAAATGATCTAATGGCAGGAGCTGGAGTGCTGGGCCTAATAGCTGTCATCTGCTGCCACCCAACTGAAAATTTCAGCGAGGTCCCCTCACTTACAGCAGCCAAGTTTCTGGCACACAGAAATTGTGTGTCTCAGATCGAGAGTAGAGTCCTATTCACGTATACTCAATTTAGGAAATAGAATTTAAAACCAAACCAAACCAAACCAAAAAAGCACAGCATGGAATCCTGCCCAAGCTGAAGTCAATTTTGTTCTCCATTTTCCTGGATTGGGGTTTCACCCTGAGGATTTTGCTGCCTACTCTCACCTCTAAAATTGTCTGCTAATGTTTTACATTTTACAATAGCTTTTTATAAATTTTTTAAGTATTACCTTCTGTTTTGTGAGCCCTAAGCAAAAATTTCTGGAGGAGGAGGAGGGTTTGCATCACTCACCAGTACAGAGTGAATAGAAATCTCATATAACTTTCAACAGAGAATGAACTGCAAGTGTTTGCCATATTTTTGCCATGGTGTAGCTCTATCCTGCAATTTGGTCCTCTGCTTTCCCATCTCCTGCATTATGCTACCATTGGCTGCTGGAATTTGAGGTTTAAAAAAACAAAAAACAGAAAACAAAACAGGAGAAAAAGCTGTCTATATCCAAACTACCGTCATTCCACTGACAGATCTTTTTCTCCTTTAGTGTGTTATGTATAGTTTGCTCAGGTGTTAATTAAAACAGCAGCATGAGCTTCCAGTAAGTTTTATGGGGATTTTTTAAAAAGATAAGGTTGTCTCTTTGCATCTATTCTGCCATTACCGTGCACTGTTAGTAGGAGGGGTTTTTTCTTACCTCACTGCAAGAGAAATATTACACAGAATTTTGGAGTTTAAGTTCTTATTAGAAAACATAACTAAACATCAAAATTTCTTAACAACTGAGCACCACATACAGCATGATTACAAGCTATAATACTGTTTCTCATACTCTGATATCTAAGCTTGGCCTTATCCAACTTCCCCATCAATCACTGCACACTACTCTTTGGTATCATGTCATCATATTTCCATAATCATTAATCATGTTACCCAGTAAATCCTTGGGCAATTATTTAAGTTGTTCTCTTAACAACTGTCCACTTCGCATATTGCCACCTCATATTGGCTGCTCATTTACCAGCATGCCTTTGATCTAGGAACCGTTCAATCAGATGAATAACATGCAAGGAAAATGCAAATGGTTTGAAACAAGGGAAATTCTTTCTTGTGGAATATTCACACTTGAAACAAGCCTTTCAACTCTGCAGCTGAAGCTTTCCTTTATAGTGATAAAGTTCTTTATAACGATTTAACAAATTACAGCTAGGTAAAGGCAAAGCATATTGCATTTAGCAGCAGAGCAAGTGGTAGGTGTGAGGAGGAGCTTGCACTAGCAAGCCCTCCTCCTTCCCAGTAACCCAGGAGATGAGATGCCAGACTATTCCCTGTGGGAGATGAATGAAGTGAGAGACGAGGGCCATTTGCACATTCAGGTCTGTGCGGAACTGCCTGGTTTATTCTTGTGCCTTTCCAGTTGTCCCAGACCTGCCTTCCCCATCCCTTTGCAGGTTCTGGTTCTCTCTGCATACTCTTTCCCATCAAGCTCTCCTGCTCCCTTTCCCACCCTTTCCAGCTCTCTTGTGCATTATTATGATGGGACTCTGGGGGATCGTTTTTGTTGGTCAGGCTTTGATGGCAAGTTTTCTCATGTGTGAGAAGACCCTTTTGGCTTCAGGCAGAAGTACAGCTCCCATCTGTCTGTCAAGAAGATTCATGAGGAACAGGCAAGATTACTAAGTACGGTTTACTATCTGCAATGACTAAATGCAAATGCAGATATAAATTGTAGTGCACTTGGAAAGCTGATTAATTAAAAAACCCTAACACCACTGACACATGCTCAAGTTTCAATTCTTTATCAGCATCATCTGACTCTTCCTAGACTAAGAGCAGATTATCATCAAGTAATTTTCAGCCTTCTCTAGTGAAGCTCTCTTAAGCATTCTATTATTTTGAAACAAATATTTTTCTGCAGCCCTGTTTTCAAATGATACCCACTCTTAGTCACAGCTTAGCATAGTGGTGTATAAATTTTTCCTCTTCCTCTAAAGAAGACAAAAAGGGAGGAAGAAAAAGTGATAAACATCTTTAGGAATTACTATATTCCATGCTTTGTTTGTTGTAGTGAGGGCTGTGTCATAAATGATACCACATGGACGGTGCAGTTCATCATTTTACCACAAAACTGCACTGCTCCCATTTGTACTGCAATCCTACTTCCAGTGGGGCAGCCCCATGTGCTAAATGCTGTATACATCTATTGAGTGACAGGCTGTCCTTCAAAGCCCTTATGATCTGGAGACAGGAGATTCCCACTGACCAGAGAGGTCCCCTTTCTTCAAACAGATGAACAGCACATTTTGTTCCCATGACACTTTTAGCCACAGATAGCCTAGGGGAGCAGGAGGACAATTTTGATAATGCCATAGGTAGAGGATGAATAAAGAAGTCTGCCTTCATGAGACATGGAAAGGATAAAGTGGAGACCACTGGAAGCATCTGGAAATAGACAAAAGCAGTTTTCCTATGGCATATGTGGAGAATAGACTTTGGTGGTACAGCAGTATGGCTTTGCTGGCCTTCATTCAGGAAAACTTATTTGCCTCATGCCTCTCTTAATCACTCTATCAATAACTTAATCCCCAATCAGTTCCTGCTGATTGTGATATGTGTAGAGAGATACAGGATTGAATATACAATGTATGAGCAGGTGTTGGAGTAGAAGTGATTCTTCTAAAATAAATTGTTATGAGGTTATGACAACAACTGTTAGGAAAATGTACATCTGCATAACATTAACGTTGACCAGATACCATTTGGATGTAATATCTGTTCTTAATTTCAACACTTTATTTGGAAAGGTGGGTTGAATCTGATGCAATTTGGTACTTTTCTCCTGACAAGGCACATAATTACCTACTCTAGAAAGAATGGAAGATTTTGGAAGGCTGTCTAAATGGTTTTGTTTAATTTATACATCCAGTGAAAATCCAAGCCACCTGCCATTCACAGCAATGTGAACACTGTCATTCAGTTAAAAATGGGTAATACAACCTGCAAACAGAATGTTATGGAATGGTTAAGCAAGTGACAGACACAAATAGGTGAGCTGAAAATTGAGTCATGTACCTGGACAATCCTTATGTTATGTTTCATGTTTTCTGTTACTCACAACTTCAAGTATAGCTCTGTGCTGAGAAAACCATTCTTATTCCAAGCTTTTGCTCTTAAGACATGCACACAAGAAATCTGTAGGCATAAGAAGATGCACAGACTACAACAGCAGGTCATGTTATGAGCCAGCATAATAAATGGCATAATTCCTTTGGCTTTGGCTGCTTCTAGGAAGCTTCTATAACTTCGTGGGAGCACCGAGATTTTCTACCACTAAGACACGGTGCGTTGCCTGCTTGTGAACAGTGCTGGGTACAGCCAAGTTAGGAGAGCCAGTAACAAATGATAATGCAGAATTTTGGAGAAAGAAGCTGGCTGACAACAACTGGGGAGTCATTTAGGTATTTAAACATGTCTGGTGCCACTTTAAAATCCTATAGGATTTCACAAGATAATGATCAATATGACTCAGGTGATCTATATCCTTGTGGAAAGGATGCAAAGGAGGGAAGGAAAGGTCTCAGCTCATTTAACTACAGCAGCATTCAATAGCCACTACTGGAAACCCAAATCCCACTGCTGGCCTCTCATGCAAAAGAAAGAAGAGTGTTCCTGAGTGCTCAGAAGCAGCAAAAGCAAACAGGAGTGGTGGAAATTATATGTAGAAGAAATATTTAAGTTGAAAAAATGAAGATTGGGAGTAGGAGGAAATAAGAGAGCTGGCTTGGGGGAGGCAGGAATAGCATGAGGCAGATGTTGCCTTTCTGGTATGTATAATACTACCCCTACAAAATCTGCTCCAGAGAGAAACACAAGCTGGCACTGACAGGCTGCTTGGACTGTTGCTGCTGATAGCAGAGGTTAGCAAATCAAGGGTGCTGAGGAGCACAGTATAAGGAAATGAAGCAGCAGCAGGGAATGAGATATGGCTGGAGAATGAGAAATAAGAGGTTTAAGTCCATCCCATTTTGTACAGACTGCAGTGGGAGCATGGTGTTTTCTGATTATATGAGCCAGTACTCAACAATCTGGCCTGGTGGACACCAGCCCATGCACCTAAGGAAAAACCCCAGGCTGACCTTCCTGCTGTGTTTGTTCCTACAACTCCTATTCCTTATATCCATTCTCTTCATTACTTTCCAGGCAGGTGACAGCAAAATGAAGGTGGATGGCACTTTTTGAAACAGTTTTTAAACCAAGATCTCATCCTTTAATTTTGCTGGTTTTAAGGATTGGGATCTATGTATGGATTTAGACAGAGATGCTCTAATACCCTACTACAAGACCTCAGTAATTTGTACAAATTGCTTAAAGACTCACTAAGAAGGAAGGCAACCAAACATGCCAATAAGAGCAAACATCAAACACCACAAAATATTACCTGAGACTTATACCAGAATTCCACTGCTATCATCACCAAGGTCTTTAAAGGCTATTACAATGTCCAGAATGCCTTTAAAATCTCTTGACTTCGTTTTTGTTAAAATTAGTGTATCTCTTGTACTGCTTTCTGTGAGGGAGAAATTGTAAGCCAGTTTGATCGGTGTGATCAGATACAATAATTAACAATTTTACTACAGTATGTCAGATTAAGAAATGAGAGTGAAATCCTGATCCTAGTGAAACCAATATTCTCAGGGACTTAAGGCATCAGCTCTTCACTCTCTAAGTTTTGTATCATCTGGATAGATAATTTTTATTATGACTGCATAAATCATGCAACTGGATTGGTCTTATAGCAAAAAGTATTTATATTAATAGCAGTTTCAAGAGTATGCCATGAGTAAGTGTTCCAAAGGACACACACAATTGTTCTGCAACAGAAAACCTATTATAATGACCCATGTTCTATTAAGCAATTGTAAAAATATTTTAACCCTTTCTGTTTGTTTGTTTTGCACGTAATTTCTTCCCAAACTTAATCAAAACAAATCCCAGGACTTCAGCAGTGTACAGTTAATTGCTGTGACTGGTGAGAAGCTTCCAAATTGCTGCTCTCTACCAGTGATCTCAGTAGGATGGGCACTTCTGTTGATACTCTGCCATCTGGGATGATACAGGATAGCACTTGTATTCCAGATTTTTCCCAGTGGCTCACCCTCTTAAGTTCTTCTGAGGTGTACTCACCCAGATGCTCAGTTCCTACTTGTTCTCAGTTGCCTGTAATAAAATGAGTTTATTTCTAAAAAACTGTCTTTCACTGCAGGATATTAGTGTCCCTTCTCCTGGCATTGCTGGTTCTAAGCAATAAACTAAAGCTGCCACCCAAAACAAGAGTAAATGGTATCAGAGAACTGAAAGGGCACAGCTATGAGAAACTAGCCAGAAAAACTCCTTCTGGGAATGTCCTAATAAACAGTTACATCTCACTCCCACCAGGAAAGAAACTAAGGTGGGCAGCAAAGCACTCTTAGGGTTTGAATGCAAGCAGACAGAAAAGCTGCAGTGTAAAAAATGCAGACCAACTGACAAGACATAACACTGCTTTAGGAATAATTTCCAGCAGTGAAAGCCACCCAGCAGGGAAAGATTGTACAGATTATAGGTTTAATTAGAGCAAGGCAAGAGTAAACACTGTGTGCATCTCCCTGGTTTTCTGAGACAGAAGAGATTTTCCTCAGGCCACCAACTTTCCTTTGGGAAACACGGGCAAAATATTTCAGAAGTCCTGTCTGAACACATGTAGTGAAGGAGGTAGAAAGAAATATTATAATATATTGAGACAAATGTGGGAAGTTTAATCATCTTCTTCAGTAACTGGGAAGTTTAATCATCTTTCTCAACAATGACATACATAAATAAGTAAATGAAAGGGATCTTGGAGAGATCACACATGCTAAGAACTGCAAAAGCAAACTGATTTGTTTAGCTTAACTAGCCAGGTGGATGGGGCTCTACTTCTAGGGTTTGCGTCATACTCTGCTAGCAATTCTTATGGAATTAGAAACCCTCTTCTTCAAAGGACATTTCTTTTGGAAAAGAGTTTCCTTTTCTCCCCACTGCAGTTTCTGCATACCCAGGGACAAGGCCTCCCCACATTCACCTGCTATGAACAGGTTTTGTTACACAGGAGGCTGCCAGCTTTCTCTTTGGACAGTACCATCCCACCTCCCTGCAGGAGAGAAAAGAGGTGGGCTTGGGTTGCTTCAGGATACCTTTAATTCCACAGTAACCCAGACTGTTTTGCTTATAGGCACTCTCTTCTGTGGAATAAAAATAATTTCATTGAGGGTTATTTAAGAGGATTAGGGAAACTGGGAAATTAAAAAAAGTCAAGAAATAGTCTGGGGAAAGTGTCTGAGCTGGAGCAGAGCAGAGAGGTGGTGGTGGCACAGGGACACTCAGGACACCTGCCATAGAGGATACTCATCTTCAGCCAGAATCCTTCCCATGGAGCACCCAGCACTAGAGAAAGAGGCCAAGGCTGCCTTTCCCACACATGGTGTGTGGACTGCAATCAGAGCAGGAAATTAACAGTTCTGTGCCATGAGGCAGCTTATTTTTCTCTGCAGACCTACACTCTTGGTGTTCTTCCTACAGAAATCTTCTCTGTGCCAGAGGAAAAGGGACCTGTTCTTGTACAACCTTCTGGCTCTGTGGTGTTGTACAGGGTAGGAATCCTTTCCCCCTAATTAATTTCTCAGATCCCAGTGAGGAATACATTCCAGCATCAAGACCAGCAGAAAAATCTAAATTCTCTCATGATGGAAATAAAGACTTTGCCAGCACATGAGCTAGTCATGCCATTAACTCACTTACTCCAAACAACTTTAAAAAAGTCCCTTGTCCAAAGTTAAGAAGAGGGAACCAGACAAGTAGAAAGACTTTTGGATTTTTCTTTTCCCACTGTATAGTCAGAGAAATAAAAGAGGATATTTGTGAAAAGCCACCATGAGCCTCCAGTCTGATAAACAACAATAACCTTTTTCTTAACAGTAATTCCTTTATTATATTTTTAGAAGAATTTAAAAGCCACTTATTTTTGAAAACCGTGATTTCAGGAAAAAGTATAATTTTCACATTTCCTCTGATGTGTTACATGCCCTGCTGTGTTATGACATTTCAAGTTTCATCAAGTCACATTAATTTACATTCTCACATGTTTTCTCAGTGGAACCTGCTCTTTGGGTCTATTTTCATTTATTACTTGATCGCTTTAATGTATCTGTTTTACTGAGTACTTAAGCCATATTAACTGATCTTTCCATGCCCCATGCTTGCAATTCATTAACAATCATTTCTTTTCTCTGCATGAAGAAAGGAAAAAAGGAAGGAGAGAGAGAAAAAATGAGAGAAAGACAAAAGACTTGGAAAGAAAGCAAAGAGCAGTTTAGTACCCAGCCTGGGATGCAGCCTGCTCTGTTGCTTTTACTTTGGTTATGAGGAAATTTTATCTGGTGTGACCAACATAAATTAGCAGCACAGTAAAATAGATCCCATACAGTAAATGCAGCTAATTGGTTGTAAGCTGCCCATTATGTCAACCTCCTCAACTTTGGTAAGTGTGTTTACAGCAGTAAATCTGTGCCAGAGGTTTGTTTTGGTACTAAGTAAAGAAGACTGTTGGATCCTATCATGCAGAAAGCCAACCATTTTTCCAGTCTTGTGCAATGATGGTGTGAGGGAGAGCTGGGCATCAAGTCCAGTTTGTGGGCTTGTTCCTTGTAGCAATGTTTTGGTTGCCCATGCTTCAGCTTGAGAAGATGCCTAAATTATCAAATTAGAGCCCTCTAAATATTGTTTGTTTGTTCAGAGTGGCCAGCACAGCTGAAGTACAATATTACCACTCTTTGCCTCCTGGCATAGCTAAAGGTCAAATGATGAGACATTAAGTGAGGGAATCAGCCCATTTTGTTCAACCTTTCCCAAAATTTATTAATTTAATGACTGAATGAACCATGGTGTTTCTCCCCACTTTTGCTACCCTCTTCTTGCAGGTGGTACACAAATAGAAAATGACAGATCATATTTGGAAAACTTTGCACCTTCTCAGTAAATTCCCATTCCCTCCTCAATATTAGGATACTTGATGACACCGTGACCATCAAGTAAAAAAGTCCTGTGCAGGCAGCTGCTAATCCCCCAGTCCAGAAACCAGCAGCAAGGGTTTCAATGGCTTTGCAAGGTGTGAGTCTTTCTCAGACAAAAATGGTGAGGGCTGGAGGCCTCAGGCATCAGGTAGAAGGGAGCACCTTGCACTTAGAAAGGTCATGTTGCCTGCAGCTCTCCACCAGCGAGGAGTCCCATGCGGATCCAGTCTGATCACCATGATAATCCATCCCCTCTGCTGTTAACACACTGCCTTGACCTACCCTTTACTGAGACCTTGCTGCAATTCCAACTTGGAATTTGCAGCCACAGCATGATAGATAGAGACAAGTGGAACATCCAGCAGCTTAGCAGGTTGTAGCTTGTATTCCTCGACCTGTATCCCTGTGGATACACACCTACTCCTCCCACACCTACCCCTAGCACTGAACATATTGCACAGATTCCAGCTGTTGACTAATCTCAAACTATGTATTTCCATCTCCTGTCTTAAAAACAACTCTGCTACTGGAAGAACGAGGGTGGGGGGAGGAATTGCCCAAGAGAGACATTTCTGGCGTTTTGGTTTCTCTGTCATTAAGCTGTTTGGAGCAAAAGGGCCAGGGCAGTACTTTAGTGACAGCTGGGTTTCCTTTTAAACCTCCTCTCCACCCCTTTGGTAACTCTGGGGGAGCTGCCATCTGGGTCAAACACTGGAAAACTCTAAGGACAGAGGAGAGACTCCCAAATGTGACCAAAGCCAGAGAGAGCCCGGCTCATCCATTGTGGTGTCCTCGTGTCCCTGAATGAGTAGGAGGATGATACTAAAGCTTCCTGTGGAGGCTTGAATGGAGCAGCCTGATGTGTCAAACCACTGGGAAGAGGGGGGCAAGGCAGACTTATCCCAGCCCATGTGTCATTGCTGGCAAATGATTTGGTGCCAGTAGGAGAGTGATCAGCACAGCCCAGGGAAAGCAGCACAGATATGACAGCATGCCTGTTATCCACTGCACACTGGTGGCAGAATGGAATGTAATCTGTGTGTTTATGGTCAGAGATTAGAGACAGCAACTGGCTCCAGCAGGACGTGCTGTCTTGTGATGGGGAACAGAGGAGGATGCTTACGTAAAATGGCCTGGCAGCAGTGCACAGGAGGGACAGGCACACTCATTTTCTACAGCTGCAAAGAAAGGGATTACTGCTGGGGGCTAGGNAAGGCAGGAACAGGGGGAGAGGAATTAGGTGTCCAGATGTCTATTCTGTATATAGAGTTTCTGAGGGTTTTGGAAATAGAATAGAAATAAGCCATACCATAAATTCAGATACATGTGCAAGGAATCTACATTTACTCAAAACTGAGGTTGTGTTATGTGACCTTAAGCAAAACTATTCAGCTGGACTGAGTCTCCTTGGTCTTCTCCACCACCTGTGAACCTGAGAGGCAGATTTTGCAGAGCGAAAAGTCAGTCCCTCCCTTCCACTGGAATGCAGCTGTCCAAATGTCTTGGCCCCTCCTAGGAGAATATTGGGTGGGAGAGCTGTAAGGGAACAGGGGCTGGTGTGATCCACTCATTCATGACTTTGGCAGCTATATTCCAAATTAACCCTGCTCAGAAAACAGTGGCCATGAAGCAATTCAATCCATTCTGGAACCTAGGTGCAAAATTGAGCAAGCTTAGATTGGTCACAAAATAGTCAGTCAGAATTTAAATAGTATTGTAAATAGTATTCAGGCTTAATGAGAGCTGAGAGGACGAATGCCAAAATGCCAGAGGCTGCCTTACCTTTCCCCTTGGAGGTATATGATTCCTGATACTGGCAGACTAAAAGAAAGAAATCGTTTAGAAGCTCTGATGCCTTCCAAACACCAGATGCAACACTATCAGTGCAGCACCATCTCACCTAAACTACAGTTGACATTTTAGCTTCTTTTTTTTAATCCATCTTTTCTCATAGGAGGCATCAGTCATTTCTGTCATGATAAAAATAGAAAAGTGCCATCTGTGTGTGTGCCTGAAAGTTTATGAAATGAGAGAATAGGAAACTAAACCAAGTGGCTCTCCTTGCTATCACTTCCCAGCTCCCCTCTTGAACGATTTTCTGTATCCTTACAGATGCTGTCCAACTGATGCTGGGCAGCAAGATGAACAGAAGGAAATATGCACAGGAAAAAAAATGTGCCACATTTTCCTGTTTTACTTACTGCCAGTTGACAGCAGGACAGAAAGTCATCCCTAGCCAGTCAGGAAAGTTACTTTTTAAATGATGTGCATGGCACGGTATATAGAGACTGAGATCAATGGACAAGAGCAGAAATATAAATTGACAGTACACTAATAATTGTTGACATTAACTAATCAGATACAAATTTTAAAGTTCACACTGTGAACACTGATAGTTTCTGTGTGATGTGAAGACAGTTTGAACTGATATTTTTTCTATTAATAAGTGTTTGAAAGGGTTGTAGAAGAAATTATTACTGTAGTAATCAGAGCTCTCTGTGTGAAATCGCTTCATAGTCTTTGAGATTCATAAAGCAGGAGATAGTCTTTATTCAAAATAGTATAAGCCTTAACCTGACTACCTAATGAAAACATGAAAGTTATCATTGCTTTAAATAATCTTCTAATTTATTCACCAATATGTTGTTTTCATGATAATCTCTGGAAAACAGGCAGGGCCCAGCCTCTGAAGAAATATTGGGAGTTATCTAGAGAGGGCTTTCTGCCACCCTCCACCCATGGACAATAACTCTGCCCTGCGGCTGAGCCTCTCTGCACCAGGCAGTGCTCTGCCAGGTGGGGAGGTACCCAGAGACCATGCCAGGCCTCTGCCATGTGCAACAGGAGCACACCATGCCAGCCCTGTGTATTTCCAATAAAACTGGTGGATGCCACTGGCTTACACACCTGCCACCCAGAGTGACCCTGCATCACCACAGGAGTGGGTGCAGTTACATTTGTTTAAGCACATTTCGCTTCTTACTAATGCCAGTCACACCCAGGCTGGCTTAATGGCATCTTTAGACTGCAGCACACGTCAGATCAGACCCTTCTCTGTGGTGTTCAGTGCACCACTGGGGTGCATGGGAGAGCCCTGCTGCTTCTTACAAATGTGAACACCTTGGTTCGTAAAGATGAGAAAGTTCTTAGCAGCACAGGGTCATTTAGGTTGGAAAAGACCCTTGGGATCACTGAAGTAACTGTTAACCTAACACTACCAGGCCCTCAGCACGTATCCACTGTGTCATCAGTGCACATAATTCAGCAACAGGTTTCTAGCTCTTGCTTGGATTGGGAAGAGCATGATTCCCTTTTCCTATGGTATAGCTGAGACTAATACTGTAACTTGTACTGATGTTCAACATGTGAAATCCAACTTTCCCTTGGACTAAGAATCCAATTTCCCAACAATCCAATCCTTCCCTCCGACTAAGAATTTACATTTGTGACAGAATGCACCTACAATATTATGCAAGAAGGAGTCTGGAAGTGAGCACCTGACACTCAGTCCATATCAGAATGTATCTTCAGTCAAAGAACCCCAGAGTGTTAACACCTTCTGGGGTTGTTAGCATCTCCTTCCCAGCAGCCTGCTTAGAGGGGTGAACACACTCACCCTGCTTCAAATCAAGTCCTTTGGTTTTCTCCTTGTGTTCCCCACTCCAACTTCTGACTTTACCTTATGATCAATATAGTTCAAGCTTAGGGAAAATTATCAGAGCCATGATTGCAACCTCTAGCATTATAATCTATAGGGTTGCTGAGAGCATTAGAACATCCAGGATAAATTAATTCAGTGTAAGTAAAAGCTTTGAAGCTAGGAGCATCACCAGGGTTTTGAAGCTTAAGCCCTGTTTAGTTTACTTGATTAAAGTAGGTCCAAAGCTTCACCAATCAATACATTTTGCTGAGGAGTAGTGTTGGTACAGAAGCATATTTAATGGAATCTGCAGTACCCCACGCAGAAGACGCTTCATTAAAGCAAAATGAGAAAACGTGCATGGGGGGAAGGGGGGCAAAAATCATTGCCATGTGTTTGTGAGTGCCTGGGAAGATTATTTGCAGCTGTGGTACAGAATAGCATGTATAAAAAAAAGGGGAGCAGGGAACAGACGAGAAAATTACAGGCTCGGAAAAGAAGTAACTGAATCTTCTGTTAGCTTAAAATTGTAAAAAAAATGACCAAATATAAATAGACATACCTGCAGCCATGCATTACTAAAGGAACAGCCCTGCTCTCTGGACACTTTAATTTGTCCTGCAATCTCCAGTGGTACCAGGACTGATAGTGTGGTTACCTGGATGGCAGCATCTCTGGCAAGATCCCAGCATTGTATCTGTGGGCCAATACTGACAAAATGACAATACTTGTACTAAGATTGAGAAAACTTAAGCCTGAACAATAGGTCACAGTTAAGGAATGCCAAAAATAAAATCAGCTCGTGATTTTTTTTTCTCACCTGAGGATATGAAAATGCAACAAGTAAAGCAGGTAACGGGGAAGAGCACAGGTTCAGTTCTGCTCCCCTTGCTTTACCTCCCAAGTTAGTTACACACCTCCATTGCTAGGGGTGCCAAACTATGGCTTCCACACCGGCACTGGGGAGTGGGAACAGGCTGCTGCTTGTATCCCAATGGAAAACAAAATCCATTTAGATTTCTAACTGGACTTGATTAGACATTTAAGCAACTTTTTTTGCAGCAGCAACTTAAATGAACAAGTTATATTTTCCAGCCTACTGGACAGAACAGCCAAGCAAACCATGTGCTACCTTCCCAGCACAGGGTGCAGTGCTCGAGTCCTGTAGCCCCTAAGGAGCCTGGGCCCCAGCTCAGTGCCATGAAGGCAAGCTGCTCCCCCAGAGTCAGGAACCTCTTCAGCCAGGGCCCAGCCCCACAGCACCTGAGCAAGGGAAGCAAGGCAAACCTGCAGACAGTAGCCAGATTCTACCAAGAATTCACATCTTATCAGGCAATGCTGTGCTTATAAGGCAGCTCCAAAATCTTGCTGGGAGGGCAATCAGTAGGTCAGAGTCAAGTTCAGTGGGGTAACCAGGGCTGGATACAGCACAGGGATTGCTGGGCAGGAGCCCAGTGACAAGGCAGTCTGCTGGTCAGGGTCTTGATCAACAGGATCCTTGGGCAGGCACAGGCACTGCTCTGCCTGAGCTAGAGACTGATGCTTCTGTAGCATCACTCTGACACAGACTGACAGCCCAGGGCTCAGCTGAATTGGGGTTCCTGAGTCCACAGGCAGGTGTGGAGGTGGAGAGTTCAGATGAAGTTGGTCAGGCCCATTAAAGTGCCCTGACATTAATCTGATTGTGCAAGACAAACATTTGCATTTTTATTTCAGCAAGGACCTCAGTTTGGAGCTGGTGTTTGTCCATCTCATGGAAATAAACACTTCATGTGCCGGAAAAGCTGCAAAGAGAATGAAGTCAGTATGCCAGGAGACTGTTAGGTTTGAAAAGGATTTTGCCCAGAAGTATCCACCCCTGCACAGCTGGGATGTGCTGAGGTGTCCCCTGGGTAGTTCATTTGGCACCAGCCACTTTGGGTACCCTCAGCCAGGGGTCCCACCAGGCAATCTCTTGTCCTCCCCACAGCTTAAGCAGCATTAGCTCTGACAGGCTGAAGGTTTTCCTCAGCAGTTGCACCATCTGCCCACACTCCTCTGACATGTAACTAACTTCCACATCCAGGCTCTGGGTTACAGTTCCAGTGCAAGAGAAAACACAAGCCTTTTTTTGCCAGAGGTGACTAAAACTCAGCCAGATGAGCTGTGTATTTTTTAAATAAATGATTTTTTTTTACAATAAATCCATACAGTATTTACTTTTGTGACAGTGGGAGAGCAAGACAAAAATTTGCAGTTTGAAAGTTCAAACTGAAAGATAAGCAGTGAGATGTCTTGGATAATTTAGGGACTGGGGATGGGGTCATTTTCATGAGTTCATACATCAGCAGCAGACTGAGGAGATGAAACCCAGCAATCTGATAAGAGTCACTGGTAAGGAGATGCAATCAAAACACCTTGGCCCAAATAAAGAAGTTGGCGGTGCAAGACCCCCTCAGCTTATTATTCATCCCTTGGCAGCCCCTTTGCATCCCTGCTCATGCTGCAGCTCCAGCTCTGTTTAACTCCCTATGCAGATGTGGACTGAGCCTTTGCCCCAGAATTCTGGTGCTTGCTCACAAAGAAAAATTTCTGTCTTGGTGAAAAACCCCTTCCCTTTAACATCCTGAGTTGTGCTGAGGCTCCAGGCTTCTTCTCCCTCCTAACCTCAACAATAGGAGAGGGTTAAGTCTTCCCTGGCAAACCCTGGCCGTGCCCCAGTGAGCAGAATTTTGGAGTGGCTAATCCTTCTGGCAACTTACCCTTTCCTTTGGCAGCTGCTTTCAAGCTTCTCATTTTGTCTCAAAATCTGTATGTTAGAGTAACATGTCTTCTGTCTAAAATGAAATATGTTTGTCTTTTTATTTTTATGCACATCAGGCACTTATCTTCATGGCAGGCTCTCATGTATTTTAGTGGCATTCACAGTCTGCATGAATAAACAACTGGAGGCACTTGAAGGGATACAAGCTATGTCTGCCTTTGCCAAATAATATTTTCTTCTGTTCCTGAACCCTGAACAAGAAATTATTATAATTCTACCTTGCAAACACAGCCAGGCACAAGTTATTACTTAGCTGTTTCAAGATGAATTGTTCAAAACAAAACAAAACAAAACAAAACCTCCCAGCTTTTGAAAATAATTAATCCTTCTATTGTGGCCACTGGTATTCAGCCCTCAAAGAGGCTGCAACACCTGGCCATGCCCAGCCTTGTGTCCTCAGCAGTGACTTGTCCTACAGACTGGGGTCCCCACGAGGTCCCTCCAGCCACTGTGAACACCACTGTCAGTGGAGACGATATTAGCAGTGCATGGAGGTGACTGATTTGCTTCCAGTAAGATACATTGTCACAGACTATTAATTTTACTGCAGCCTCATTGGAAGGGAGTGGTAAAGCCAGCAGGGCAAGCAAACAGCTCCTGTCAGCGTGGGAGCACTAAATGCCCAAACAACCAGGCTCCTAGTTCACCAAATCCCAGCAGTGTCCCCATCTCATATTTGTTTACTCTCCAGTTTACTAAAGCCAGTTTACTAATGCCTGTGTAAGGTGAGAGCTGTCTGAGGTCAGATGCTGCTGGGTTAAGTCAGTGGAGTCTGTTAGCAAATAGTTGTTTTTAAAACAGAGATAATAAAAATGGTGAAAGGTCCTTAGTACCCACATTTTGTGTTTAGGGCAGCCAGTCTGCCAGCACCTAGGATTGCCCAAAATGAAGCAAAGCAGGATAGTGAGGAAGAAGAAAGGAGGATGGAGACATGACTTATCAGCAGGACAGGTATATCCTAATACAGTACCTGGGAACTGCTTGAATGCTCTCCCAAGACATTCAAGTTCTCCATCCAGCCTTAAGAGGGGATGGCCTTTAGCCTGACGTTCAGCAAAGCCCTCTAGGCAGTTTTTTAGTGCCATTTAAGCTTGGTACCTGGGTGTAGAAGTCACAGAGGGCGGCTGGGCACAGGGTGAGGAGCAGACACAGTGCTCAGACAATGGGAGCTGTGGCACAGAACAGGCAGCCACAATGCTCTGGAGTGGGCAAAAAACTTTAAAAGGTGCCGAGGGAGAAGTCCCTCATAAAGCAAAAGGTGCTAACAGAGACAAAGCCACATTGATTTCCTGTATCAGATGCTGAGTACTTGCTCCTTACAGGGATTCTCCCCAGTCCTTTCCCTACATAAAAATCCTTTATGCTCGAGGTAGCACCAGCCTCCCATGCTCTCATCTCTTCCTTCTCAGCAGAGAGAAGGAGCTTTCCTTTCCTTGCAGGAGCTTTGCTTTCCTTTGCCTTTTTTCCCCTGTCTCCCCACTTTGCTTGCAAAGCTCAAAACACCTGACTGAATGCTGTTTGCAGCCTTACAGGCAACATTTACCAAATCCATTTGTTTTGGCGTGGTGGATCACTCAGGAGATCTCATTGCAGCATGGCTCCTCACTGCTGTGCCAGGAGCAGACAGCAGGCCCTGGCCAGGAGCAGGAGTTGTGGCTCTCCTCCTGAGGGATGGATGATCTGCTTCTTACAATGGTATGACAGGCAAAGCCAGTTGTATTTGATTACACCCCAGGTAGCATGGCTTCTGTAACTGAGATGGTGAATGAACCAGGTTGGAATAAGCAAATGTATTAATTAGTATGCTGATAGCTGAATAAAGCTATTTTTAAAATCACTGAACAGCACTGCTCTTTACTATGATTGCAGAGATTATGTAAGATGATGATTAAAACCAGGTCCCTGTATCACAGACTGATCCGTGTTTTAGAGATGAAAAAACAAAGCTGCAAAGGAATGAGAGGAGACTGTGCTATTTTAAAAGGTTCTCTGCCTGTCCTATTTAAGGGCATAGCAGCCTTGTCATCAATGTTTTCAATGTCATTCTAACCCATCCTACTTTTTCTATCATATTTTGCCAATAAGCCATTTATTTTTTAAAACTGGGTTTGTACAAACGGAAATGCCAGCTCAGGAGGGATCTGCTCCATCATCCCAGAATACGTAGCCATTTTACAGGGTATCCCTCATGCACAGCTTTTGCCTCCTATGGTGCACCTACCAGGAGTGTTTTCCTTCTATTTATTGATGTACTCATTAAAAAAAGCAGGAAAAGTAAAATGTGGGCACTACGTTTGTGTATTGTCTAACTGATTGAAAACAGACAGATAAGGAGAAGTCTTATC
This sequence comes from Chaetops frenatus, assembly GCA_013400775.1. Classification (NCBI taxonomy): domain Eukaryota; kingdom Metazoa; phylum Chordata; class Aves; order Passeriformes; family Picathartidae; genus Chaetops; species Chaetops frenatus. The sequence continues at coordinate 51,069 of VZTR01027781.1, read as the reverse complement.
TCAGCAGCCAGAAGATGCTCCATTTCAGGACCAAGCTACCAAAAAATATGCTGTTTTCAAAGACAGTTATTTGGGAAAAGCTTCTAGAAACTGATTGTCATTAAAGACCTGGAGAGAACATTGCTTATGATGATAAGCAGAGATTTAAAAATTTTGTTTACAGTCTCCTGCACTGTAATGCTCAGGTTGCTGTATATACACAATCATTATTTGATTCCTTACACCACAGTGAATAGCAGCTCGGCTGATCAAATATAAAGTAGCAACCAATCCTAATGCAAATAGAAATATAAACAAACCCTGCAGATTTATAGCCAATAAAAATTATGTCAAACAGTGTAAGATGAAAAGCAGAGTATATGCTTATTATTAAGTCTGACAGATGTTTGCTGTAGAGTGTTTTCCATGAAGTTTCTCACCATTGTCAGTCATCTGTGCTTTATGATGAAGTTTAAAAACCCTTTAATTATCTTACATGGATTGAATGTGTCCACCCAAAGCATTGCACTGTGTTAAAGTTGAAGATTTATTCCTTTGTAATATTTCTTCAAGAAGCAGCAGACATCACAGAATCAAATTGTTACTTCCTTTCCTGGCATGACACAGGATCTGGAGCACAAAGCCTTTTGTTGTTATTTACATTCTCTTCCTTCTTTCTAGACGACTTCCCCAGCCAGCCTGCATTATGCCAACAGAAGGGTCTCTAATGCCACCTCTTCACAGGGGGCTCTGCAGTACTAGATGCTGTTGTGTGAAGACAGGAATTTAACATGGAGGCCACCTCAGTGTGGGCATTTTATGTGCAACCAATTTGTGCGAGGCACCCATCACGTGCCTGTCCTTGAAAGCAAGGCCAGGGAGCCTGGGGGCCCATGTTTTTCCTCGAGTGCCCTGAGCTTGGTTTTCCTTGCTGATTTGGGTCCCCACAGCTCTCACCCCTGGGCACTTCAGCGAGAATACAGGGAACTCTGGATGGGGCCATGCATTATTAACTCCACAGTCTCAGCAGAAAGCAACCAGCCTGTGCTGCCCGGGCTGTTTGGACTTCCGTAGCCAAAATTTGGCCTCATGTGGCCCACGTCACACAACCCCTTCTATTTCTACGTAGTAAGGAGGGGCAGAAGCCCTCCCATCCCATTCTGCCTAGGGACTGCTAAAGAGAAGACAGACGTGCAAGGGCTGGGAGGACAAAGCCAGCCAGGCCCCCATACGAAGGGTGGGCACCTCTGCCATGGCTGTGGGCTGGTGCTTTTCTTCTGCCCATGCAGCCCCCGAGGGCTGTCCCAGAGCACAGCCATGGCACCCACCCTCTGGGTTCCTCAGGGCTGGGGCAGGCCCTGAGCAGGCTTAACACCTCCATGGCTGAGGTGCTGAGGGACTGAGGTTCTGCCGTGGCCAGGGGAGATGAGCTGTCAGCACAGGGGTGGCAGCATCACCCGTGTGGCAGCCCTCAAGGAGTTGGTCACAGCTGGTTTTAGGCCACTGAGGGCTGAGCTCAACAAAAAGGAGAGACCAAGCCACTGGGTGCCACTGCTGCAGGCAGTCAGAGGGGCGGGGAGTGCTCCTCCTTGGACGCATTTTACAAAGGAACTGGCACATGGAGGGCTGCTGGAGACCTACTTGAGATGGGAAGGGATCTGTGTGCCCCAGAGGAACCCATGCCAGGGCAGGAATTCCTGGAGTGGCTGCAGGCAGTGCATGCTGGAGCAGGGACACCCCTGAAGAAAGAGCAGCAGGAAGACCTGGTACATAAATCACCTGGCCACGCTGCCCAAGGGCTTGCCAGAGGCATTTTGACAAATTGAGCAAAATCCATGGGGCAAATAAGGGTGTTGAGTCTGGAGAGGAGGTAGAACAGGTGTTTATACAGTCTTTGATTGTTTATGACTTTTCTAAATACCTAAATGAACAATTAGAATTATGTATTAATTGTCAATAAAGTGAAACTTGCCACTTTCGGGGTCCTGGAAGGGCACCCCACAGGCTTTGGCTTCTCCCATGGAAGACCCAGGACCCAGATATCAAACACCCCAGGACCCTAAATGGCCCTGTCCTAGCCCCTAAGCCCCTGTTGGGATGTTCCCCTGTCTCTTTTCCCTGATCTGCCCATTTTCCTGCCTACCCTTCTTGTCTATTGGTTGTTGTTCCCAAACACCACCCCCTTCCTGTTTGTATTTAACCCTGTGACTCTCGGACTCCACGTTCTTTGTCACTGCACCCTTCCAGAGCGCGGATGGGCGCTGAGGTCCGCTGCTGAAAGGGCACTGACCTCTGCCACAAATGAATCCTGCTGGGAACGCATATGAAGAAACCCTCCTGGCCTCCGTCGCTGTCTCGCACCATCCAGCAGCGTGTGCGGAAGCAGCGTCCCTCTGCCGCCTGGCTGGAGCTGCTCCACCTTGGAGACGCTCGCAGAAGGCCACGGTGGCCTGGAGCTGCCCAGGCCGGGCTGCTCCACACCACTTGGAACTGTTGTGCCCACACCAGGCACACTGCAGTTCCTACACACCACTTGGAACTGTTGTGCCCATACCAGGCAAACTGCAGTTCCTACACACCACTTGGAACTGTTGTGCCCACACCAGGCACACTGCAGTTGCACAGGCAGTCATTAAGCACAGCTGGCATTCAGCACATCTCCGACAGCACGCCTGAGCTACACGGCTTAAGGCCCTTCTGCAATGCCCTAAGCTGAAACAAGCCCACGACCAGGCTCTTGGCAGGCTTACTGGCTTGTACATAAAGGCTACAACACGTTCTGTGGGGACTGCAGGTCTCCTTGCTCCTCTACACACATCACTATGGATCCATCCACTGACTGCTACGTGATCCTTGCCTGACTGCTGGCAGATGGGAGGGGGATCCATTAGAGGGAATGGTTCAGAGCACAGTTTAGAGGTTTTGCCTTCTCATCAGTCAACTCTCACCTTGTCTCATTGGTCAAGTATTTTCTATCCTTGTTCAACTGCAGCAGCAGTGTGTACTGAGGATTGGTTATAAACTCTTACAGGCAATGCATGGAAGTAGCAACTGCCTGGACAGATACTGAGACTGGGCACTTTTATGCTCTTTTGTGTGTATCTCTGAAATTTGCTTCTTCTGCCCCACTTTGCACCAGGATGTTCACACCCATCTTGTCCCTCAGAAGCCTAGTGCAGCAGTCTCCCACACCAACCACTCTGGATGGCATCAAGACAAGAGAGGGGGACACTCAGGTCAGCTGAGTTCCAGCTCCAGCAGCTCATACATTCTCATTACAAGGCTGAGAAACCACCCTCCTCTGCTTCAGCAGCTTTTCAAACCAGCTGTGAGAAAGTTTGATGGAAGAGCTGGGCGGCCTTCTTTCTTCTCAGCCCTTTTCAAAGTTAACCCACAGATATTTAGGGCTGTTAATAGATCACTTTCAAAACAGGGTCTGAGGAATGCTGTGATTGGTAAGATTGTACTATTCCATTTAATTTTAATTGGAGAAAGCTATAAGACCACTACAATTTTTTCATACTCCTTATTAATTCTCTGAAGAGAATCCTTTTGCACTGTTTTCTTCAACTCTAGACTTAGGTGGGAGGACTCATGCACAGATTACAAAGGTTTGTTTTTCAGGATGTTATACATATGCCATTAGACATTTTATTACTGGATTTCTTCTGATTGTTGTTAACTAAAAAACTATGCAATTCCCATTGAAATCAGCTTTGTTTCTGGGCTGCAAAACTGATGAAAAAGGAAGATCAGACCCTAACTTAACATTAGTAGGTCTAGCCATTTGCACATGACAGCAAATTAACAAGAGCTGGTATCTACAGCAGTGAAGATACAGGTAACATCCCACAAGGGCCAAAACAACTTAATAATGAAGGAATTAATTTGTTAAAAAAATCCCAAAACAAAACAACCACTGTTGTTCTGTCTTAATATGGGGGCATATTCTGAAACCAATATTCACACAAATACAAATGTTCAATTGATGCAACTCAGTAATTTTTATTGCAACTGGAAGACAATACATCACAGAAACTTTATGGTAGGTTTTGGGAAAGTGTTATTTACAATAATAATTGATGAAATAGTTTGTCTTTGGCAATATGATTACACATCAAGAAAATGTAAAATGCAAGTATGCCTCTAAATCAACAATTTCATATTTCCTAAAGATCAGCTGATTGCACTTGCCTTCGGACTGCTCATTTAGGTAAACACAAATACAACTTAACATCACTGTTCATTCCCCGTCACAGCTCGTATTTTAATATTGATGAAATTGGCAGTTTCAGACGCCACGTACAGGAAAAAAAATTGGCTTATCACTGTACTAAATTAACTTATTGGCCAGTTAAGGTCCTGTGACCCTTAAGCATTGATACTAAATCTCTTGGTCTTTTGATTGCTTTATCACTTTTTCTGTAAAACAAAATACTTCAGAAATTACAGATCAGAGTATAAAAAAATGTACAAGTTCATAATGCTTTTCATACACACACAAATCATTCCCCCCAACATTTTACATCATGGCAGTTTTAAGTAGTGAGTGTGAATGATGCAGGCATGGAACTGGTTATCAGATACAGGTATGACTTTCAACTGCTGTCCCACACACATACTCAGGAAATGTACAAAGCACTAGTAACTTAAAAATGTACTCAAGTTCAATGTCATCCAAACAAAAAAAGCAAGTCTTGGGATTTCAGGCCAGAGTAGACAAATGAAAAAGATTCCCATTTCTAGATTGTCAGCCATTCCAGAGTCCAGCATGCAGTTTTAGTATTCAGTAAAATCCCTTCTAGCACTAAAGGGCAGCACAAGTTGTCATTTATCCCTTAAACTCTCAGATGATGAGCTCCTGTAACTGCTGGCCTGATCCAAAGCCTCACGAAATCCACTGAAAATAAAAAAGTGAAACAAAACCCCCTTCCACTGATTGTGAAAGGATGTTACATCAGGTCAATATTCCCCTCTTTGCAAAAGGAAATGTGATACAGTAGAAAAACAATTTTATAGCTTCAGATAAATATACTTTGTTTTCAATGCTAAAACAAAACCCAAACTCACCAAACCAGGAAAGGCTACTTATCAGAACAACTCAAAAGTGACCTTTAAATAATTTCTGGTTTTAAATGTATACTAGCAAAATACAGCACCATAGACACATTAGGTTGAGACTTTATTTTTTTGGTCAGTGAAGCTAGTACTTGTTTGCTGAACAGTGGAAGAATTATAAGGTCATGTACATGATCAAAGATAAAGCAACCCAGCTGAAAAGTCTCTGCTTAATTCAAGAATAACCAGTACTAAAAATAAAAATGCAAAAATAAAAATCCCTAATAAACCACCATCAATTCTTTCTAAATAAAAGGAGATTAACAGATGAATTTACAAATGTATGCAGATTTATACAGAACACCGAATGTTGTGTGTAAATCCTTATAAACTTCATCTTAAAACAGAAACACACAAAATGTATAGGTTGACTTACACATCTCATTTCAAAGGAAAAGAGACATCATTACAACTTGGTAACTGTGCTAATTGCTATATAAATCAAACAGAAATTCAGAGTTTGGCAGGTAACTAAGAGGGTTATCACTTAGGTTATATAGCAAAGTGTTGATGTATATTACATAGAGTAGTATAAATAATAAAAAAGTATTATTTAAATTAGATCACAGTGCTGCATTATGTGCATAACAGTGTTTGATATATTACTGGAGGGCTGTGAAGAACACTACTAGAACTTAACTGGTCAGACGGTCAACACTGATACTCTTACAATCAGGAGGATGTATGGTTCAAATGCTCTTTTGGTGGCAAAGTTAAGAAAATGTTTCAAAATATTTCCTATAAAATATGCCAATGAGCTATTCAGGCAGTAGTGATGTGCCCGTAGGAGCTGGGCTTGCATTCTCCAGGAAGTGAAGTAAATTGCATTGAAAATGCATTCTCTCAGTAGTTTTATTCTGATCCTGGAGCACAGGAGAGTAATGTTTTCAAAAATGCCTAGGGTCAGATTATAGCAAAAATTGTAATAACAATAATAGTGAAATGGTAAAGGCTTTCAGGAGCACTTGGGTGTCTATAGCTCCAATGACTGCAAAGGAGACCAGACACCTTCAAGTTCTAGAAAACCTCAGACTGTGCACTCTCAGACCCACAGTGTGATTCTTGGGGTGTCCTGTGCAAGAGTCAGATGGGTCCCTTCCAACTCAGCGTATTTTATGATTCTAGGATCTACATCTTTACATGGATTTGGATGGGAGCCAAAATCTCAGTGAAAATAAATTACCACTACTAAGAAACCAGGACAAAGTGTTGTTTTGGTAATTTTGTCTGTGGTGCCATTTGGTGTACAATTTAGGATTTCATTCTCTGCTAAAGTATGTCGGTGGATCTCTACCTCACTCCAGTGAAGAATGCAGCCTCCAGCTTTTTTCTGTATCTTTCCCACAGGTAGACAGTAATTCAGCTGAACACTGGGAGCCAATGCATCTCCTCTGGGACTCCTTTCTCGCATTAAGGTAGGAGAGGAACCAGTACATGACCCTCAACTCAACTGCTGGAGAGAACAGTCTCAGGACGGTTCTCCAGTCCTACAGGGCACAGTTCCTTGCTCCCACATTCGGCTTTTCAGCTGTAAAGCCCTGTGATCTTTGTAGAACTACTGCCAGTTTTGCCAGGAGAAGATCAGAAGCAGACTGCTTTCAGAAACAACTATGGGGTGATACATTTAAGCTGTTCAAGATCTGTGCTTGCATTTTTAAATGCAAGCAGAATTTGCACCAAAATGCAGTAGGACATCCAACTGCTTGCAGAACGCAAGCATGATCAGCAGATTTCACCTCCCTGGAGATGCTGGTGAAATCTGCTTATGGCATTAGCTCTGGCCTGCAAGAGCTTCTTGCTGCAAAAGGCATATTCCAAAGGAACCCGCCATGAAATCCAGCAACCCTTAAAATTCATGCCTATGTGAAACTTGCCACTGAACACTCGCTGACCTCACCCCCACCTGTCTTGGAGAAACGCTAATTTGGCAATACTGACAGAGTGAGAAGAAAGGGAAGTTACAGATTTGACAACTTCTCACCAAAAAATGGCTTAGAAGGAAAGCAAACAAACAAAACCACACCACCTCATATCTGGCAACTGAGAGAGTCTGTAATACAGTGCAATTACCACTCCATTTTGACATCATTCAGTTGAAGTAAAGACAACTAGATTAAAAGCTGACATCGTATTTCTTGGAAAACAAATCAATTTCAGTTCTTACACAAAAAAAGGAGAACTTCTCTGATGGAGTAGAACCAGTTCTGACAAAGGTGCCATTGTCAGCCAGGCACAAATATGGTTTAAAAGGTGACTGCTAAATATTTTATACAATCCAAATTATGTACTTCTCATCAACAGTCAGAGTAAGCATCAATAAGGGTAAGTTTTTTTTAAACACCAGAAATAATGCATTGATGGAAGCCCACACGGCTGGTTCCTGAACATAACTTTGTAAAATCCTACCAAGAATACCTTCTTTGCAGATCAGACTAGGAGAAACAAATTTTATATGAAAATAGATGCTTGCCAACATTTTAGGTTTACCAGTAAGCATACAGAGGACTTGTTGAAGTCTTAGATAGGTGTTATATATATCTCTCTCTATATATTTATCTGTATAAAGATAACCTGCCTAATTAGATATTTATGCAAAATGACTGTTTTCTAAGATGAGTAATTACTAGTGGTAATTATATATTTAGCCACCAAGAGTCCACATTAATGAATGGTACTTGTTGTTCAGCAGATGCTGATCTCATTTGCACTGACACACTGCAATCAGAGAAGTTGCTCTGGAATTAGTGTTGTGGACAGAATCTGGCCACTGGCACACAAACACATTGTTTTTCCTGGAGGACAGAGATGGCTGAGCCATGGTTTGTATTTTCTGCCACTAGGTTTTTCAGTGCTGTGTTTTGGTAAATATTAAGTCACTCTCGAGCTGATACAGCTATGCATTAATGAGCATAAGTGGTGCCAAAGAGATACTGTAGTATTTTCTATTTCAAATTACTCTCCCAAAAGTCTGCAGAAGATAAAGACCTAGTTCTCTTGTATAGGGTTGTTTGGTTCACTGCCTACAGACTTTGGCTGTAGAGAGCATGGAATTGGGAAGAAGCTGAATATCCCAGTCTGATCAGACAAGGGAAATGTTATGGCTCATTCATCTCTGTGCTACCTGGCCACGGGACTGGTCCTTCCTGTTTTCCCCAGTATTATCTAAAGGGCTGCAAGCAGCCAACTAAAGTTAGTATCTATGTACTCCTGACTTAACTAATGCTGGGAATCAACCCTGCATGCATCAGCCCCTTGCAAACTGACAGGAACAAGACTGTTTCTTGCACCATCCATGGCTCTCTCCTTCCTTATCTCCGAAGCTGGCAGTGTGCTGAGCTCTGGCAGCTGTCAGGCAGTTCCTGCATCCCAGGACATGCTGGCTGAGATGGGAGGAGAGGCACACTTTTGCTGGGCTGCCCTGTTTTTTACAAAATGCTTGCAGAGCACAGGACCAGATCCAGATGAGCCTGTCCTTCAGTTCTTCCACCTCCTAACTGAGCACACACCACAGACATCTCCAGATACAGCTTTTAGCTCACTGCACTGAGTAGGAAGTCAAACCCTCCTCTAACTCACTCTCCATAAACTAGATCCATCTTGGAGAAACTGCTGCCTGAAACAGCTGTTAGTGATAAATCTAAACCTATACTCTTTAAGAAACCGACCATTTTGTTCTCTTAAGTGGTTGGTTTCAGGGATTTTCTTTTTGCCTCTAGGATATTCTAAGTGCAGAATTTTTCATGCCAAATGCAAGAATCCAGGTGAGAGAGACTGTTTTGTTTATTTCACAGCTTCTCTCTGCTGTAGTGATTTTCAGTCTCATAGTCATCCTTCCAGGAGAGTAGCACTGTACCTGAATCACACTCTCTGTAACACTGGTTTTTATCTGGACACCTCCATAAGGCTCTTAACTAACTTCATTTTTTCATGGCAAATTAGCAAAGCTATTTTCTTGTCTACTTATTCCTGAATCAAATCAGAGAGATTTCCTCAATTAACCTCCCATTATTCTCTTGATTCTGTCATACACACTCACTACTAAATTTGCCCTCACATTATTGCGTCGTTACACATGTACAGACGAAGAAAAGACACACTTTTACTTTTTTCTTTTTTTTTTTCTTTTTTTAAACAGAAGTAGGGAGAGGGGGGCTGAATGTGCAGACAAGGCAGTATAATTCAACCATCCAAGCCCTACCAGAGCATGAAGATTTTATTTTTTAATATTGCGGAGTAAGTTCCCCAACAGTCAGTGTTTGTCCCTGAAGAAGGTTAAACCTTAAACACCTGCTTCAAAAAAACCCCAACAACAACAAAAAAAGAACCAAAACCAAAACAAAACAAAACAAAACAAACAAAAAAAACCCCCAAAAAACAAACTCTAAGCCTAAGGGCTTAAAAATTAGAGGCATAGCCTTTTTCTCTATTTTCTATATTTATATGAAAATAATTCATGCTTCATGCTAAATACATTATTTACCTTACAAGAACTTTGTCATCTTTGAATAAAAAAAATTGTTTGCTTTTTGTTTTCCCCCCCTTTCCTACAGAATCCATGCAATGTGGATCAAATTTCTTCTGCTGGCTATGCTGGTTGAATCTGGAAATCTGTTGTCATTTTTGCACAGATGAATCCTGACTGATGGTCACTGCACACTCATTTCTGAGGGCAGCTCTTTTGTTGAACTTCTGATTTTACTGTTCACCCATATGCTTTCCTTCTATTTTTAAGTACAGAATACTACTAATGGCAGGTTTTGTAGCTTCGTTTCCCCTGTCAGATCAAGGATGTGATCCACAGAAAAAGATTCTGATGTACATTGTATCTACTGTAATTTCTTAGACTTGATTACTTTTCACTCAGGCAATTTAGAAGACATTTGTTTTTTCCCTATTACTATTATTTTTTGCACGCAGTGCCAATCTTCAGGCTTATGGCTTTTTGAACATTCTTTCAATTTAATATAAAAGACAGAATTCAATGGTTAACGATGGTAATAACAGTGAGCCTCCTCCCATTTCATTATTTCACTGAAACCCATTGCATACATAGTTTAAATTTCCTCAAACTTAGGAGTTATCAGTCTTCACATTATGAGCCACATAGAATATGTGACACACTAGAAGTGCATTACTGCTTGCAGAGTTGCCACCAGTGGCTGTCCAAAGATTTGTATGGCACAACACTTCCAAGTGCCACTGAACAGTTCTTGGTTGAGAAGAACACGCCTTCTCTTTCCCACAAATCTCTTTATTCACATTCACTTCTAACCCAATTGTAAGGCCATTAAAAAAATTCTTAAGGGCCAGGCCTGAATGAATACTAAATTATGCACAGCTCTTCTACTATAAGAGGGATTTCCAAGTGCCCAATTTTACTCCCATCACATTAATGTTGATATCACTGCGTATTCAACCATGCATTTTTGACAAGCTGGAGAAAGCAATGGCGATTTTGGCTTTCTTTGTTTGTTAACTTTTTGTCTTCAGGTAATGAAAAGCTTTTGTAAATTAGCTGAGTGTCAGTATGAGTTCTATGGCTTCAATCTCCTTTAAAAATAAAAATCTTAAGGGTCAAAAAAAACCCCAAAGAAACAAACCAAAAAGAAATAGAAGAAAAACAAAAAAGGAAAAAATTGCTGATATTGCCACAAATCATTAGAATTCACCTGACGTGCTGAAACAAAACTTTTTAAGTTCAAACAAATCATTGATTTGTTCTAATTTTTTGTGGTTTCCTTTTGCTCCTTCTGCCCCTTTGCCGTCCGATTGGTGATGTTGTTCAAACAGGATCGAATTCCTGCTAAATGCAGGAGTGATCCTGCTGCTTCTTTCATCTCCTCATCATCACTCTCAGGGGGCTTTTCTGTACGTCTCTTTTTAAGAGGCAGTGTGTCACTCGGTACTTTTTTCGCCTTCATTAAATGTTGCCTTTTCTTGTGCTGGGATGCATATCCACTGTCAGCTAAAGAATCCTTGGTCTCCTTCCAACTTTGCTTTTTGTCCTCCTCTTCTGTTTCACTATGGCTCTCGTGGCTCTGGAAGCTAACTTCACTTCCTTCACTGCTGTCTTGGCTACCTTTAGTTGCAAATTCATACTGGTCATCAGCAGAGGAAGAGGAAATGGAGTCGCTAGCAGGTGATGTGCTCCTGTGGTTGGAAGATTTGGCACTGCTGTAGTTGTGATCCTCCTTTGGGTCACCGCTAACAACTGGAGAGCCGCAGGACTGCTCGCTTTCTGTCCGCATCCGGCAGTTTGTTATTCCATTCCTGCAAAAAGAAATCCAAGCAGTCTTAGAAGCCACAGAGATGTGATCTTGCTTTAAAGCAAAAGATGATAAAGCCAATTGACAGATAAATTGAAATTACAGTCTGAAACAATGACTATCAAAGTAATGTCCATGCAAGCTGGTTTCAAAGCCTAACTGCTCGTGGACTGGACCTGACATACAAAACAAGCCAAAAGATGCAAAACAGCACAAGAGGCAGGAACAAGTAGGGGATGGTTACAAATAAATGATGTATAAACAGTACTGATTTAAATTTCAATTAATAGTTTACACTTCCAAAAATTAAAAAGAAAAACCCCCAACAATATTTTATTTACTGGGTAAATAAACTCTGATAAGTTGTATAAATAACCCTTCCTCTTTTTCATATAAAGTGATACTACCAAAAATGTGGGGAAGAGACACTAGCTTTCTGGGGCAATTCCTTGCCTCCTCTGAAAGATACTTTCCAACTCCAGCATTCCAAGTGCAGAAGATGTTTCACCTGGATGTAGCACAACTTCTATTTAGGACTCTTTCCAAGAGAAGGAGCAACCAGGTCCAGTCACAGTTCTGATCCTGATTAGTTAATAAATAACCTTAAAAGCAATACAATCTTAAGCCACTGGATGCCAAGAAAACATTAAAACATGTTCAAAAACAAGCAGAGAAAATAAATCTGGATTAGCTCTAAAAGCTGTCATTCCTCCTTTGGTTTCATGGCACCCTGTGCTGTGGGAACTACTGCAGCATGACATATTTAAAAACTAACAGGTTTTTTTTCTGGAGTAAAAATTATTAGGGCATTGCCACTGACTTTAAAAAACAGAGTATGATGCTTACAATACTACTAAAGAAGGCACTGATTCTGTGCAATGCTTAACTCCTGCTGAAAAGGAGGAGAGTAGGATGCTTGTCATTGAGTAAAGCCATCATCACTGCCACCTGTCAGCTTACCAGCCTTGAACCTCTCTGTCAGTTAAAAAAAACCCAACAAAAGAGCAAGGCTCTTTGAACCATCACATGATAAACTGATTTAAAGCCTAACTCTTGCCATCCTTTATGCTACCACTGGAGTACACTTAGCGTAGTGTTGGATTAAACCCCTTTCTTAAATGCATACACACAGGTATTTCTTAAGAGGAATGGCACAGTGGCAAGTCCAGAGTATTACTGCTCTTCTACTTTAAAAAATGGGAAAGTATTTTAGGTTTCAGGCAATGGACCTCATGTATGGTTTCCTTACACAAGAAACAGCAGAGTATTACCCATTTCTGGGAGATAAGGTTGAAAGGTGGGAAAAATCAGAGTGGTATGTAATTCCACAGTTCCAGTCCATCTAAATGCCCTTGTCTGCAAGAGCTCGCTGAGATAAGAAACCCCCTTGCATTTATGAGCCAGTGACAGGACAATGCTAGAAAGCAGCAAATTCATCAGTCATTCCAAACATTATTTACAGTGTTTACAAAGAAATGTATAGACTAGAAGGTACACTTATTAGCAAAGAAAGCCTCTTGCCAAGCTCTTTTGCTCAACAAAATTACTTTCGCCTAGATTTCTGAGTAGATGTATGATCCATAAATTCCATATAGAACCCAGAAGGAATACACAAAGCTCCTTCAATTATTAATAACTAAGTGCAATATCATTCATGATTGTGCAGCAAGCCAGCTGCATTTACTCTGTGATGGCTTGCAACTGCAGGGACTGTCATTAGAGGATGCCAAATGCTTAGAAGAAGAAGTCATCCCTACTAAGCTAGTTATAAGGTGAATTTATAACCAACTCCTTAAGATCAGCCATTACAAGGAAGCATGTGATGCATTTTAAGTGACAGATTCTTCGTTTTTAGGGTAAATTTACATTTAAAGATGTTAAAAATTATCATAAATTAGCATAAAATTAAAGTTACTTGATTTTATTAGGCAGCTAAAAGTCAGAGCAATATGGCTCACTAAAAATCACAACCTACTAATTTTCTATTAAAAAATAACAATCAATTCTTGCGCTAAGAAAATAAATACAGGACAGAATAGGTAGGAACTCAAATGAGATTCCTACTGACTGTAAGTGAACAAGCCTTCTAATGGATGGGATTTAAACCAAGATGCCCATTTTTATGCTATTTAGATCTACTCTTGTTAATTTGTTCCAAGAGACTGTCAATAAAAGGAAAGCCACAGCTCCATGGAGGAGCGCAACCACGTGCCAAAGAAATGGTCCTGATTTGCCCTATCCTGAGTCTCTAGTGTTGCCTTTACATAAAGGGTCTATAATTTGGATTCAAAAGCTCTGCCCATGGGACTTAGTCCAGATCCCAACTCCTCCAAATCAGCATAAAAATAGAATGAAATGCCCAAGGAGTACAGAGGGCCATCCCAGGGGAGGGTGTACTATGGGGTTAGCATCCCACAGCGTGTGTCTGCAAACAGAGATGCTGGTAAAGAAAAACAGAAGTTCACAAAGAGGTGCAAAAAAGGAATTGCTTTAAAAAAAAAGGGGAGAAAAGGAAATACCAATACACTTCAGCAGAAAGGATTCTATGGTGGAACTGGTTGGGATATGGACAGTGTTTGCATCTCAGAAAAATCTTTGTGTTTCACTTACATTTTGAAAGATTTCCAACCACTTCTGCTTGAGGAAATACAAAAGGAAGAGAAAGCAGGTCAAGGAGAGAATTAGCAAAGGATATTTGCAGAAAAGTAAAAAGTTATACAGGCAGAGTGCTTTGAGATTTTCACAGCATGGAAAGTCATGTACCCTGAAAGTAAATTAATCCGATCTGTATCTTAATATGCAATAGCTCAAACATTAGATGAATTACTTATAACTGATATTAATAGACTTTTAGGAGTTGAATGAACTAATATCTAAACAATTAATATTCCACACATGCTTCTAAGACATTCTCAAACTCTACATTGCTCTTACACAATCATATATTCATTATGAAATGAATCTGTGATCTATTTAGTTCAATCTAGACCATCAGTGGACAGAACTCCCCTGCGTTTCAGGACACAGATTTTGGCTAGCTCAATCTATTTTTGCTCACAGTTCTGGCTGTATTGTTACTGAAACAATAATAGATTAACAAGTGTGTGCCCTGATGTTGAGTATTTTTAAATCGCAGACAGAAAGAAAAGGTATTTAAGAATTCTGTGCTTACTATAACAATGAGGGGAAATGTATTTTCAGTAATACTTCATTTTCCCTCCTTTTTTTGATCAGAGTTTTATTTCAAAATTTCCAGAAACTGACATATTTGCATGTTTTAAAGCAGTGGCTTGCTCCTTCAGGAAAAATCCATGGGATAGTCTCTAGAGCTTTTCATCCAGCTGACATGGACGATCTTATTTGCTTGAGGGATCTGAGCCTAAAGCAATGTGCACAGATTCTATTTAGAGTAATTCCATTTGGTTATAGCACAATGACACAATCCTCAAGCAGTGCAGATGTAAATTTGGACTTCTGAAAGTCTGACTTCATTCCCACTGTTAATGGATAGGAATTCTGCTACCAATGTCATCAGAAGCCAGGTGGGACTCATAGCAGCTGGGTCTCAAGTTAGATGAAATAATGTCCTTTGCAGAGTGTTAGTGCCTCTGCATTTCAAAAAGGTCTTCATCAGGATGAGACAAAAGTAAGTCTGTCATTTCACCAAGTATAGGCATATCTTCCTTAAATTTCTCTGCTAGCTTGAAAAAAAGATAGGTAATCACATTGTTTGCAAAATGGCAAACGTTTAGCTGAAAAATACTTACTGCATTCCACACTTGAGACAGGTATACTCCTTTGATAAACAAAGAAAACCTATGTGGAGTTTAAATAGTTTCATCTACCTCTGATCCTTCTGGATGACAGATACTGTGTACACACAGATGACAGTTTTGGTATGTAACTGGAAACACACAGTTAGAAGATACAAAGAAAACAGTATAGGTAAGCCTTTGTAGACTTTGAGATATTCTAGGTTTGCTAAAAAAAAAAAAAAAAAATCAAATCAATTTTTTTATTTCAAAGGGAAATTCAGGACAGTCAGAACTTTTGGCTACAGCTGGTTGAACTGCTTCTTAATACCACTGTAGACCAGCAGACAGAAGGATAAGCAAGCATATCAAAAGTAAGTGGTACTCACTTGCTGTATGAGATTGTCAGGGGTTACTGAGTTAAGAGTCAACAATGAGAACAATGAGTTGCTCACAATAGTGACAGAAGCTCTTACAAAGGTACTTCAGAGAAAAATTGTATGCAAAGGACCACAGCAAATACAATTCATGAACTGCCAGCACTATCAACAGCAGATCTAAAGTTAAGACAAATGGAGCCCTGTGCATTTTGCAAAGAAAGAATTATCAAGTCAGTCAGCATTATTGTCCTTTAGCTACTAACAGAATTCCTTCAGCTCCCAAGGATAACTCATCCTGCCTGTTACAGGTGGGGAGGGGAATGCAATGCAACAAGGATGATCTGGGGTTTGTTAAGCTGATCACGCCAGTGACAAGCACTATGAAGATACAATTAAGAATTTATGAAAGGAAATACCTACCAATTCCTTTATCTAAGCAAAAATAATCATTCACAGATAATGTAAGTGAATGATAGTAATTATGCTTTGGCATTTACTCTGCACATGCTTCTTATGTTTATTTAATCACTGCTTGAATGGCTGCTTCAAGGGATCAAAATAGAAGCAAAAATAAAGGCAGCATGAGAAATAAAGTCACCATAATAAAAGCTATGCCCAAAGAATAATCTAGTAATTGCCGTATAATTTTAACGTGAAAATAATCCTAAATAACCATTTTCCATCTTCAGATAAGGTTAAGCACAAAGCTCACTCTTGTCATGCCCTAATGATCAGAAGCTGCATAACAAACTGTGGCATTAATAGCAGAAGAATGGGTATTTTAAAATCTACTCATGATAACCTAGGTAAGGTTTGTTAGTGTTGCATTTTGGGGTGTTCTGTTGTTTTTCTGCAGGCTTTTTGGTTTTTTTTATTCCTCAAAATCAAGGAAGAGCTGTAACTCTGCATGTGTAGGTGTACTTGCTGTCCTTATGAAGGAGAAGAATTTTATCTTGGAAACTTGAATAGAAATATTTTTTTACTGAGGGAAATTCTTTGGGAAGCCTATTTGCAATTTGCAGGTAATTGTGAAATTCCTTGAGAATGTCTGTGTTTAACCCCAGCCAGCAACTATGTACCATGCTGCTGCTTGCTCTTCCCTGCTCCAGGTGGGACTAGGAGGAGAACTGGAAAAAGGTTACCATGAGTTAAGAACACTTTGAAATAAAGTAAATAATAACCAAACCACTAACAACAATGATGATAAAGATGATGAAAAGAGAGGTAAAAAAAGAGGAATAAAACACAAGAAAGACAAGGGATGCACAACACAACCGCTCCCAACCCAACCCATCCCTCAGGAGCGATCAGCTCCACCCTGCCAACTCTCCCAGTTTATGCTCTATGGTATGGAATATCCCTTTGGCCAGTTCAGGTCACCTGTCCTGCCCCTGCTCCCTCTCAGCTTCTCGTGCACCTGCTCACTAGTGAAGCCTGGGAAACTGAAAAGTCCTTGACTTGGGACAAGTGCTGCTCATCAACTAAACCATCAGCATATTATCAACATTACTCTCATACTAAATCCAACACACAGCTCTGTACTGGCTACTAGGAAGAAAATTAACTCCATCCCAGCCAAAACCAGGACAAAGAAACCACAAATATTTGGTGAAGAAGAATTGGATAAAATGGGGAAAAAACCATGTAATTTCCCATTAATTTTCATTTTTAACCTGCAACAATTTAAAACCCAAGGAATTTGTAACAAACACTACCAAAAGTAATCTAACCTATTACCTAGACATATGTAGCATATAAAGAAGTTTTAAAAAAATTATCAAGGATATTTTGTAAAACATCTTCTGCAAAATAACCTTAATCAAATTACAAGGCCTATGCTAAACAGCTGCTAAGATTCTCTGAGGGGTGAATTTCCATCAACCTCACCTAAGTGGATCTGTTCACATCAGGCAGATGAGAGGCTTAGGCTCAGTAGTTCTACCGCATGGCAGCAGGACTGGGACATAGTCACAAATTACCCATACACTATGGACAACTGGAGAAAATTACAAATATCATGGTGAAATTGACATTACATAGTCTCAAATGTTAGATCAGCTTCCAAGCCTGTGCTCTTGCCAAGGGTTGATATAACAGGCAATACCTGACTCCTGTGGAAGGTGATTATGTATGGTTAAGAGCTTCATGCACCTTGCCAAGGCATGTGATGTCATATGCACTGGCCACTTGGACAGAGACTGTCCTACCAAAGCAACACAGAAATCCTCCTAGGAAAACATTTAAAAGATATTTTCCAATGGATGATGATAGGAAGAGCAAGGGCTCACTTTCACAACCAGCTCCTTGCTCCACATGGGGAACTACTGGCTTTGCCTGCTTTCANTGCACTGGCCACTTGGACAGAGACTGTCCCTACCAAAGCAACACAGAAATCCTCCTAGGAAAACATTTAAAAGATATTTTCCAATGGATGATGATAGGAAGAGCAAGGGCTCACTTTCACAACCAGCTCCTTGCTCCACATGGGGAACTACTGGCTTTGCCTGCTTTCATTGAATATCTCAGTCAGTATTTTCTTTTCTACATGTCCAGACTATCACTGCATTTGCTTTTAGATTCTCTCAGGGAACTATATGGGGATACGGGCTGCCAAAAATATCCCCAAAATATGATGCTAGAGACATGCTACATGCTGTGCAGCTTTGAAGCATTATTTTGCCCTGCTGTTTTTGGGTGG
This sequence comes from Chaetops frenatus, assembly GCA_013400775.1. Classification (NCBI taxonomy): domain Eukaryota; kingdom Metazoa; phylum Chordata; class Aves; order Passeriformes; family Picathartidae; genus Chaetops; species Chaetops frenatus. The sequence continues at coordinate 32,876 of VZTR01027781.1, read as the reverse complement.
GTCTTAGACTTGTCAGCCACAACATGGAAAATATGGATGGTAAACAAGCTAAAAGTGGTGTGAATAAAGTAAATAAAAAGCTATTGTCAAAACACATCCAATTATGCTCTGCTGTGGAGATTTAACATTAGAGGATGATATTCAAAGTAAAAATAGTGTGGGATGCCTTTCCATTTGTGGATTAGTTTGGAATGAAAGGCCTATTTGTGCAATTTAGGCCAAATGCACTACAAAATAATGATCTACTCAACTGCAACTCTTTATTCATGGAAAGTCATGTTTGTTAAATAATTTTCAGATGAATTTTTTAACCCAAAGTACTTAATTCAATTGTATCTTGTTTTATATATACAATATAAAGTAATTACATGTAATTACAAGGGAAGAGCAACACATTGATACCTTGTGCAGGAACAAAATATGCCAATGCATTCAGTCACACAGTCAAAGATGAACAGCACAGTAAACTTTTCTATTGATGGAGCTAACACATCAGAAACCACAGATTCCAGCTTTTTAGTCCAATGCTGTAATTTTGGCCTCCTTTCTGAATAACAGATTAGTCAAAACATCCCATCTAACTACAACTGTGAATTTAACACAAGACCAAACTTTTTTGTGACTGTGTTTTGGCACTAACGGCACTGCACAACAGGACAACTTATTGCAAGTTATTTGCACCAGCTTAGGGGAAAACAAAACCAAAGACCATTAAGATACTGAGGAAATAAGACACAAAAGGAAATAAAAAGCTCAGACAGCATGGAAGTGCCAGTAGAAGACCAGCACCTTGCAGAAGCCTGCGTTTCCTACACACGGTGACTAAAGAAAAACAGTTAAGAGGTTTAATTTATTATGCAACTATCTGCAACCAAGAAAATGCTAATGGTTCCCTATGAGAATGATGAAAACTACCTTCTTCAGGTGCCTTCCGGACTTTCCTTTACAGCACCAGAGGAACACTTCTCAAGAAAATAGACATTTGATTTAAAAAGTCTTAGAAAGAAGCTGTCTGGCTTCTCAATATATGGAAAGAAGCAGACAATAAGAGCAGAAAACTCAACAGGAGACTGCACCACTTCCCATGGCTGCCCAGACCTCCCTCCTGGTAAAAACTAGCAGGGAAAATGAACCTTCCTGCACCTAAACAGGTCTGAAAATATCCTCTGCCAACCTGACTGGCCCATCATGTGCAGGAATGACAGCTCAATCTGAGCAGTCCTCCTACTCTTAAATTGCAAAAAGAAGGCTGCATGGATGTTGTGGTAAATTTCCCCTGCTGCACATTATAAGCAGAAGTTACTCTCATGAGACGCCATGAAAGCTCAACACGACAGGTCCTATTTAGTCCTGTGTATCTGAGGAGAGGGGTGGCACCAAGAAACTGTCATTTTCACAGGAACTGACAACAGAGGTATCCAGTTTTGAGAGGACCAGATGATGTTCTAAGAGGCACTGTGAATCCAGATTGATCTTTTCTGAATCGTATTAACCCTGAGGGAAACAAGACAAAACTGCCTGCTGAACTCACTCTGTTGAAAAGAGTCCCCTAACTTCTCAAAAGCTTTCAAAGCCTCTTGTCTGTGCCTCCCTCTGCCTTTCAAGAATTAGAGGGGATATTGCAGGAGATTTTAAATATGAGCAGACATTATGCACACCAGGAATATATTCATAACAAGCTATTTCTAATACTGCCTAAGGCTGGAGAACAGAACAAAAAGAATTAGAAATGTCTGCATTAACTAATTAAAAATGCTTTTCTGTGAGACAGAGCAAAAAGAACGTAAGCAAGGGACGGATAAAATCCCTAATTTCCCATCTCTACATTAACAGGTAGTTGGCAAAGATCCCGTTCTCTTCCTGCTGGAAAAAAACCATGAGAAACAGTCCTTTGAAAATGTATGAAATTTAACTATATACAGCTTTACAGCACAGCAAGTTGAGGATGCCTATACAGAAATTAGTTTTCAAGTGGCCTGAAAGTAAAACAGTTCTATCTCCTCTGTGAGTCAATTCTGATTATGAAACAGAGTCTAAGCAGGAAATGCAGATAAACTCTAGAGAGAATATTGAGACCACCAAGTCCTCCATTTTGCTTGAACACCTCATAAAAATGATATATAATTAATGATCCAGTAGTCCCACGGATCTGCAATCCCCACTGGAGCAGAATACCAGTCCTGAGTAAAGCCAGTGGCAAAGTTGATGAGGAGTGCTGACCCCTGCTGCTAGCAAGGCCAAGCTGTGGTAAAGAGAGATGGAGAGGAACTCTGCAGAATTCTGCAGGATGACCCTCGGGGTTGCCTCCCTTCAGTGTAGCAAATGGGAAAAAGAGCTGAAGAACTTGCTCATCAAAAAATATGGATTTTATTCCAATTAGTGTCTTCCCCTCTATGCATTTTAAGCATCAAGAGTACATGAATGCCATAGCCTTTCTCTGTCTTTCTCTTCATTTACTGGATGGAAATATGCACCCAAAGGGTTAGACACTGATTTTGAAAAGAGATAAAAAATAAAAAACCCCCCATGTAAATAGTAATGGAATCTCTACCAAGATACTTTATTTCACTGCCTTGCAGCCCTTTCCTGAGAAAAGAGTGTAATCGGAACAGCACAGTAAAGTGAGGCGGCACTAATTATGAAACCCCACCCAGAATACCCAACTGCCTGAGCTGAAATAGCTTTTGCAGATACTGAGAGTTATGAAAGAGAGGGGCACTGGCAGTACACTTGACCAAATTAATCTCTGTTGTGACTGACTGAAAATGGAGCTACACCTGAGGCAAATTGTTCTTCCACCAATAAACCAGCACTGCTTTAAGCAAAACAAACCACTGAACCACAGTTCTTACTGCCATCACTAGATGTCTCTTACTGCCCTGCTTCCTGATAGTTGAGCATCTTAAACAACATTTTACCCTTGACTGTTTCAGTATAACCTTGAAATAAAACTGTAGTGAAAGAATCTGCCTCACAAAGATCTAAGTTAATAACAAAATGACAGCTATATGTTCAAATAGCTTTCAGGATTTGCTTTAACATTACTGATACTCCTCTCTCTGGTATTTAACCCAGGAAAAAGTCTTCAAGAAAAAGGAGAGAGGAGAGGAGCAGGATAAAGCATCTGCACTTAGAAAAACAGGCTACTACAGGGGGTTCTCAACACAAACTGCCTGCAATTTGCTAGTGAAAATAAAACTGCTTTTCACAAACCACCGCACAACAGACAGATATGCCATGACTATCTTGCAAAGGATGATACCTCAAGAATTTTAGGTGGCAGAGCTTTATTTCATTTAGAACCACAGAAGCATTGGCAAGCAGCAAAATACCCATTTACCAGAGCTTACATATACTTTTAAATTTTCTGCAAAATACCAACTTATTTCACACAGATCCCACAATGGTCCACTCTTACCTCACTGCGACAGCCATGCTTCCTATAGGGTTGATTGGCAATGGCCTGGCTCCAGGAAATATTCCTCTACTCAGTATTCGAGTTCCATTTTGTATCACTCCCGAAGGAACTAAAAGCAAAACAAAACATAACAGTTTTTCTTTTAAAGGAAAGGTTAGAAAACTATAGGAGAAAAATGTGGAACTTAAGCTTTACAATGTACTGAAAAACCATTAGAGGCTCGTGCAGTACACTGCTTACCTTGGACATCTCAGCCTCGATTCTTCTGACTGCCATTCTATTTCCAATGCTATTTTCATGGGAAATGATAGCATGGCTTGCCAAAGCCACTGCCTGACCTAGTTGCTGCAGATCATTCCTTGTACAACGGAATCACTTTTGTTTTGCAACTGCTGTTCTGCTGTGAATGCATGTGCTTATCAAAACCAGCTATGAGCACAGATGTAACTATTTTGTCTACAAAAAGAAACAATGACCCTTCAGAGATAAACAGAACACAGTACTTCACTGCAAGATCACAGCTGACAGCTTTTTATCATCCCAGTTTACTTTCTGAGCAGCAATATCTTGGACCCTTGTCCCTGCAAAACAAAATATTAACTACAAATATGTATTTGCCAGGAAGAGAAAGAGAAGAGGCTAAAAAGGCATTATCTCCATAGCACTAAATTAGGCCCTGTCTCCAGCCATCAATGACCCTGCCACGCAGTCGGGCAGCAGCCCCGTGCCTCCTTCACCCAACATGTGCTGATGCCACTGACACCAAACTTGTAGGTACTGACCACTAGAGACAAGACATTTCACTGAGCTGTTCAACTTGGCTCTATATCAAAAACTGCAGCTCTGGCCAACAAGATTTTAAGCTACAACTGAGTACTTGTTTTCTACCCAGGCAGGCTTCTGTACACTGCTCAGCCCAGGGCAGACAGCTGAACAAAGCAGAGAAGCACTACCCAGGGACCACCAAAGCAAGACTGTCCTTAGCAGGTCTCAGGATTTTCCTCCTCCACTATGAGATGCAGGACTAGCAAATACAGTTCTTAGTCCAGGCCCTTACCACGGACCTATTTACATGTAATGGCATTTGTTTGCACTGCTATTACGTCCCTTCAGGCTGGAACAGTAACCTCCCTACAGCCTCCACCCAAACTTGCTTCTTTAACATCCACAGCCAGCCAGTTCAAACACATTCTGTTTACTATAAGTCATCACTCATACCGTAACTTCCCCCCATGGGGAATGCCCAAAAAGAGAACGATGAACATTATTACTCTTTATATATTTTTAAACATACAGATATTATATAAACATATGGAAGATAAATGTAAACTGTATCACTTTATATACACCCACAGAATTTATTTTTAAACAAATTACACGGGGACTAGAAAAATTATTCAGAATCAACACATACACTTTACATGTCCAACTTCAAATACTCATACTCCAAAATCCTAGTGTATTCTGAGACAGAGGAATATAGGCTCAGAAGTACATTAGTTCTAAGCAGGTGAGGTACACTTCAACTTCCTATAAACATCAAGCCAGATCGATACCTCGCCTCCTCCTGTCCTGGTGCTCACCTTATTTCACTCCAGACCACACAGATTAGTTCTGGGAAAATAATCTTCTTTCTCCTGCTTGTGAGAGCACATCATTACCCCGATCAAATCCTGTCACTGTGTTACACCCACTCTTGCTTTTGAGCACCTCTGAAGAACAGGTCAGTTATATTTAGGTGCTTAAGTACAGCCTCAAATAACTAAAATTACAGAACCTAGTTTATAACAACTTGGGTCAGCTTTCAAAGACCAGAATAATTTTTAAATTGCATTTTGCTATTTATACTTCACTACTCTACACTTTTTCCTTCATTGCTAGTTTATGAGGAATCAGTCAAACCTCTTCCAGTCAGGGGACACTGTAAGGCTTTTGCTGCTCCGATGGTCTGGTTTGTAGATATTGTAGAGGAACATTACCATGTTAAAACTCAAATCTGAATTTCTTGTTTTATTTGTTTCAACAGCATGACCTTGAGATGGCCGAAACACCAGTGTCATGAAAGAAAAGCAGTCTGCTCAAGGATATGGCTAACCTGAAATGCAGAGGTCACACGTAAATTCAAAGCAACAGATAAACGTGCTGAATACCAAAAGATCAGTTAAAAGACACCATTTCCAATGGGCATGATTATTCCAACAAACTTTTAAGAGGGACAGATTTTTTATGGCACTACAGGGTGTGGTTTCTCTACGTTTACAAAGTCCCATCAAAAGAAAGGAACCAGGAGTTTTGACTGAGAAAGATCTGGGAATTTTCTCTTCACTATGATACAAACCATAGTTTTATACTGAAATGAAACACTGATGCATATGCACAGGACTCAGCTATGGATACTGTCTAAATATAAACTGTAAAACTTCAAAGCAAACATACTGCAAGTGCTACTGCAAAAAGAGAGCAACAGGCTCCTTGATGCTCAAATTCTTCTTTCCACAGTTACCTAATTATCCTGGTCTGCTGGCAGAGTTAACTGATGCTTATTTTATTCTTTTTCTTCTCCTACTCTCGCCCTTATTGAAAACTCCCATTGCTTCTTTAAAACATCCTGTTTGCTTTCTCACCAATTCTCAAAAAGCTTCCTGTCTTTCCTCCTTTATCTCTACTGAGTTTCCTTTTTTCCCTGAACTGCTATGTATGTATCTATACCTATATCTACATGAAACACACTGCCAAGTCTCACAACTTAGGACTTCTATACATTGACACCCTCACTGGAACCCATCCTTCACTTTCCTTGACCCTTTGCAGGTTTATAAGTCATGCAGTGCTATCCAGGAAACATTCTCTTCCAAAGTTTCACATTTTAAATATTCCCTCGCTAACACACACACACACACACACACACACACACTCTCTCTCTCTCTCTCTCTCTCCATATATTCCCTTCAAGAATTAACAGATGTTTGTAAAAAAAGAAAACACAGAAGTTTGCTGTCTTCTGAAATATCCCCTAAGAGACAACCTGGTCTCTTTTCCTGACTATGAAATTCATTTCAATCATGACCAGTCTGTGCCTCATGCCACCACTCACTGAAAGGCTTCAGTAAGACTGTTCAGGCCAGAAGAGGCCTTAACCACGATTCTGTCATTCTAGCTTTTCTTTAAAGTACATCATGTATAATGAAATAATCACTCAGAATTCAGTAACTGTTTCAGCTTGGAACAGCAGTGTTATTGCTACTGATTTTTGGTTTTGTTTCCCTGGACTCTCTGAATTATGATGCAGCAATACTACTAAACCACTCAGACAGTCAAACACAAAGGCTGTATGCAAGGGATCACTGAAGGAGGACACTGGACTGTGTAGTCTATCCTTTCAGGAAATATATGGAACCATAAAGAAAAAAACCCCCCAACATCCCAACTTGCTGGTAGATCAGTTTCCATAGCACTCTAAACCTAAAATGAAAGGCAGGATTAAAATAATTCAGTGGTAAAAGGTATTAATTTCTAGTTATCCACATTACCAATGTGCCATGGTAAGATTGATCTTTCTTGCTCATTCACCTCTATTTAGAGCATTCAAAGCATCAAAACTGACCCTTCCAAAAACTAACATGAATTACCTAATTAAAAAAAAATTACATATATAAACTATTATTACATTGTCCCTGGTACCCACAGAGTCTTCCAGCCTTTGTGCAGGCTGTATTACAGCTACTTATATTCAAGGAATTACTTCTACATCTTGGTGCTTTTGAAGGGTTGTGGATTATTTACTGGAAATTATGTGCTGCTTTTATTCCAAAGATACATTTACACCTTACAAGCTTTAATTACGTTTCAAACCCATACTTTGAGGTGAGATATTTATATTTTAGATTGAAGATTCAATGTGTGGAGGTGAGATAATTTACTCCAAGCTGTATCATCAATCAGTGCCAGTCTGAACTAACCTTACAGTCCTGACCCCTCTCTTCTAATACTTCTTTAACCAACAGTACAGGCAGGTTACAGGTTCCCAATTCCTAGGCAGAAGTGTGAAATGTAATTTACATCTTTTCTGCTCAAGTGCCAAAAGCCGTTTATATCTGAGAAATTCAGCTCAAGAAAACAATGCAAGAAAACCTGTGCATCTCTCTGATGAAGATTTCCTTTTCTACAAAATGTTCCCAGTGAAACACAGAGAGTCTGAAATGACAAAATCATTGTTCACGTTTCAACTTTCATCTCTGCTATGTTTTCAAGGGTCTACTCTGCTCTCAGGAAACTTAAACCCAGGAAACACTTCCATTGGAGTAGAGTTAAACCGTGTACACAGAATCTGCCCCAATCTGCTGCATAAATGGCGAAATGATTTTTGGATCTTACACTGCTCTGGTGGAATTTCACAACCTGAGTAGCCTCAGCCAGCTGAGTCTCCACTGGCTAACTCTGGAGTGAAGCAATGCACTCAATGTCAAAAATCTACACCTCTGAAATTCTCCAAGGGAGGAGAATACTGCCTTTTGTAGTTTAACAGACCATAAAGTGAATGATATGTAGGTGAACATACCATAATTTGAAGCCATCAAGACACTATGTTCACATAGTGTTAAAAGGATCCAACAGAAGCCCTTCAAAAATCCAGCGTTGTTTGTACCCTGTACTCAGGGTCTGTAGGTGGAAAGTAAGTAGATGGCTACGTGACCACTCCACAGGCAATGCAGGACTATTTTAATCCAGAGCATACTCTTGTCAGCACATTAGCTGAGTAGACTATTCCAACTATGGACTTCTCTCACCACATCTTTCAACAGATTGCATCCCTGATCTCTTACTTGCAGGTGTGTGCGGGTGAAGCAAGCTCCCGTGCTAGCTGAGATAACGACCTCCTCCAAGATCTTCTCAACAGTGTCAGGAAAACCACGTCAGACTGTTTGATCCTCAAACACACAATGTAGCAAGTTGGTAAAATTGAAATGCCAAAGAAGGAGGAAGTAATGGATAGTCACCAGACACACTGACACCCCAACAGCTCACTAAAAAAGGAAAATAACTTATTGGTTAAACGGTGGCACATGAAAGTTAAATGAAGTGCCCTCAAGGAATGAGATTTGTTGTCAGTCAAGAAAACGAACTAGTAACAAACACGTTCTTTGTGTGATCTGGGAAACAAACACACTTCATTAAACTGTCTAGCTCAAGGTAGCCAATACTTAGTAAGGAAGAACTAATTTCAGTATTTACTGAAAAAGGAATTGTAACACAACAGAACGTGCGAGCATGAAAGTATCCTGTAGGGATAGACTGGTTCTTTGCTTCTTCTGTCATCATGTGGCACATACATTGATCTCAGGTCTCTCTTCCCTGACCCAGCTCTTGTAGCACGGAAGAAATCATTATAGGCAAGAGGTACTGAGTTTCTGCTAGTATCTGTTAGCTTCAGCTCTTTTCTGCCAAGCTTTCTTTCAGTACAGTGTTCAGCAGAATTCTTTATATCAGGCTACAAGGACTGAAAATAAGAAATTGCTGATGATGTATAGTGGATGGGACACCAGAAGTTGCCAAAAGCTAATGTTTTCTGCCAAATGTGTAACTATATTGAACTATCTTATCCCAGGCAAAAATTTGATGACATCTGCCCAACTTGTATTTTACTGATCAAGGACAATTTTATAGCTCTTAAATTCCATACTCTGCAGTCCTTACAAACTGCAAATCTAGGATGCATCCAACAAGCCATTTATTCTAAACAAAAATTTCAGGTGGGGCTGACAAATCCTGACAATCCTATCACACTCATACTTTGTCTAAAAATACTATGAGAAGTATGGAAAAAGAAGTAGAAAGTATTTCGTAAAAGTAAGCTTTCTTTCCAATTCTATTTCACTTTAATGGCTTAATATTAAATACCAAAGTAAAACAAAACAAAACAAAAACCCAAACAAAACCCAGCAATAGAAAGTTTGAACATTATGAAAACGTATTCTCCTAGGTTTTGCTACGATACAAAACTGTCAGCAAAAATAGCTTTATGATACATTTTACTCTCAATGATTTATCATTTTCTGATACTCAAAGTTAGGCTGGAAGCTAAGTTAAAATAATTGACCTGTCCATAAGCAGTACAAATAGAACATCACAGCTATCAAGTTTCATGTACAATAAAAACATCCCAAGAAATCAGCATGTTCTATTTTATTCTATTTTTATTCTATTTGGAGAATTTCTGACTGTCATTAAGGCAATTTTATTTGGTCTTCATTCCTGTATCTCACACATATACAATCCACTTGGAGTATCTTAAAAAGCAAATTTCATTGGGCTACAATTTTAGACGTACAGAGGTAAAGTACATCTCTTTAGGGAATTAATTCTCCTCCCACCAAACTTACAATATATGTATCTAGTCTGGGTTTTATATGTTTTGAGACGAAGATAAATAAGGACTTCCAAATCAGAGAGACACTGGTTTCAACCCTGGAAAACCTATTTTTTAAAAAGCACCCAGGAAAACTCCATGCTCGTATCTCTACCACAGCACTTCAGTCTCCTATAACGAATCACCCACAAAACCAGTGCTGCAGTCTTCTGAAGGCCACCTCTTACTAGCCAAACCAAGCAAATGAGCAGTGATGAGCAGTACTGAAACCAGAAGACGATGTCAGACCTGGGAAGACTCTCAGTTTCCTGGTTTCTACCCAAACCCCTTCTGTGAGCACCATTTAATAGCTGTTTGCAGTATTAAACTTCAGGCTGAGCAATGTACTTGGATTTGTGTGCAATTCACAAATTATACAGCAACAGGCAAAGGAATTTGAAGCGATGTGTAACAGCACTGAGAAGCTTCTTGAATTAAATCAGCATTTCCAGGATAGTCCCTCTGACCACAGCACTGTTCACTAGCAGTAGCAGCCTTACACTAACACAGTCTCTTCTTTACTCATCCTTCCAGAAAAACAAGTGGCGCAAAGTTCAGAACGACCTCACCAATTAAGAAGGTGTTGCTACTTACATATTTCCAGTGACTTGTATCTCAGGAATTCAAACACACTGCAAAAGCACCAAAACCTATCCCCATTTTAATCATGGCAAAACATCATGGTTTGGCCAAGACTCAATGACATGCCCAGGACACCACACTCAGAGTAGAGAATACTATGCTGGAATGACAGCTAGTGATATTAACTTTCAAGACATTGGTAAGAATTAAAGTGCTGAAAACCTTTTGTACAAAAAAGCAACTGTACAAAACTCCCTCACAGACTTCACTGATTTAGTACCAATGAGTTCTAAACTGAGCTCTACCATTTGTTCACCACCCCGTTTTCTTCTGTCCTCTCTCCAAATTAGATTCACATGAGGGAAACAGGCCCAGAAATCTGATGCAACTTGCCCAAGATGGCCCAGACAGTGCCTTGCAGGTCAAGATACGGTTTTTAATGCAAGTCAAATATTTTGGAGTTAATATTCATGAACTGACTATTAATAAAAATCCCAAGTATTTGTAACTTGTGATAGCTGCTTATAAAGGAAGCAAGTGTTCCAATTGCTTTTTCTTTTCAAGCACAAACCTACAAAACCTGATGAAACACAAGGACTTCAATAAGCTGAAGCAAAAAGTATTAAATCTATGTTCCCACATGCCCTCTCTTAGCATATCACAATATCTTTCATGCTTTAACTCCTGGTGCCAGCTGGATTCAGCAGAAACTTGTACACAGCTGGCTACTTTGAACTTCTGCCTTTAGTTACAATCGATAAGTATTTGGTCTGTGAATATACTACAAGGTGTTAATAATTGAGAAACTGATTTCTGATGTTAACACTCTATAACTGTGTATTCCTAACCTTTAGCAGCAATAGGAACAATCAGTTTTATGAGTCTATACAGTAAAACCCACAGAAACACAAAATAATCCTAATAACAGTAATTTACTCTTCTACTATGCCTTTTTGTTTTTCTGAATGAAAACTAAAGGATGGTGGAATTGAGCTAAATGGTAAGCAATGTTTGTCAGACATCATTTCAAGATTTCATATAAAAGCAAAGCTGATTTTAGAATTCATTTATGATTGTTAACAGTGTTTCACACACGGGTGTGGAATTTTAAATGGTCATTTAAAACTGTACAGCTAATTAATCAATCTGTTACAAAGCAGGAATAGTTTACTCTGGATTTTCTAATACCACTGGGACAGGACTCCCTTCTGACAGAGCATATTAACAGTGGAAATTTCAGTAAGACTTTGAATAATGGCTGGACCTAACTTCAATCTAAAGATGCTTTTAACACCCACACTGCCTAGATGAACATGGGTTTTAACACCACTTGAAAAGCAGCTTTTATCCAAGAGGTCTTCAAATTCAAAGCCAATGCATGTAACCATCCACAGAAAATTAATCCATATTCTGTCACAATCTGCCTTGGAGGTATCCACTTGTCACTACCATGGTTAAATGTCTGTAGGACAGGCAAAGGTCTTAACGGACAAGAGTTTTAAAGTTTCTGAGTTGTAAAGTTGTTATAAGGTGAAATGACCTCAGGTTCTGCCTCCAGCTGACTCTTTGTTGTGTCAGTAAGTGGCATGTTTGGAGTCAAACTCTCAGACCAAAAGAGGGTTTCATACAGGTACTAACACCTGTAGCCAAACTACAAACTATGTCCTTCAGTCTCCAAATCTTGTCTTCAGAAGATGGGGCATTTTGTAGCCCTTATACACATACTTGACACCACAGTCTGATACCAGGAACAGAACTCTCAGTCTTCAAGGGATCAAACAGTATCAGCACACTTACTGCCCTGGTAATTCCCAGCTTGATTTACAGACCACTGCAGCCACTGACAGAACAGAGGACGAACTGTGAACTTCCAGATGATGCTCAACATTGCAGTGAAACTGTTACAACCAACATGCCTTTAATTTGAAAACTAATTTTGAATGTGATTGTTTTTCATGCAATTGTTTCTTAAAGTAAAGTAGCAATTAATTTGCTTTAAGCTGCCTAACATTTTCCTAACTGGCACATAAGTGAGAACCAACTGCAATTGATAGGACAGGCTGATTTACTTCTTCAAGGTATCCATTCACACCCCTGCCAAAATATTTCTCTCCTTTGTAATTTAGAGGGCCCCTCAGGTTATGATAAAAACTTCTGGCCTTTCCTCCTGGCAATTCTACCAGTGTCTAGAAAGATCCATGAACTGTGAACAGACCCTACATTTGAGTTTAAGGGCACAGAGAAAGGTCTTGTTACTCATGGATATCAAGGAGGGAGCAGTGTCAATGAGGAGCCATCTTTCTGCTTTCATGTCCCTGTCACTTTTGACATTCTCACAAGAACCCACTGGGAAGGTGAAAAAAGGTGGGGAGCTATGCTGAAGTCATAAGAGGCTAGAATTTCCTTCCTCAGAGCAACCCCTACAACATAAAATAGTAAGAAGCCAAAACTATCCAGCTATGATGTCTATGAAATGACAGTGCACAAGTCTTTACTTACACTTGCAATGTTGGCAAATATGTGCACGTGACAAAAATCTGCAGCATGTTTAGTACATATTTAGTACTATGGACCTCCTCCTGTTCTTGTCTGCAGTCCTTTTCCATTCTCCAGTGCCTCCAGGAGTTCATGTTACTCTGTTTTCCTCATCCTTTCCCATGCACATACTGCTTATGTCCCCTTCCCTCTCCCACATACCTTTTTACCCTAGCACTGATTCTATACCAACTCCTTTTCCCCTTTTGTCTACCCCACAAATCTGGCTTCTTTAAATCTGCAATCCTTTGGAAACTGTCTCATTTCATTCTTCCCACTATGCCCAAGGGTAACCTCCTCTTCCCAATAAAATCTTTCCTTTTTCCTACACAGTCAGTATTGCTCACCCTCTTACCATGCACAATTCCTGAAAGCTGCTTAGAGGAGGACAAGGACCACTCTTCTCTTTCCAGAACAGTTTCTTGGTAAATCATACTTTCCTGAGAGGAGCTTCTCAAGAAGCATTCTTCTGGCAGGGTCACAAAGCAGGCTGACAATAGCTTTCCTCAGCTGCACAGGAAATGCTTTGATGGTAATTTACTCTCTTCCCCAGGCAGAGTATCAAAGTGCAAATCAAGGCTTCCCCTGGAATTTGGAGTTGGTTGCCCAGGCTAGAACAATAGCAGTGATGCTAGACAGTCCTGGTAATGGTTTCTATTTTAACTTCTGCCTTTATTTTTTAGAGCTGCCTGTCACTTAGCATTACAACCATGCTTGCTGACTAGCAATATGTTCTCTTGTATTCCCTGTTTTTTATGCAGCTGTATTGCACTATGGATTCCTGTAATACCTTCACTGCAAGCTCTGTGGGGCAGGATGGTTCCTGCAGTATTTGCACAGCCCAGTACAGGGGGGTCCAGGCCTCTTCAGGGCTCTGTTAATACAGAGCACTAAAACATTAGGTCTGGTCACAGAACAGGGAGGATGGTATTGGCAGGAAATGAGACCTCTCTTTGCTCCCTGCTGCCTGCCTACCGCCATGCATCAGTCAGAGCAAAAAAAAAAGCAATACGGGCAGGATGTGTGCAAGGAAGGAGCTGAAACAGTGTCCAAGTGAATGGAAAGTTTCCAGATGGCTGTGGTAACTCACACGATAGGAGTCAAATCAAAACAAAATGAAAACAAAACCATATGCCATGTACTCTTCACTCTCTTGCTCTCTTTCTCTCTCTCCCTGCCTTTCTCCTGGCTGTTGCCCCAGGTCTTTCTATCAGTATGGATATGTTATGTTACTCATTTAAGTGTATGTCATGAATAACAATAATCTCTCTTTTACATTAGAGATCATGGATTAATATTATTCATGTAACAAAGAATGTAATATGAACCACAGAATTATAGTCATGTAAGGGTCAAGGAAGTGCAAGGGTCTACAAGGGAAGTTATATTTCTTTATTAAATCCTTTTTATCTGGTATGCTGTATACTTATAAAAGAGAATATTAATTTTATACGTCTATGTTGCTATATGCTATAGAAATATCTACTCACAACCTGCTTGTATCTCAGGGGGAGTATTCAAAAGCATCATGGCAGTGGCAGCATCAATGTCAGGATCTGGAAAAATCAACCAATAAATACATTATTTACAACTGGGCTAATCTTCTCACTCCCATTGCTAAACTATAGGTTCGACCACATCTCCGAGTGGAAAGGTATGAGAGTTCACTACTCAGAGGGCTCCCTGACTACACATGAAGTTTACCCCCAAACTCGCATGTGATCCCATTGTTTCTATTAAACAGAGTGCAGTCATCTGTGTCACTGAGCCATACTTGTGCTTATGTGTGCATGGTACCTTTGCTGTTAGCCTCACCAATTCCCTGTTTAGTTCTGTGGAGAGTATTTAGATTTCATTACAAAGGATCTGTGAAAGCAGGTGCAACATCACAATTTGGAAGCAACAGAGAGGGATGAGCTGACAGCTGAGGAGTGGGAAAGCACTAGAAATACCTGAGCAAGTACAGAAGATGACACTTGGTCATTTCTATTTGTCAAGATTTCAGCAAAGTTTGAGAAAGTGTTGGAAGATAAACTGCTGCAATTAAGAAAAAAGAAGAAACTAGCATTTCATTGAAGCACAAACTTATTTGCATCCTCGTCCATTGTCACTTTAATATAAGCAAAAATGATCAGCTGGCTGCTGTAATTCTTAAATTGGTTTCTGAATCCATCATGAACAGTCAGCTGACAGATGGCAAGTTATAGAGACAGAACAAAATATGATCCTTTTATAATTATATTCACTTGCTTCATACACAACAGCTCGGCTGCTATGGAAATGTAGGTATCTATGACAACAGTAAACAACCCCACAGCGGCCACTGAATAAGCTGAAAAGAACATCTGCCCCAGCAAAGCGTTCCAGCTGCCCTGGGGCACAACTTGCTAATCATGCAGTGATGCCGTGTGACAGAGAAAGCCGCCTATGCCATGTCCAAATAAATGAAGTGTGCAATTGAAGCAGACATGAAAACGCACACCCTGGCTGACTGCTGCCTCTGTGCTGCTAAACTGAATGACTAATGAGTATGCATTTGTTGTTTGGGGTTGGGGGTTTTTTCAGCTTGTCAGTATTTATACCAAATTACATACCAAAAAAGTTAATTTACTACTAACAGCTCCATGGCACTTTATTTAGGCTATTATGGTAGAAAATTACTTACCACTGTTAAAAATATCTGTATTTTTGATCTTTATGTATTTCCAATCTATTCCCAGTAATGTAATGTGGTATAAAGCCCTGTAATTTATTAACAATACAAATCACGTAGATAGGATTTCAAAATCTGCTTAAGCCAAACAGAAATTCACTTGACTGCTGAATTAAAAAAAGGGACTTTTTATTAGTCTAAGTATGTACTACTTTTCTGTGAATAGCTGCAAACACTCTTCTAAAGGCTACTACTCTATTATTTGCAAAAACAGTAAACAAAGAAACAGTGTAGTGGGTGTCAAACTGATGCAGCAGCAGCAGACTTAGTATAAAAGGTGCCTGTGTCTTCTGGACAGGTCAACATTTTCCAAAGAAAAAGCAGAGTTACAAACTTATTTTCATCTTCAAGTCCGAAGATACCTCAAAAGCAGCATTCCTGCTGCAGTTACTTATGCTGAAAGTGCCATTTTCAAACAGCTCCATTCCCAACTATGTGCCATGTTGCAAGACTGGATCCACACACCACACAGCAAGTGTGTGCTGTCAAACTAGAGAGGAATAATCTATCTAATGTTACAAAACAAGACAAAAGAGCAAAGAAGCCTGAGAAATTAAGACAAACCAAGCCAGAATTCTTCCCTCTTTTTCATACCATAAAATCAGGAGACTGTTAGAAGTTGAATATAGCGTATCATAATTTATACAGCCAACTTCAGCATTTGTTTATTGGCTGTTACTAAATTTTGTTTTGTTTAGATCAAATATGGTCACCTCCACTACAGTGGATGACAGTGTAGTATAATGAGAAATTCGCTGCTGAAAGAATAAAAGGACACTACTAGGAAAAGCACATTTCCTGATGACTTTGGGGTTTGTTTGTGTAACAAACTCTGATCTGAGATAAAATTGATGCAACCAATTTCTGTTGAAAGGTGCATTCTTAGCCTTTGGACCACTAACAACACCACAGTGTTTTCTGCAATGATGTAGGACATGAACACGAGCTGCTCACAACACAGGACTGCATAGGCAGCAGCTGTCTCCTGGAGCATAGCCATGTCTCAATGCCCAGCTCTGTTTCTACTGGAATATTCTTGAAGAAACCAGACAGCTATTCCATAATGCCTTGGTAGATGTAAAGAGAGCTTAGAGGCATGCATGAAGGGTGGTAACAGTAGGCTCCAGGAAAATGTGTTTTGGGTTCTCCTACTTCAAGGAAAAGAGAAAAAGGAGGGACTAGTGCACAGGTGAGACAAGGGCTGAGGGCCAGCTGTCTGAGCCCACACAAAGAGGTGCAGAAGCAATGTCCAAGGACAGACTGAAAAGCCAGCACATTCTTTTGCAGCATTTACATCCACTATTTGGAGGTGTGTCTCCTGAGCAGCGTGTCAAGAAGAACCAAGAAGTAGCCATTAGCAGGAGCACCAAAAGCATGTGACTGAAGGGTGCCTTTGCTGGGACCAGCACTTCCAGCTTTGGCTGCCAGTCCCCACCACTGCCCCCACGCTGATGGCCCTTTCCCTACAGCTGCTGTCCTTCTGAAGTCTGTTCCACGTGGATGCTCCCATCTGTAGCTGTAAGGGCTGACCTTGCTTGCTGCTCCATCCCCACCAGCTGGGAACTCCATCTTTTCCCTTCTACCTGGCTGTGTCTGTAAAGCTGTGGATTTCAGAACTGAGATCTCTGCCCTACCTGAAGTCTGCGATCAACACAAAGGCTCCTGAAGTTACTAACAGTAGGTGGTTAGTGAAACATGATTGCATCTTTCCCTAGGAAACCAAGTTAAAAATAACTACATACGAAGTTTTGGAATATAGAAAATTAAGTATTTAAATGAATGCATTCTGGTTTCTTTTTTTGCTGTTTCAAGTAAATGGTGAACTGGCTGCATATGTGAACTGTTTAACTTTTTGTCAGTGGAAAGCAGATGTCCAGCCTTCCCTGTGTGAGTGGACAGTAACAAACAATGAAGAAAAGGAAGGATTACAGGTATTGTACAAAGAAGTATGTCAAAGTCTCAAACAGGCAACACTGGAGAGTGACAAGAAAATAACGACAAAAATTGTCATCAGCCACAGTTCTTCCTAACAAACAGCTGCTGTCTAGCTATCCATTTGGTGCTTCACACTACAGTCTGAAGTTTCAGTGCTTGGTGCCTCATGCACCATGGGCCCATCACAAGGTACCAGAAAAGACCTCAAAGAAACCTGAAGCACTTACAAGATCTTGTAAGGCGTGAAAGGCATCGAGGGGCTGGAATTCTACTACAGCTGCAGTAACTCCCCTTGCAGTGTGAGCCTGCTGGTGTTTGGGCCAGCATTGCTCTCAGACACAAAACTTCTTCTCATGAAGATGATACCAACAGTGGTAGGAACCTCATGGCAGTTCTGTTTGCTGCATTTTAGATTCACACCCCTTGTCAGCAGTCATCAACTGACGGCTGTAAATAGCACCCAGTTCTTTCACTGAAAAATTACCCTACAATTTAGCATTCTTTGGAATTATATCTATGCATATTGTCATGACTACTTTGAGCCAAATTCTGTTTTGCATGTTACCTGTATAGATCAGAATCTGTCTTGCACAGATATGTGAAGTGGCGAAATGGTAGGCATGAAATATTTAGCATGAGATTACATACAAGCAATGCAGAGGATAGCCCTCAGGTAGCAGACTCTTTATTCTAGAATTCACAAAAAGTAATTAAAATCAGTCATGTACCTGAGAAAGCCAGATGTGACAGCTGTTGCTTTATATGTTGTGATCTCTGATCAGAGTTAATTTTATATAGAGAAAAAGTGATTAATTAATATTATTTTGATATTATTTTAAACTTTGATCTGGTTTCACCAAACCCTTCAAAATCCATCCCCTTCCAATTAAATACAGATTGGGTTACATAGTGCCCTCTTGGTTGTGCAAGAGGATATTTATCTTTGTAGCCATACTATAAGGTTTTAAAGAAAATAGCAGCTAAAGCAGTTCAAAGCAACTATGGCCTGAATTTTCCAGCACAGATGCCTAGAGAGAGGCACTTAAGATGCATATTTAGGTATTAATAAAATGTTACAGCCAACTGATGCAAAAAATGTAGTTAGTAAATAAACTGCACCATCTGTACACTACAACCATAGCTACGTTATCTCATCAGGAAGGAATTTATTAGATCTTCTCATTTAAACCTACTACATCTAAAATAGAACTATTTTTGTAAAGTATTTAACTTGACCATTCAGTGTGTTAGTTTTTGGCCTATTCTACTTCTGCCTGAGCATCCTCCACTGCTTTTTCCCATTTATATGTTCCTAGTGTAGATGGAATGCCTAAAACCTAGTGCCACTGTACTCAAAAGGCAGAAGTTCAGATTATTCCTTGTCTGTAAGATCAGTCTTTTAACCCCCTCCCTGCTTCAATTTCTAGCATAGCCCATTCCTACATTTTTTTGTGATTTGTTTCTTTGATACTTTCAATTTTCATCAGCAGTAAAATGATGCAAAAGCAACACTATCTTCCATCTTTTATCTTCAGGCTTATTAAACTGCAACAGAGCAAATAGCAGCCTGCCCCTGCTTAATGTGCCTGTTAACAGATGTGCGTTTTCCCTTCCAACATTGTGACACTTAACCTTGGTATGAGTCAGGTCAAAAACAGAATAATAAATAGTGCAGAGGCCTTTTTTCCCATTTGCCTTTTTTTTTTCCATTTCTATTTTTAATTTATTTTGCCTAATGACAGAATATGAATATAGTTGTTAAAATAAAGTTGCAATGTGCAAGACAGAAAGAAATACCTGAAGAGAATTGTAAGTACTGTAACTCTGTCAAACTCCTTGGTGTGGGATCCCACTGAGACCACTAGTGAAATAAGGCTGAAAAGTTTTCTTAAAATAAACAGAATATTTGTGGAAGCATACAGTAAGCCAGTAAGGTTCAGAACCAAGATCTTGGGAAGAAACAAGAAATTATATTCATATTTCAAATAACAGTGCATGAAAGACCAAGCATGAGAATTCTGGAAGCTATACAATAAGAGGCCAGGAGGAAGCAATTTCATTAACAATGCAAAGTCACAGTGGAGCATCTCCCACTCCTTTAAAGAGATCTAGTAGGAAACACAGAAGAAGAAGGGCACAGGTCTAAATGAACTAATAATTTTTCCTACTTAAGTTCATTTCCAGCACTGCCAAGTAAACTATGGCCAAAGTATCCTAAGAGGTCTTACTTTAAAAAATAGAGAACATTTGTAAGAGAAACCATCTTCCTGCTCCTCTATTTTGTTTCATTTGTATTGTCATGAAGCAACACATACAATTTCCATTCTCTAAGAATACCACTTTATCAGCTGAAAAACTGCAAACCAAACAGTTACAACATATTCTTGTTAAAAATACTAGCTTTAATAAGAAGAATGATAGTAGAAAGAGTTACAGGAGGTCTTATACATGCACAAACTCGAAGAGGTTCATCTATCATTCAGAAAGCTGTAGGAAACCAAAGCACCCTAACTTTTCATCTCAGGAGTAAAGATTAAGATCATTTAACTGTTAAAAAGACAGTCCCACAACACGAACAGTCATTTTATCAGTGCAAAATAAAAACATTTTAAGAGACACCTGACTAAAGGGAGACAAGATATACATCTTACACATAAATATGACATATTACAGCACATACACTGCATAAAAAAAAACAGGGTGGAGATTTTTGCTTTAGTTTAGTTCCTTTATTTTTTCATTTTGATGCACATTACTGGCACACTTAACTTTCAGTGGAGAAGGACGTGAAAATAAAATTTACCAGTCACACAGGCAACAGTAAAGTTTCTTGAACTCCATCCAGCCTGTGCAGCTTGGAGGACTGAACAGAGAACATCAGCTAGAGAAAACACTGGCCAGTGAGCTAGCACAGGAGAGAGAAACAATTTGCTGTTCCATCATGTACTTACCTAATTTGTGATCAGGAATTTCAACCATCTTCTTAACTGATTGCTGCAGCCTCAGCTTCTACAGTGGAAGATGTGATTATGAGGGCTGTAACTCCTTGCAGCCTTACAGGTTGCAAACATGTTTTTTTTGACTGAAGAATACACATACACATAAACACACATGCTCTTTGTACCCAGTTATGCAGATGTGTGTTATCTCTGGGACATCGAGGTCATCATTGCTCAAGCTTTCATAATGTCCCTGCTGCTAACAATAGGCTTCTCTTCCAGCAGAGTGGGAGGATGGTTGGCAGGAGGAAGTCCTCTATAAAATTCTGACCAGGGAGAAATCCTCTACAAAACTCCAACCATTTAAGACCAAATAAACCATACCCTATATTGTCCCATACCAGTGTTTATCTAAGCACTCATTTCCTTCTCACCACTATTTCAGAATACCTTTGTGTCCACCAGGCCTTGAGAACTAAGTACCTCTTTTCAGTCCAGCAAGAACAGGGCATGCCAGCTGGAAAAGACCTGATGCATTTCCCTTAGCCTGAGTGACCCTTGAGGAAATGTCTCCAGTCCCCCTGCCTCCCTCAGCCACTAGTTCTGCAGGAAAAGGCGGCTTCTGGTTATCTTCACCACAAGGTGAGTCTTCAGGAGGAGGAGAAGGAGGTTCACCCAAATATCCCTACTATTGGAACAACCATGGCACGATCCACACCAAGAACACAGGAAGGGAAGGCCTGGGGAGGTGAACCACAATTCCCCACTGGTTTCAGGATCCAGAAAGCAAAGGGGCAAATATCAGATAAACATGAAAACAACAGTGAGAAGGGCATTTCAGGGATATAAAGAAAAATAATAAAAAGGCTGCTAATGATGAGAAAAAGGTCAGGCATGTGACACTGCCAGTGAAAGCACTGGCATATATAGCATATATATATATATAGCGTAAGAGCCAAATGCAGTCTAAAACCAAAATAGGAGCAGAAAAGGTGAACAAAAAATACAGCAGCTAAAATAGCTGTGTGCTAATAACATAGGCAGACTGCCATAATGGAAGAGGAACTCAAAGCACTAGTGCTATTACTGGAAAATTCACAAACAGGGTGGAACAGCAATTATTAGTGAAACAGGTGTCAAAAGGTCTGTACTTCTCAAAGAAAATACAGATTTTATATGGTAGGATACTGTTATGCAATAAAGAAAGAGCAGACTTCAGAAACTGAATAAAAAATAAAATGTTTGCAAATGTTGTGGACAGATGGCCAAAGAAGATTTCTAAGAGAGAGACTCTGGGTCTGCTCTTGACTTCTTACACCAGATATAGATGTGGATAGAGCTCTGCATCATTAAAGAAATGGGAATCACGTCAACAAGGGAGAGTAACTTCACAGTACAGACTGGAAAACAAATGCTATTAACCATGGTAAGACCAGTTATTCCTGGATGTGACAGCTGACAAGTTTCTTTATCCATGTTGCTGAATGAACAAGAATAGATTCTATTCTGCTCTCTATCTTAAATAATGAGGATGACTTTGGAACAGGAGACCATGAAGTGATTCAGTTTTGATCAAGTGGGAAGGATAACAGCAAGCCTAATTTTGTTTAAGATCTATTATTTTGAAAGAGCAAGTTCTGATGAACTAAATGTGGAACCTCTGGAAAACAGGCTGGACTGAGGAACTCTACCTCAGCCTGGGGAAAACTGCAATTTCTGCAAGTCACTGCAGCAAGACCTAGATCAAACCTGTATCTGGAGAAATGCAAAGAAGACATACTCTTTGAAAACAAAACCACAAAACCTTAAAAAAACAAGCTGGACTACCGAAGTAACATGGAAACTAACATCAGGACAGAAAGCAGAGAGCTTGGCTTGCTCAGTTAAGCAAACAAAGGCAGAGAGGAAGTAAGACTATCAATATGAGGTAACCATGGGAGTAAAAAGCAAGGTGGAAGAACTATTAAGTTTAAAGATAATTTCAGTAAAGCAACACTGGCTGAAGACAAAATTTGCAATCATAACACTTCTACAAAACTCTTCTAACAGGAGATGAAACAAAGCAAAAAGTCTGCATGTGAAGTTTCAGAAGTATTTACAGAGTGTTGCTGCTCACAATGTGACCCAGGGGAAGGGACTCTTCAGAAGCTGCTTTCCAGACTGCTTCTCTAGGGCAGGTAAGCCCTCTTCAAAACTACGACAGAGAGGGAAAGAGCACAAAACACAGTCATGAGGAAACTATGCCAGTGAAAGCCTATTTGCACAAAGGCTTATCTACATAAACTTGCAGAAGCACCAGCATGATGTCCGACATTCCAGGACCAGACCTTGCACCACTTCGTGTCAAAAGTAACTTGAAATAAGCTTAGGGGCTGTGCTAAAGACACACAGAATCCATGTCTGTCAGCTTCCAGAATGCTCTGTGGCCTGAACTCCTCAACTCAGGCCTTTAGATCACTGGTTGTCTACACTTGGAGGAGACAGTTGCTGAGCTGGAGCCTCATACCAATGCAGAATGGTAACGTGAGCCCACAGCTCGCATATGCTGTCAATCTGAGTCCCGGCAGCAGCCTTAGGCACTTAAGGAAGATTCCTGGTGCAATGAAGAGGAGTGGGCCAGGAGCTACTCCAGTAGCACTGAACCATGGCACTTAATGAAGAAAAGTCAGTGAGCAAGCTCTGTGAGACCTGGCTTGCAAATGGTGTCACTACTTCTACGGCACTCCAGGCCTACTCCATGCCTGTCCAAACTCTCATCTTCCCTCTTCTGCTTTTCTCTGCAAGAAAGCACAGCAGATCCAGGCAGGAAGGTGCAGAGAGGTGCCAGCAGGCAGAGCCTTGCACATGGGGGACTGGGAGGACCAGAGAGAAAAGACACTAGCCCACAGCTTAGGGAGGTCTATGAGCAAAGACTTCTCCATGAACCTAGGAAAGGCTGGGAAAATGGGCTACAAGCCTTACAGTTCCCATTTTGGTGTATGCTGGCCAATCCTGGGTTTCAAGGTGTGGATGAAGACAGGACACTGTCACCAGAAGTATGTTAAAAAAAGCCAGGATAAGCATGACTGACTAGCAGGTACACAGACAGGAAGGCATGGCAGTCTGCTGGGGCTCTACTCCCTGCCATACAGCCAGCCCAGGCATGTCCTCCAATTCTAGACCACGTGGTTTTTCTCCAGGAGGACAGTGGATAAATGAAGGTGTGTTAGTGCTAATTCTCAACTGAAGTCAGACCCGAGAGAAGAGATTACTTTCTGCTTGTAGTTATATACAAGTAAAGCAGACATATTATAAATGAAGAAAAATCAAAGTCTGTACTATTTACTTCTCTTCTTCCTAAGATTGAGACCAACAGTCATTAGTATAATCAATCAATCAATCAACAAATCAAATTACTAGTTTTGAAAACCTATTATTAAATACACTGGAAAACCCCTTTTTGCAACTGCATCCTTACCAAACACCCACAAGACTGGACACTAATTTACCCACGTGGAAGCAGACTAAAGTCTTTTCCATCAGAGCACTTGACAATCATCATTTTGCATTACGGTGAGCCAGCCCCAGACAGTACATGGAGATGCTAAGGACTTCTCCAGGTCTGAGGATGATGACTGAGCTCTCTCCACATGTTCAACACGGTTGGAACAAGGTGCTCCTCTGTTTCTCTGAAGGAAATCAATGGAGGAAGACAGCAACACTGCCATAATCTGAAAAACTTGTTCCACTCTTCCTTTAAAGCTCTTTAATTTTCAAATAAAGGAAATGATAGAAGAGCAGAAATCTAGTATTTAGGGCCTTTTGACTTTTTTTGCCAGAGAGCCTCCCAAGTGGGCTGAAGGATCAGATTCAGGCCAGTGGTAAGGCAGTGCAGGAAATATCAATGCCATTTTTGAAGGATTATTACCATGAAGTATGAAAACAAACACAGGCTCTGAAGATCCTGACAGTCACACTGCAGATGTCTACAAGATAACCCATGGAGTAGCAGAATTACTTTCAAATTACAACAGTCAATATTGTGAAACCACACTGGCCTGTTTTAGTGAAAGCTTCTGGTGAAAGCAACACAGTGAACATAGACTGAACACTGAAGAGATTTTACAGTGAAATTAGTCAGCCTTAGGTGTGGGTGCCCTGGAAGGGCATCCCCTAGGTTCTGGCTTCTCCCATGGGAGTACAAGGACCCAGCTGTCAGTCACCCCAGTTCCATTCTCCTAGCCACTCCTCCCCTGTCATCCCGCTGGCCCTCATTCCCTGGCCCCTCCTATGTCCCACCCCCAGGCCCTCTTTGCCCCTTGCCCTCCCAGTAAAACCCTGAGATTCTCCACCCTCTGTGCTCTTCCTCTCTGCCCCTTCCAGCGCGTGGATGGGTGTTGAGGTCTGAGGTCCGCCGCTGTGTAGGCGTCGAGCTCTGCCACCAATAAACCCAGCTGGGCACGTGAGGAACATGAGGAACATGAGGAACCCCTCCTGGCCTCTGTAGCCTTATTTCCACCGTGGGAGTGTGGTGAGTCCCCACTGCCGTGACCGGAGCGCCTTCCCCCGTGGGGATGCTTCAGGAAGGCTGAGGTGCTGGGCAGCCTGTGCCCACGCCGCAACATTTAGGCTGGGGCTTTAACTTAGCTCAAATAGTGTACATAAGAACAGGAATTATTTAAAAGAACTGTGACACCATTTGTTTAGACTGAATACTGCTTCCTAACTATCAAAGTTTTTTTTTGTTTCGTGCTTCCATACTTCACAGAAGGGATTTTGTGGAAGATATGCTGCAAACCTGAAAAAACGTATCAAACTTGCTTTCATTTACATTTTTCTTGAATTCAGTTGCATATGCATGTCAGATATTCCACTAAGCACTTTGCTAATTTAGCACCATCTATGCTATATATGAGCAAACATGTAAGTTCGATATTATCATCACTGGCATTTTTACTTAAACATTTCAAAAGTAGAGGAAATATGAAATGTTATGAACTGAAATGTGGCGAGAGCATAATTCATTTGAGAGTCTTTTAAAGAGCAAGCACTGACACTAGACTTTGCTGCTAAGTCACATTTACAGGCCCCCTTGGATGCTTCTAACTTGCCAAACTGCTATCATGCAGCTCCTTTCTAGCCAAAACGGTTCAAATAACTTTTTACTATCATCTATCATATTTTGATTAATTTAATCGAAATGAAGGAGACACAAAGGATTCCACTTCTGCCAAGCTCTGATTAGCTATGAATGATCCTGTTCAAACTCCTTGAATTCTGAACAGGCACTAGCTGACAGGTGAGGTTACCAAAGGAGAATGAAATGGGCAGAACACACTCAGAAGTCTTTTGCTGTTGCAGTATACCGTTTGCCTTGGTAGCAGGCTATGATGTCTGTCAAACATCTCTACCAATCAGGCGTAGCAAACGTCACTGACCAAGGTATTGTTCAGGCTATAACTCGAACCAATTAAAAAGCAAGGCGGGAACTTCAAATTGCCCCTATATAAAAGAAAGCTCCCAGACTGAATAAAGCAGTTACTGCTCTCTGCTGCTTCACCGCCACGAGGTCATGCCATTCTTTTGTCTGCTCCTGAGCCCTACCCCCACACTTTGCAGACTCTTTCAGCCCATCAGCTGAAAGATGTAAAGTGTATTTACCCCACAAAATAGAGTGGGTAAGCTAAGAGACTCTCATCCCCTTCTCTTTATGCTGAACAAGGACCAAATTGATTACGCGTACAGGCCGTGCCTAAAATAAGTTGTGGGACACTAAAAAATTAAAAAATTAAATGAAACGAAGCTTTATCCAGAAAGTAGTGAGAGCTGTCTCTGTAATCCAGGAAAACGCTTACATATATAAGCCAAAGAATGAGTAGCATCCATGGAAGAGGATCAGGGTACCAGTGTCCTGCAGGGCTCAGTCTTGGGCCAGAATAGCTGGGCAGCTTAGCTATAGCTCAGGACAGTTTCATAAAGGACTAGAGCTTTTATTAACAACAATCATAAGCATGTTCTGCACAATTCTTATGGGCATACAACAAGACCAGAGAAGAAAACACCTTTTTAATGGTGCTAGATCTCACTTCAAACACAGCTCCCGCTGCCAGGCAGCCATATCCCTGGTGAGAACAGTCCTTGCTCCTTGCCAAGTGGGTGGCAAGGCCATAGAGAAACATGGAGCTTACTTTTATAGAGTATTTAGTCATCTTGTCAACTTTGTGCTTACAACCAAATGGAGAAAAAGCCCCACATTCCCTTTGCTACTCCAAAATTCCAACAAACTCTAGAGAGAGCTGGTTTACTGATTTTAAGCAGCAGTTTCTGCAGTCCTTGTCAGGGCATCACAAAGACACCTCTCTGGCCTTTCAGAGAGTTCTACTTCATATGTGTGCAGCACAGAGTTTGTACTACCTTTGCCATTACAAAATCAATTTACTACCAGGATCTGTGCATCAGATCTGAGTGTCTGTTGAGAGCAAAACATGGGTTGTCTGGGCAAACAAATCTTAATAATGTTGGGTGATCAGATCGATTACAACAAACCAGAGAACACATGTGCCTTTTTACCTTTTCCCATCTCTGTGCACTCATTTTTAATGAGTGCCTGCCCTCTCCTGTGGGTGCCACATGGACTCACTACCCCACTACCCCTCTGCACAGAGACCCTCCCAATGCACACCTCTCCTCCCTGGCACAGCCAGAAGGTGAAGCTTCCCAGTGTGCCTGTTGAAAATTTCCCTTCCTACTCCACATCTCCCTGCTTCTCTCTTTCCTGTCTCCAGCAGGGTTTAAGGAAATCTCAAATGATAAGGGTTGCAAACCTCCAGAAAAGCAAATGCAAAAAGAAAAAACTCTTTGCTTTATTTTTCATTTTAGTGCCATCGTTTACAGCAAACAGCTCTCTTGCACATAATCAGGAACAGAACAGAACACATTATAGGGATCCTCTTCCCCTTAAAAAAACCTGATGCCCTGATTTAGAGACAATTATTTATAAATCTGGTACAGAATTTCATCTGGTACAACAAACATGCTAATAGCATTTACTATAGAATTGTAAGGCTTTTGTTATAAAAGCCACAAGTATTATTCCTTTGGGAATATAACGATGAAAATGTTTATATTTTATGCAAAATTATCAGTGAAATTCCAGCAAAGTTACAGGTCTGATAGTTACAGGACTCCTTAGAGTAAAAAACAAGTGCTACATTGTACAACTATAACACAGTTACAGAAAGCACTGTAAAGCCTTAAAATGGCTGGGGAGAAGTCATCAGTCACTTGTTTCAAAGAAAACTAAGAGTGGTAACTATGCCTGATTAAAAATCCATGTTGCTAGCCTGATATCGGCTGGAAAAGACCTGGAATTCCTGAACGCGCAAACTCTTACTGCTGTGTATGCACTGAGCTACATCTTCCTTTACCAGAGATCAAGGTAAGCAGGTTCCCTTCCTTTTAGTTTCGAGGCAAAGTATTTCGGAATGTGTTTGAGGTTGCTTTCCATGTCACTACTGGGTATTTTAACAGAGGCATGAGGATGTATTTGCAATGTAACAAAGAGCTTATTTATAAAGTTAGTTTTAGAAGTGGGAAAACTTTATTTTCTATTCATGTCAGCCAGCAACATCAAATATGATCTGGCCCTCAATCATGATAATGCAGCACAGCTTGCTTAGGCTTTTTACTGATGGGACTGCTTTGAGATTGCTAGAAAGGATGCTGATGAGTATTAACTATGATGTCTGTCATTTTGTATCTCTGGGTAATAATCCTACAGCTCTATCATTATGATAGCAGACTGCCCCTCAAGAATTTAAACTTAGAAATTCTGTCTTTTTCCCCCAAACTTTTAGATTAAGTAGTTCAACAAGAGTATATGTGTACATCAAAGAAAAAGAGAATGCAGGTAAGTACAAGGTACTGGAGAAAAAGCACAAAAGGCAGAAAAGTGAATTTTGCAAAATCTGCGATAACACTCTGGCTGAGCATGTCTACATAAACTCCTCTTTCCGTGGTTCTTAAAGCCAAGCCTACATGCAAAATACTGAAGGGCATCACAGCTTTTCAGGGGCAAATCTGGAGGAAATCCCTTGGAAAGCTTTGAGTATTTGGACAACTATTTCAGTTTTTCAGGATGGACACTTGAGATATATTCGTAAGAGCCTCTATAAAAAACCAGCAGGACATTTTCTTTTAAATCAGTTGGGGAGGTCCTGTCAGAGCGACAAATCTGTTTTTTATTTTAAAGCCATGTAAGTGTATATATTCCAGTCAGAGCAGCAGAGAGAGTCTAAGTTCACTGTTATAGATGGATGGAGCACACACTTCTTGCTGGTGTAGCAACATGACATGCTGCAGCTCTGAAAAAATGAAAAGCCCCCAGAGCAGAGGCAGAAGCAATGGTCTGATGCAGAAAGGACATTTCTTAGTTCTGTCTCAACTTATCCACCACCACACTTTTGACACCTGCCCACAGATATCTGGATTTGCTATAATAGTCCAAAGCCCTGGCTGGAAAGAGCTGCAGGACTGCTTGATGATGGCTGATGCCATCATCTCCATGACACAAGCTGCACAGATCTGACATTAACACAGAGCCACCAGTTGACCAAATGCAGAGGAAGCTCCTCCCTGACCTCACAGAGACATGTGGTGGTCTCCCAGCTTGCTCATTTGCATCTGTTCTTCTCAAACCAACCCTTCCCTGTTCTTTATCAATGTGGCTGGGGAAGGGCAGCTGATTACAACTACCTCTGAATTTCACCAGCTGGCAAAACAGTGTTCCTTTAGGATACCCCAAGCATACCCACAGCTATTGCCAGAAGTGGCTTGCCGTTCTACCCCACAAAATGCAATCAGAAACATGTTTCTGGTCAAAACCTTTTGAAACATTTAAATATCATCCTCTCAAATTTTCTTTCTATTTCCCTGTTCCTCTTGGGCACATATCCGTTCTTTCACCAGTTCTTTTTCCCTTTTTCCATAGGGCTAAGATGTGGTGCCCATTGCTGTGGTGCCAGAGCTCCTCACACTGGACAAGACACATCAATATGCCCTGTCCAAGACTTCCCGAAGGCTGGGACATGGCTGGGGGCTGAGCTTCAGCAGGCTTGGAAACACAACCCTTCTGGGGCGGACAGCCATTTCAGCTGAACACTGAAATACAATGCCTTAATAAGTAGGTCAGCCTGTTCCTATAAAAGCAATGGGTTTAACACCAACCGTGCCTGCCAGGGAGAGTAGGAAGAGACTGCAGTCTCCCCCCATTTCTCACATTCAGCCCCTTTGAAGCCGTGACACTCCTCTGCTGTTACCCTCCGGGTAGCAGGGCTGAGCTTGTGGGGTGCCTTGGCCCACAGCAACTCCACCTTTGCAGGGCTGCGGTCAGGATTGCTGGAACATTGCACCAGAAAGCAAATTCCAAGAAAACAAACACTATCACTAGGCAATTGAAATGCAGTTGGTAGCAACAAACAAACCCTCCGCAATGAGGATCTGGGGTTCTGTTACTGCCAACAGGTTGAACAGGTTTTGCATATTAAGTCATTCTGAGGTTTATTAGCGCCTAAAATGGAAACACCATAAAGATCTTGTCACCTGAGGTTTCACATTGTCCCCACTTTACTGCAGCCCACCACCCTCCTCCCCTTTCTCTCTCTTTGGCAAGAAAGTATTTTCACACCCTTTAAAGTAGCGAAGAGCACACTCCCGTCCTGTCCAACTGAAACTTTCAAGCACCCCAACACACTGTGTGGGAAGGGGAGGTGGTGGGAGCAGCACCCTGCCTGCAAGGCACTGGGAACACTTCTCCACTTGCAGAGTTTTAGTTGCACAACGAAGCAGATCCCGGAGTGACATGTGGTACCAAGGCAGCCCGCTGCCCTTCAGGAGCACACCTGGGCTGTCTGCACTCCACAGGTGACCAAGAGTCCTCTGTAATCCCACCCCAAATACCTGGGACTGAAGCTTACCTGCATGGCTTCCTCACCTTATCACAGCTAACATGGGAAAGCTCTCCTGAACAGAAGGATCATTGCTTGCAATGGAAGGCTATGATACACTCTTGTCACTTTCTTTAAATACAGCAGCAGCCAATGACATTTACTGAAAACAGCACAAAAGACAAGAAAAGTTCATTCAAATGTTTCTTGTCTTGGTGAAGTAGCTCACTAGGATGCCTCTGCAAATGGAATTCTATGAATCAGCCCAACATGGCACTGAGTGGATTGCAAGACCACAACACAATGTCCAAATACCATCTGCTCCTCCCATGAGCTTGGTCTTGGAAAGTCTTTAGCTTTTGTAAACAACTGCTGGTCCATTTTATTTTGAGATGCTGCACAATGTAGCAGAACACACAAGCTGACTATAATCAAAAGCTTTATAGTCTGCTAAACTTGTTTTAAATAATGCATAAATACAAAAAAAAAGACACACTGTACTTTTCATCTATTTTCATACAAACTCAGTTCTCTCTGCTTGTTGCATTTTCTGTTTATAGCTGTGCGGCTTTGAACCACAGAATAAATAGTATTATTTTCTGTTCCCATTTAGCTCTCATCCAGAAACATACACTACATTTAATTATTGTTTTGGTAGAGTCCACCTATGCAGACAGGCTGTGCTTACATGAATCAACTGCTATCTCTGGATTCAGAGCACTGAAGAGGTTAAAAAAACATAAGGGCACTTATGTCAGTCCCTCCTTCCTCTCCCCTGCATGTCATCACACTGAAAGGGTTTTAAAAGTAAAAAATTCCTTCCACATCATATAGCCCTGGCATCTGCTGTGTAGCAAATCAAGCTCACTTATTTTGCTGTGTTATTCCCAAAAGTAACTGTATGGATCCGGGTCTAGAACTCCATTTTCCACTTCCTGAAGTTTCCTTAGGCACATTAGAAAATGCAGTAAACACAGCTAGTAAATACAAAGCAATCTTCTCTGTCTAAGTGCAATTCTGATTGTATTACTTAAGAAATATAATTTCCTGAGGCTTTTTACTACCTTACTTTATGATATACATGATATGGTATCAATCCACCAACTTACTTCTGCTGCCTGTCTTCAGAAGCCCACAGCTTACCCATGACATTTTGTAGTTCAAATATGAAGCCATTACCAAGATTAAACCACAGAAGGAACCCAGTTTAGAGAGTGAGTAGGTCGCTGTGGTCATGTTTATTATTTAATAACACTGGGAATAATTCATATCACAGCAACAATTCTCTACCACTCCATATATCAATTTCAAAGTAAAGTACATCAGACCTCCAAGCAGTGATGGGAAGGCTCAATCCATCTGGACACACTCTGTTAAACCCTGGATCCCTATTCAAGGATAAACCCTATAGTAAGATATATGGGAACAATTATTCTTCACCAGTATCTAGGTCTATCAAAGACCAACAGGACTAGACATAAACCTGCACCAGAAAAACCTTGGGAGTAGCACAGCCTCATATTCACATCCTATTTCCAAGCAGACACTGTGGTTTCAGGTAATGTGTTTCATCCTCCCTTCCAAATGGATGAAGCTCAATTCTCCTTTGCACAGGCTGCCTGGCTGGTGTACTCACTCTGCAAGCTTTTTGAGGTAAAGACTGCCTCTTACTACATGTGTCTTGGCTGACAATAACTGCTAGGGTTGGCCTGAAGTCTACAATTTCTCAGATTTTTTTAAATATGGTTGAATATGAAACCTTATGTCCCCACTCACACCTGCCTTGGATATACTTTCTTTGCAACACAGGACAATGCCTCGATCATTAAGCTAATACAATCATTAATTTTCTTCTTTAGCATGCTTTCCTTCACACCTTTGCTATTTGTTAATGTGATTTTCAATACTTACTGAAGGTGCAATGAAACAGAAACAGAAGGGAAGAGGTAACATTGGAATTGACATTTTTATCACAAGTATTCTTACACATCTCACAGCTGAGGCATTTTACCTTCAGCTTGCTTCTTTGTACGTGCCTTTATCCTGCAGCCCAAATAAATGATGAACGTCCTAACTGAGTTTCCAAATACTTACAAGAGGGCCAAGGTTTTTGCCTTTTAGCTTGGCTAATATTTTCACACCTTATTTGCCTTGCTGCTTATTTGCCTGAACAGCACGTAAGTGGTTTGGGTTCATTCGACAAATTTCAAGTTGGGAGCCTATTTTGTTTGCTTTAGGGCAAGAGAAGGAAGCAAACAGCAGCTTTTTAAGTGAAGTTGCCCAGTATTCTTCTCTCAATTATGGCTGTGAAAAGATACAGAAATACAAAGTACTCTTTACATGACAGGGTCACTTCATGCTGATCCAACTTGTTTCAACTCACTTTAATTTGACTCTTCCTGTAGACTGATTCAGACTGCACTAG
>VZTR01027780.1:177546-192700 GCA_013400775.1 Chaetops frenatus | reverse complement strand
AAATAGAAGTACTGGCAATTTACAAAATGTTCTTAAAATTTTCCCTTATATTCAGATTTTTAAATCTTTTTTTTTTTTCTATCTTTGAGATGGTGGCCTTTTGACATATGTGCCTTCTCAATAATAGTATTTTTATCAGACGATATTGTTTGGCTTCCTTACTTTAAAATGAACTTAATTTCTTGTTTTTAAACTAGAAAACCTAAGAAACGTACCATAAGAATTGAAACAAGCCATCAAGTTTCCTTGTTTCTGTGCACTCTTATTAGAATTGTTTTCTCTGAAACTGCTGGAAAAAAAAACCCTCAGGCTACGATGGGCTGACAGATTCACTGCTTCTTTTGCTTCAAAAGAATCTAATATTCTATAACAATCAATGTCTCCATCCAGAAATTGTAAAACAACATCATTTTTAATTTTTACTTACTGGTCATAGACAAAGTTAAAAATATTTACTTCAACTGTACTTTCAAGTTCAGTAACTTTGGGAAATGCTGCTTACCTTTAAAAAAAAAAACCAGCGCGCTTTCTAAGAAAACATCACACAAATATGACTAAGACATCTTTCTTTGGAAACAAGTTCTACTAACTTTAAAACAACATGAAAAAACCACATACAAAGCAATTCTGAGATCTACTTTGATAGCAATAATGAAATCAGTTTTTTCCAATATCAAAAATGGGAAATTCACGCTGAGAAGTCTTCAAAGTTTAAATACACCATATGAGACTTTCAGCATTTCATTTAAATGAACTCTTCTTTATTTTGATTCATCTCTTAGAAAGACATACTATTGAGTTTTGCCAAATTTCAAGTTTCATTCCAGTTCACAAAATGTTTAATTACCACTATAGAATCTATCCAAATGTTACCAATCTTTCACTGGGATTTTTATTGCTGCTCCCTTACTGATTTTTAACTCCGTGCAAACCTAGCAATACATACTTAGCAGGTATAATTTTAACGTACATTGTTCACTAATGTTCAGAGTAACAAAGCTCAGAGTTCAGACAGACCCCTAACTGAACATAAATAGTTGATCTGTTATCCCAATGTGACAGAGAAAAGTAAGTCCTAGCAATTTCACCATCAGCAAACACAAGACTGTTGCCAACAAAGAACTCTGTAACTAGAAGTAAACTCTACCAAATTAACAAAAAAACCTAGAAAGAGAAATAATACACAGTATGTTACCGATCTAACTAAATTTTTGCCTTTAATACTACTTATTAATTGCCCAAAATTTGATTCACAAGCACCTTCCCCATAAATAAACTCATAGTACTTTGAAATTGCCTTCCAGTACAAATTTTCAAGCCTTGCTTGTGTAGTCTTTGACTTCATAATAAAATAACAGCAACAAACACATAATCCATCCGACCATCCACAACAAGGGAAGCCCATGCCTTGCTTATGAACTAAGAGGCACAGAGCAGGGACTCCACTACGATGACCCACAGTCAGTGCTGAAGCTGTGCAGCAAAGCACTAATGCACTGTAGAGACCAGAACCGTGAAGCCACGCTGAACTGCAGCCACAGGGCCAGCCTGGAAACACAAGACTTCTGGGATATTATCACCACTCCCTAACCATGCATCAATGTCAAAGCAAAATTTGTTTACGCATTCTAAGTTCCTAAAGAGTCCACTGTATTTCATTAAAGAAGTATTACTTTATTTCTAACTACAGCTCACTCCCAAACCAAGAGAATGCATTTATTATTTTAGCATGGAAAAATCTTTATTGAAATGTTAGTTTTTTATGAAGGTTGCTTCAAGTTGTCAATTAAGGATACACCTCAATCCATTTCAGCTGTGGACTGTCACTGAAAAGCAGGATCTCACATTACTCTTCACTTTCAACTGTACATTCTTGCCCTCTCCTTGCAGTATGAGTTTACTATGTAGCAGAGCAAATAATTTTTTTTTCATCTCATTACTACATTTGTGGGAAGCTTAATAGTTTACCTTTGAGCAAGTTCAGTCAATGGTTTGATGCAATCCACACTGAGGTCATATGATTATCATACACAAAACCACCAGTGCAGAAACACCCAGTAAGGAGAAAACCACAGTCCCCTCCTTTCAGTAGAGGTCAACAGCTGTCCTAGATTACATGAAATTGCACCCTCCTTTTCCACAACTATCAGACCTGCTGACTGACCCAAAGGCTGAGCTCTACCCAGCTCTGCTGGATTCACCTTTCAAAGATGTACTTAAGACCATCACTGTTATTCTTTGCCAAAGGGAAAGATTAAGTACTATTTTAAACCTTTAGTTAAGTGTCTCTTCATTAAGACATTCCATCTACTTTTAACCCTGATTCTCCTTTCCTGTAAGAACAAGAAAACTTGCAGATAAGAAATCTGTCAACTGAAGTTACTGTCCTTTCCTTACTCCATTAAATACAGATTTAGAGTTTGCTATAGTTAATATAGCATTATTCATATTATATTGTTTGATCCACTCTTTGAAGAGGGGTAAAAAAGAAGCTGCCACACTAAGCACTAGAGCTCTCATTGTGTTTGGTAGTCAACCTCATCATTGGTATAGAATGGACAATTCATTAAAAAGGTAAAATAAGTATTATCTGTCTTTGAAGAAAAAGGCTTCATCCTAGAAAGTGCTACTACTGAATTTCACAAAATACTCCATTTAGAAAAATCTGCTCCTCAAGTAAAGAATTTATTCATTTTGAATCATCATTCTGCAGCAAAACAAATAGTTTGTTTTTGAAACAGCTACAGATGAAATTCCATTGGTTCACTGAGTAAGCTAATAGTTTCAATAATTTTTTCTGGCATGCTATAGAATTAATGAGTTTCTTCCACCTCGCTCAAGATATCCTTTCATACAACAAAAGGAAGAAATGTATAAATAAGCAACTAAAACTCTAAAAAAAATATTTCTAAATATACAGTATTCTCAGTAATGTAAATCCTAAATATACAATACTTTATATGGTAATACATGCATTTATATTACTGCAGTATTTTTAAATTATTATCAATTTTTCTCTTTCCCAGTTAAAAAAAAAATACACACACTGCTATAAATCTGCTCAAAAAAGGCCAGAACATTTGTAGGTAAGCACTTGCAAAATGCATACGTCTCAGTGTGTACACATAACATTATACCATCCACATTCTTAGACATTAACACCAAGAAAACTCATCAGAACAGTAAACCAGACAGTGAGACTCTAATAATAACAACAGCATTGGGAAAGCCTAGCATATAATGTTTTTATAGACTTGGGAGATCCTGCCGCTAACCCAGGGGGTGGGAAGAGAGCCTGGACCATGACATAAAACCATCACATTGTTAGCTGGCCTTTCCCCAAGCAGCTGCATGAAAGAAGTCTTGGTGAAAAGTCACACAAAGAATGCTGTTACACAGCATTCCTGATCATCATCCATTGGAATCAGATTTCAAAGTAACAACTTGTATAGCAAAATCCAACCTTTTACGCTTACAGAAAATTGTGGAAAAAAATTACTGCAAGAAAACTATTTCAATGCGAGATGCACTGTATTAGATATAAGTGAACAATTTGCTTAAAAAACAGAATGCATACTCAGTATTATGAGATGATAAAAGAATTGGGATTCAAAAAGCTATAATCAGTCCAAATGGTCATGATTTTATTTCCTCCTTGCTGAGTGTCAAAAATCCAAAGGAAATTACTGCAACAGCTAAGGAAGTATTACTGACCTGAAAGGCCCAAAATTGTCAAATACCAACAGTTCTCAAGTATCTTCAAACAAATGCTCACTTGTTACTTCTCTGTTTTCCAAAAGATGTGTTTATATTTTATCCAACTACTAATCTGCTTACCAATCCACCAAGCTAAAGGAAAATTAATCTTTCAATAGCTTTCTTACACATAAGAGAGCAAATCAACAAGCAACTCATTTACGTACCAGGTTTTCTCATTTTAAAAAACTTTTCTATTCAGACATGTTTAAAACCACAATGGTTCCCCTAAATGAACACAAATACCAAATTTATCAAGGAATTCTGTCAACAAATATATTCAGAGAGAAAAGTTCCTTTTTCAATTCAATCTTACTTTTCTACTTTTAGTATCAATAAGAAAAGAATCAATAAAAAAAAATTTAAAACAGTGAATAACCTAACGGAATTTATGCAATTCCAGTCTCTGAACACTGCAAAAGTCCTAATATCTATGTAAAAACAAAGTCCACATACAGGAAGGATTATTTTTTGTTCACAAAACTTAACCATAGCCCTAAGACAGTCACAAATAGTAGGCAGACAAAATACTAAAACTTATTCAAAGCAAATTCCTAAAATTTCTTACAAATACCCTGCTCATAACTGTGCTATGTCCTATTACTCTAAAAAATTAATTATAACAAATGTGTAGCTAAATACAGTCAACTCTTAACCCATTGACAGACAAGCCACACCACAGATACGAGTCCAGACTCCACTCAGCTAAATCCCAGAGTATTGTTTCCAAGATCTGTGCAAGTGCAGAATGGTCATTTTCACACAGTGCAGAGACTGAACAAGCACGTGCAAACAGACCTTAGCTGCTCCTGTTCAAGGTCAGTTCAGGTCTCCGACAACGGGAAGCACAGGAGGGACACTGAAGCAGACTAGGACATATTCCACTCAAACCCAGACAGAATTATTTCTTCGGGCTCACTACAGGTTCTAATTACAGCACCAGTAGCCACCACCACCAAGCCAAGAACAGGCAGGCCAAAAAGGTTATGGGAAGAGGTACTGGAAAGGTGAGCACAGAATAACTGACCTTTGCCACTCCAGTTTGCAAATAGCCAGTGGCATCAAATAAAACCATGAGGCAACAGGTTAAAAAGAAACCCATGGACACCTCGTACTGATCAACTGCAAAATGTCTTGCCACGCGCATTATGGGTACTAAACTTTATGCAGAAGGGAACACTTCAATGGTGTGATGGGCTCATCTTCCATTAAACACAAAAATACCATGTCTGGATCAACAAGTCCCAAAGCGTAAGTGCTTGTAGGCTGGGAAACTGTTCTGAGAAGGTACACAAGACCCTTCTCAAGAATCTAGTTCATAATGACAAATTTGGCCTCCATGATATGCTCCTCTCCTCTATCTCAGGCTGTCACTTTGAAGTTCTCTGTAAGATCCATGACAGTACTGCCCCAATAATGCTGTATTAAAGGAATCACTGAAAATCATAATTCTGTATTTGCCATAGATGACACTAGAGAACCCACATTAACCTGACAAGCACAACTAAGGCAGAGTCAAATGACTCCAAACAGAAATATAAAACCTAAAAAGCAAATCTAAGAAAATTGTGATCTCCAAAAGATCAGATAAGCAGCAACAGGCCAGTAAAAGGAGGGGGAGCAGGAGGAAGAAAGCACACAGAGGAACTTCGCACTATGTGGGGAGTGGGACGGAGGGACAAAAAACTCACAAAATACCAACACAACCACACCATCTGCTACCATAATATACAGTCAATTAATCATATTTATAATATAATAATACAGTTAATAATACTTATAAACAACACAAGTTTGATGCCCAGACTACTTTGTCATACATGTAGTGCCCCAGAGCTCTTAAAGGCAAGATAACACCATTACAGAAGAGCTCTAAGATTAGGCTGCCTTCAGTTACAGCTGTGCAACTGACTTAAGACAGCTAAGGTACAGGCTGCTGCTAAAAGAATACTCCTGGCCATTCATTCCATCAGCATCAGCATGCCTAGCTAGGTCAGGGAAGTTTTCATGTGGCTCAAGATGAATGCAGGGGAAGAAAAATAGAGAAGTTTTAAACTCTAGTACCATCACAAAGGGGCAGGAAGCAATGTATAGCAAGGACCCTCACTGAAGTAACAGCATCTTTAATGCAGGTTAAGAAAATCATGGAACCCTACAGTAAAAGCTCAGCAGACCATTAATCTTTCTAACACAAAAGAAAGTACCTTCAATGCCCAAAACACAGTTCTTCACCTTATTATAAAGCAAATATCCAGAAGATTGTTAAAAAAAAAAAACTACAGGAGCAGCAGGCCATGTATGGGCTAAGCTATCTGCATATTCAAAACAAAAAGCACACTGTTTTTTTCTGGCTACAAAATGAAGTTATTTGTTGCCAGAAGGCAGAAAGAAGAAAAGCCTTATATCACTGACTTAAACTTAAAATCACCAATTTCTTCTCTTGTTCTGAAAAGCTAAGATCACTTAGATGACTGCATAATTACAAGTTTATAAAGCTAGATCCTTACAAGGTTTTACCAGGAATGTTCATTTCCAAGTTTCTTGCTTGGCAACATAAGATGTAACAGCATTAAAAAAAATTAGGTATTAACCTACTGCAAATGCCATTTTCAACTGGCAAGCCCACTTTCTGATCTTCAACAGCATATCCTTAAGTCTAAAAATCTTCTGGCACAATCTCTTGTTAGGCAACTCTTTGAAAGGAAAGCTTCAGGTAAGAATGCAGATTTCTGAAACGCAACACCAGTCAAATTATTTTCTAAGGTGCACATCCTTCTGTAAAGCTATTATTTAAAGGACATTTGGTCCACAAAGCAGAATTTGCTGTTTTCAACATTATAGACAAAATCTGTTACAGAGGCTGGGTGTTTTCAAAAGAAAATATAAATTCTTAAGCCTTTCAGCTATGAAATTTTCAGTATGAAGCCTTCACTGATGAAAACATCTGGGTATTAAAATTATAGTACAGTGTAGTATCTTTGCTATTTAAACTTAAAGCATTTCAATCTTACAGAGTAATTCAGTTTCAGACAAGAATGTATAATTACAATAGAGCTGTAAGAGAGCTAATAGGATGCTCAGATCTTTGATGCACACTATCAAAGTTCTCAAGATTTTATGCAGTTTCAACACCACCACAGACAATAGCAAAGCATTCCCAAGTACTGCTTTAAGTATAAAACCAGAAAACACTTCTACTTCACAGATTTTACTGTGTATTTCAAGACATTTGAGGCTTTCTTATTACTATTTCCTAAAAAAGAATGTGTCCAGTTGCTATTTCTAAAGAAATTAATTCAACATTGCATGTATCAACATGAGAGGAGTAATGAAGAGGAATAAGATGTAAGTACTGGGCACTAAGTTCAGTGATGTGTTTGAGTCACTTGACACCAAAATGGTAAACCTAGAGCATATATATACATATAAATATATATATATATGAACACTGTAGTGAAGGGTACACAAGGGCAAGGGTAGATCAGCACAAACATGAGCAAGCCCTGTGTTCCTGCAAACCAACTGCAACAGAAATAGCAAAGCTGCATCAACACTAAGCTAAGACACAAATCAGCTACAATATTATGTACACAGCATAGAATCTGCAGAAAATAATTTACAAGACTGTCCAAGTGAAATCCAGGATGCAGATCATACTTTCTCCTCTCACAAGAGAAAGGGCTCAGTATCAAAATGACCGGGCTATTTACAGATAGATGATGGATGAGAATTTAGAAGTATCTGCTAGAGAGAGAAGGCGGCATTCCAAAAGTGATTGAAATGTTAATTGAAATTTTTCACTCATATCACCCAGCTATTAGTATAAACATAATCAAGACAGGATATTCAGTGGAGACTTTCTCTGGCAGTTCTACGCAGCGGGAGCAGAATTGATGATAACCTGAACAGTGAAATTAGAAAGATGCAAGGGAGAGGTAATCACTAGTGCAACTTTCCAGCTCTAACTTCTTTGTTACAGAAACTATTAGTAAATCAGGCATGAAAGAGCCAACCTTTGAAAATGCACTGGTGCATTCAGTCTGGGCTATAGACATAAAAATTCCACTTTCCTCCATGAATGGTGCACTTTCAACAGCTTTCTATAAATGCTCAGGCTCCAACTAATACACGTAAAATTCATCCATTTTACCCGCTAAATTTTATGTTAAAATGCAGTTTTTCTATTGTAACTTTTTTCCTAAAAATGAAACTAAGAATAATGATAGATGCCCTCCAAGTAAACTGAACCTAAAGTGGAAAAATAACAGCTAGTGTAAAAGTTACCTCTTTCCAAAGCAGTGTTTTCTTTTATGTTTAGGATTCCTATAATTTTTTTTCCAAAGATTTAATTCCCTCATACAAAATAAGAGAGTTCACAAAAAGCAAGAATAAAACTTACCCCCATTATCTGTTCTCTTTAAAGCACCATCCTTATGAGGGCATAATTCACATCTCTAGGAAAAAAAGCAAAATTAAAATAAAAAAATGGAATGATCACAGAAGCATTGAAAAAGAAACCACACACATTAAAACTGTTATCTGATATTAAGGAAGCAACCATTCTTTAAAAGTGAATGGGTGTGTTTTCCCTTAACTTGTACTTGAATATTAATGTTAAGTTTGTGAAAAATAAAGCTTTCTCCTCCAAATCTCAAAACCATAACAAACATTAAAGCTACTCGCAATTCTACCTCCAAGATTTTCTTCCTGGATTCCACACTCTGGAATTCTGGAGACAAGCCTCCAAAAACTACAGTATAGGGTAGACTCACATGCCAAGAAGCTTGACACAGTCCAAAAACTCCCTACTGTATTTCATTCTCCTAGCCTCTTTGGATTGACCAAGGTGGTCAATCATGAAGAAGTGCTGCGAATATGATCAGCACAGGTGCACATAACTATGGCTGACTACACAGTCTCTGCTGACTCCCACTTATCTTGAGAGACCAAAACCAACCTCACTTTCTGTCTCAGAAAAAGGAGGTCGGAAGTTGACTTATCCCTACAACTGTAGCAAAACCACATGTCTGGAAATAAGCGGTTTGGTCACAAAATGACAGAATAAGCTGAGTTGCAAGGGACCCACAAAGTTCATCAAAGCCCAACTCCTAACCCTGCACAGCACCACCCCAAAAAGTCACACCATGTGCCTGAGAGTACTGTCCTAACACTTCTGGAACTCTGTCAGCACTCTTGGTGCTGTGACCACTTCCCAGGGAGTCTGTTAAGTGTTCAACCACCCTCTGG
Source organism: Chaetops frenatus (assembly GCA_013400775.1). NCBI lineage: Eukaryota > Metazoa > Chordata > Aves > Passeriformes > Picathartidae > Chaetops > Chaetops frenatus. The sequence continues at coordinate 183,697 of VZTR01027780.1, read as the reverse complement.
GTAAAGAACATTTTTCTAATATCCAACCTAAACCTCCCCTGACAGAACCTCCAATCATTCCCTTGACTCCTCTCCCTGGTCACCACAGATGAGCATCTGCCCTCCTCTTCCCTTCATGAGGAAGAGGTAGACTCCAATGATGTCTTCACTTAGGCTCCTCCAAAGTGAACAGCCCAAGAGATCTCAGCTGCTCCTCATATGGCTTCCCCTCAATGCCCTTCACCACCCTTGGAAGGGAATGGCCCCCCTTTGGACACTCTAATAGTTTAATGTCTTTTTTATATTGTGGCACCCAAAACTGCCCCCAGCACTCGAGGTGAGGCCACTCCAGCGCAGAGCAGAGCAGGACAATCCCCTCCCTTGCCTGGCTGGTGATGCTGTCCCTGATGCCCCTAGGACACACTGGGCCCTCCTGGCTGCCAGGGCACTGCTGGCTCAGGTTCAACTTGCCATGGACCAGGACCCCCAGGTCCCTTTCCACAGGGTGCTCTCCAGCCTCTCATTCCCTAGTCTGTCTGTACATCCAGGGTTGCCCCATCCCAGGTGCAGAGTCTGGTATTTGCCCTTCTTAAACTTCATATTGTTGGTGACTGCCCAGCTGTCTAATTTATGACGGTGTCTCTACAGGGCCTCCCTGCCTTCGAGGAAGTCAACAGCTCCTGCCAGTTTTGTATCATCTGCAAGCTTGCTTAGTGTCCCTTCCAGTCCTGGGTCCAAGTCATCTATCATGTAATATTCTTCCGACATACACCAGGATCACAACAGAACAGGTTTTCTGCTATCACTGCCTCCTATCAAGTTCCTAGTATCATGTTTATCTCTAAGTGTCCTAGAGCATATGAATCAATTCCAAACCAGAGATGACAGAAATTACCAGGTTTGACACACATTCCACTTTCAAGTGCTCTGAATTACAAGCACAGGAACACCATTATACAGGATCCTATACCAAGGAATCACTGTATTACAACCTGTATATATTTCCAGATTAGGGACAACTCAAAGCACACAAACCCAATAATCTTCTTAAGCAAACCAAGATCATCAGATGCAAACACCATATCCTTCAGAGTGGGACACCTGTTCCTGCTGTTCCCTGGACAGTGCTATTCTCCATTACCAGCTAACTGACAAGACAGCAGATAAAGGACCCTATGATGCTAGAAGTGCCTCAGAAACAGATTGTGCAAACTTATTTGAGGAACTAGAAATTCCATTCCTGAAATTCATATGGCTAAAGTATATCTTGAAGACTGTCTTAACCTGTAAGAAATTTGTAAGACTATCTTTCTTAACCTGTAAAAAATTTATATTAGCTGCAAAGACATTTTCACAGAGGGTAAAATTGAAAAAATTCTTATATTGTTTTTTCTCAGTGCACTGGTATAGAGAGCAACACACAGAAAGAAGAATCTTTAGGACTGTAGCCTTTTGTCTTGCTTCACTCATCTTTTTCTCACACTCACTAAAATGATCAGCTATTTATTGAAAGTCAGCATTAAGTCTATGGTGAAATTTAGACATAAAAGTGGCTGAAAACTCAATCATTGTGCAAGTTGCCTACAGACTTGGATCACTACACCTTTTTTCTTTGTCAAGACACTGAAATGAACTGATCAGTTAATTTTAAACAAAATCCTACATATGCAGTATATTTGTGAGCTGTATCTTAACACTTCAGCTCTCCAAATATTAAATACTAAAGTGCCAAGAGACACACAGTAGCAACAGTTTCATTTCAGTGAATTTCTCGTACACTGAACCAGATTCCTAAAGAAAGAAGCCTGACATATACTGATGGTCACAGTGCAATTAAGTTTGATCCCACCTCAAAGCTGCAAGCTGGCAGCTTAAAGCCAATAAGAGGTGATGATGTATCTGAGCGAAGAGAAGCTGTTAACAGCTTCTACTTTGCCCCACCTCTGCAAGCCTATGGGAGTCTTACATACATTTTCACTAGTGGCAAAACCAGTTTAGGAGGTTCTCTTCTTCCCTTCACCTCCCCCTCATTAATTCCTCCGTCTACCACACCCTCAGCTACTGACACAACTATCTGCAGGGCTGACCCTTAGAACAGATCAGTGAAATGGAATGAAATAAACTTTTAAACATTTTTAATTCAGGTCATATCACTGATGCAATTTAAGTATAATTCCACAAACAGTTGCATCAGCAAAACTTAAGGCAGGGAGCCACAGCACTACAGACTCAGTAATTAAAGAATTAGCAAGCTTCTAGTGCAAACTTTACCACAAAATAAATCAAAATGATCCCAGGACACTAAGATGCAATGACCTGAGCCAGTCCTTTATGTGGAAGAATTAAGCATGCTCCATTCAGTCTCATCAGCTTCACCTGATTTATTTTTGTCTCCTATGTCTGTAAAGACTCACGTCCCTCATTAATCCTCTGCAGTCCTGGCTGCAACCAGTCAGAGAAGATGCAAGACAGAAAACTGCAGTGGAGGAGGAAGCTTTGACAGTGGAAGAAAACTTGAGGCCAGAACTGCACTCATCTCTCATGGTGCTGACAATTGGTAACTTTGCAGAGGTATCTGCGCTTTGATGACACCGACTACTTCTGGTGCCATAAAACCAGGCTACAATCTGCAATAAAGTAGCACCCTACTAAGCCAACAGACAAGACAGTGACTCCCAGCCCTTCTACTCCCTTTCTCTGCATTAGGAACCTAACTCCTTCCCAGCCTCCACACTCTCAGATTCTGTCACCTATTTCTGCTCTGACAAGTTTCAATACACACCACATAGTAAAACCAGGAGCTTTGCCAGGGGGGAACAGTGAATCTCATGCCTTGAGACAAGTAGCTAGCAGAGATTTTTTTTTTCTTTAAACTAACAGTATTACTAGTTCTAAAATGGATCATATAATATTTCCATCTTTTTATCGTGCATGTTGATGATGCAATACAGGACATAATGGATGAATGGATGGAATAATCTGATGATACATACAGATGGTCTCTAATATTTGAGTTCATGGACCATGACAGGGCTCTTTTCTCCAGTTGTGTGTTTTAAGTTTTGTCTCTGGCAAAGGATTTCTGACGCAGATTTATTGTCTGAGCATTCAAAAATGTGGGGAACTTCTAAACCCGTGCAGGGCAGAGGGGGTGGGTACCAGGGGCAGATACGACACCTACAAGATACCACAGCACAAATAGGGTAAGCTGCTATGACTGATCAACAATTCAGACAAACATAATCAGGTTAAGCAGTGCAAATGTGAACACTACAGAGGCTGGCCCACATCCTTTAGTTTGCTAAAGGGCACTAGTCCAACACAGGGAAGTGTAGCAGCACATGTGGTGCTGCAGGTACAGGCAGCTGAATTAGATGCGAAGAGTGTGAAGAGACAAATACTGGCTAAACGAACACAACGAAGTTGTACAAAATTACATCATCCTTTTCCTTCCTGTCCTTACAGAGTGCAAGAACATTTCCTTTTTGCAGCTCTTTGGTGGAAGAGACTAAGTTCATGGATCTAGCTTCTGTCCACGCAGAATTGGAGTGAATTCTCAGCAAGAATGGCATTGGACTACAAGGTCTCCTGTAGAGGACTAAAGTGAAAGCAATCTCAAAGCTGTGAAGCTGGAAGAGTCTGACAGTGTGACCGTCATAACTCACTTCTGTGCTACATAAACAGCAACTTAATTAAGTAAACAAAGACTGATCCTATACCTTTAGCATTCAGATTAATTGAGATTGCCTGGGTCTGATGAAAAACCCATTGCCTCCGGAGGAGTCCAGTCTTTAAAACATCACCCAGCAGAGAACTAAATTCAGAAGCATGAGAGATCCATGCAGGAGAAGAAAGAAACTTTTTACCCCCTCAACATTATAAATAATCAAAAAGAAATAAAGAACTGGCTCAAGATACCCATCACAAAGAACTTGCAGAATGGAAGACCAAAGTAAAGTAAAACAAGGAGCTAAATAATTCCAGCCTCCCATACTGAATCAGTTACAGTCCAACTTGGCTCCACTGCATTGTGCTATAAAATGTTCTTCCTCTATTCTAGATAAATATGCTTTTTCATTTTAACCAGGACTAAGAGCTACCTTAACCAGCATTAGGTAACATTATACAAATATCATTATTCAAGTCTTTTTGGTTAACCTAGCTCTAACAATTTTTCAACTGGAAAGGCATAGAGAAACTGATTTAATCCAAGAGACTACCTTATTCATGTTGAAATTAAGGGAAAGAGCAAAAGGCACATGGTAAATAGGGAAGATAAAGGGAGACACGGACAAGACTATACAAGCAGGAGAGAAGAAGAAAAACAGTAATAAGAATATAACACTGTTCTTCCCCCAGGGTTCTGAAAATTTGGAGCACATTCATAAAGCATCATCTGCAGACATCCATTATATGCTGTCTCTTGTTATAAGAAAACAAAGGTCAAAGAATTCTTGTGCAAGTAATTTACTGAATTGTGGCACAAGCTAGGCCATTGGAACCATTCACCTGAATAATGACTGTCAACCAAGTAAAATCCTGCAAGACTGAATTCCCATCATTGCAATGAGGCAATAAAACGTTTCTTTCAATGTGACCTGTTAACCTAAATAACACAAGAAGATCTACAGCAGATTAAACAGACCACAGTTCCTTAAAGTTAGCCAAGAAACCAGGCTGTAGTTCCAGCTGACTTTACTACAGGCTCACTTAAAGGCAGCATAATTGCACTGTGCTGCCAGAGGAAGATCACTGGCCATCCCCTGCTGTGTCCTTTCTACTTCTTTCCTTGCTCTGGGAAAAGCATTCAATTGGCTATATGGAAATCCTAACCAGCAACCCAAAACCAATTTTTTTTTCAGTCAGATCACTTCTTTGAGCCACCTTTCCATAAGGCTACACAACAATAATGTCAGATAACAAATGTAACAAGGACACAAACAGGCAGTAGGGAAAGGATACAGAGGATATAACTACCTTATTTGGGAGGTGGCATTATCAATACTGGCTACAAATCAAAGTGGAAGTCCAACCAAAGACCTTACATTAAATAACAGAGAAATAAATAAATAAATAAACCATACAATTGAAACAGACTGATTTTATGGTAGTAAATGTAGTAATACAGACAGATTTCTTGCTCAATTTTGTTTTGATATTTCCCTGACATTCATGTATTTCAAGATTTTCAACAGGCATCAGCCATATATGCAAAATGTTTTAGAAACTTAAATTCCCTGTCAAGGCGCATATACCCAGCATGACACACTTCCAGAACAGTTTTTATTCTCCAAAGTATATTTTGATCACAGAATTATCATTTCATACTGCTTGACAACAGAAGAAAAGAAACAAAACCCCAAGCCCCAACAGTATTTGAACGAAAGAAACAACTCTATGAGATTGCTATACATGATCCATGAAGTTACAAATAACAAAATAGTAAGTTACATACAATCAGCATAACAGTTCTTGAAACTCGATACTCAACCTCTTTCAATTTTTTCATCAACAGGAGTTAAAACTTGTAGGACAAAACATTTTATTCTGCTGCTCCTGTTAATCATTAATCAAACAGACGAACGGTTAATCCACTTCTCGCTGCAATTTTAGTTCACCTTTTGGTGAAAACATGAGCTGGAAGACAGAAGCAGGGAGCAGAATGGAATCCCCACAATCCAGAAGGAAAATAGTCAGTGACCTGCCATGCCATTTAGACAACCAGGACTCTATGGGGCTGGATGGGATGCACCCAAGTGTACTGAGGGAGCTGGCACAAGAGCCTGCCAGCTCACTTTCAACCATTTACCAGCAGTCCTGGCTAACCAGGGAGGTCCCAGTTGACTGGAGATTAGCAACTGAGACACCTATCTACAAGAAAGGCTGAAAGGAAGATCCAGGGAATTCCAGGACTATCATCCTGACCTGCTAGGGAGGTCATGAAGCAGATCGCCTTCAGTGCCATCATGGGGCATACTGTGTGCCCCAGTAGCCAAGAAGGCCAAGGGCATCCTGGCCTGGATCAGGAATGGTGTGGCCAGCAGGAGCAGGGAGGTCATTCTTCCCCTGTACTCGGCACCGGTGAGGCCACACCTTGAATGCTGTGTCCAGTTCTGGGCCCCTCAGCTCAGGAAGGACGTTGAGACTCTTGAGAGAGTCCAGCGGAGGCAAC
>VZTR01027780.1:164240-177410 GCA_013400775.1 Chaetops frenatus | reverse complement strand
AAAATCCTGCAAGACTGAATTCCCATCATTGCAATGAGGCAATAAAACGTTTCTTTCAATGTGACCTGTTAACCTAAATAACACAAGAAGATCTACAGCAGATTAAACAGACCACAGTTCCTTAAAGTTAGCCAAGAAACCAGGCTGTAGTTCCAGCTGACTTTACTACAGGCTCACTTAAAGGCAGCATAATTGCACTGTGCTGCCAGAGGAAGATCACTGGCCATCCCCTGCTGTGTCCTTTCTACTTCTTTCCTTGCTCTGGGAAAAGCATTCAATTGGCTATATGGAAATCCTAACCAGCAACCCAAAACCAATTTTTTTTTCAGTCAGATCACTTCTTTGAGCCACCTTTCCATAAGGCTACACAACAATAATGTCAGATAACAAATGTAACAAGGACACAAACAGGCAGTAGGGAAAGGATACAGAGGATATAACTACCTTATTTGGGAGGTGGCATTATCAATACTGGCTACAAATCAAAGTGGAAGTCCAACCAAAGACCTTACATTAAATAACAGAGAAATAAATAAATAAATAAACCATACAATTGAAACAGACTGATTTTATGGTAGTAAATGTAGTAATACAGACAGATTTCTTGCTCAATTTTGTTTTGATATTTCCCTGACATTCATGTATTTCAAGATTTTCAACAGGCATCAGCCATATATGCAAAATGTTTTAGAAACTTAAATTCCCTGTCAAGGCGCATATACCCAGCATGACACACTTCCAGAACAGTTTTTATTCTCCAAAGTATATTTTGATCACAGAATTATCATTTCATACTGCTTGACAACAGAAGAAAAGAAACAAAACCCCAAGCCCCAACAGTATTTGAACGAAAGAAACAACTCTATGAGATTGCTATACATGATCCATGAAGTTACAAATAACAAAATAGTAAGTTACATACAATCAGCATAACAGTTCTTGAAACTCGATACTCAACCTCTTTCAATTTTTTCATCAACAGGAGTTAAAACTTGTAGGACAAAACATTTTATTCTGCTGCTCCTGTTAATCATTAATCAAACAGACGAACGGTTAATCCACTTCTCGCTGCAATTTTAGTTCACCTTTTGGTGAAAACATGAGCTGGAAGACAGAAGCAGGGAGCAGAATGGAATCCCCACAATCCAGAAGGAAAATAGTCAGTGACCTGCCATGCCATTTAGACAACCAGGACTCTATGGGGCTGGATGGGATGCACCCAAGTGTACTGAGGGAGCTGGCACAAGAGCCTGCCAGCTCACTTTCAACCATTTACCAGCAGTCCTGGCTAACCAGGGAGGTCCCAGTTGACTGGAGATTAGCAACTGAGACACCTATCTACAAGAAAGGCTGAAAGGAAGATCCAGGGAATTCCAGGACTATCATCCTGACCTGCTAGGGAGGTCATGAAGCAGATCGCCTTCAGTGCCATCATGGGGCATACTGTGTGCCCCAGTAGCCAAGAAGGCCAAGGGCATCCTGGCCTGGATCAGGAATGGTGTGGCCAGCAGGACCAGGGAGGTCATTCTTCCCCTGTACTCGGCACCGGTGAGGCCACACCTTGAATGCTGTGTCCAGTTCTGGGCCCCTCAGCTCAGGAAGGACGTTGAGACTCTTGAGAGAGCCCAGAGGAGGCAACGAGGCTGGTGAGGGGCTGGGAGCACAAACCCTGTGAGGAACGACTGAGGGAGCTGGGGTTGTTTAGCCTGGAGAAAAGGAGACTCAGAGGTGACCTTATCACTGTCTAAAACTTCCTGAAGGATGGTTGCAGTCAGGTGGGGGTTGGTCTCTTTTTCTAAGCAGATACTGACAGAGTGAGAGGACACAGTCTTAAGCTGTGCCAAGGGCAATTTAGGTTAGTTGTTAGGAAAAATTTTTTTACGGAAACAGTGATAAAGTACTGGAATTGTCTGCCCAGGGAGGTGGTAGAGTCACCATTCCTGGATGTGTTTACAAAAATTGGATGTGGTCCTCAGTGCCACGGTTTAGCTGAGGTGTTAGGGCATGGGTTGGACTCAGTGATCTTAAAGGTCTCTTCCAACATAGTGATTCTGTGACATGCTGAACAACCAGGGAAATCAGGCCCAGTCAGCATGGGCAGGTCCTGACAGACCAACCTGACCTCCTTTTGTGACAGGGTGACCACCTTAGTGGATGAGTGAAAGGCTGTGGATGTGTCTACCTGGACTTCAGTAAAGCCTTTGACACCATTTCCCACAGCATCTCCTGCAGAAACTGGTTGCTCATGGATTGGCTGGGTGATCTGTTGGATGGGGAGGAAACTGTTGGGATGGCTGGGCCCAGAGGGTGTTGGTGAATGGAATTACATCCAGCTGGTGGTCACTCACCAGTGCTGTCCCCCAGGGCTCAGCACTGGGACCAGTTCTGTTTAATATCTTTATCAATGATCCACCTGAGGGGATCGAGGGCACCCTCAGTCCCTTTGCAGACACACTGAGTTGGGTGGGAGTGTTGATCTGCTGGAGGGCAGGAAGGCTCTGCAGGGAGATCTGGACAGGCTGCATTGATGGGAACAGGCCAGAGCTCTGAGGTTCAACACGGCCAAGTGCCTGTGCCTGGTCCTGCCCTTGGGTCACAACAACCCCTGCAGCTACAGGCTGGGGACACAGTGGCTGGAAAGATGCAAGATGGAAAAGGACCTGGGTGTGCTGGTCACCAGCACCTGAACATGAGCCAGGAAATGCCCAGGTGGCCAATGGCCTCCTGGTCTGGATCAGCAGCAGAGTGGCCAGCAGGACCAAGACAGTGATCATCAACCTGTCCTCAGCACTGGGGAGGCCACATCACAAATCCTGGGTCCAGTTCTGGACCCCTCAGTTCAAGAAGGACATTGAGGTGCTGGAGAGAGTCCAGACAGGGGCAGTGGAGCTGGTGAAGGGTCTGGAGCACAAGTCTGATGAGGAACAGCTGAGGGAGATAGGGTTGTTTAGCGTGGAAGAGAGGAGGCTCAGGGAATAGCTTATGAACAACTCTGTGCTCTCTGAAAGAGGGTGTAGCAAGGTGAGTGTCAGTGTCTTCTCCCAAGTAACAAGTGACAGGACAAGAGGAAATGACCTCAAGTTACACCAGAGGAGGTTTAGATCAGATATTAGGAAAAATTTCTTCACTGAAAGGGTGATCAGGCATTGGAACAGGCTACCCAGGGAAGTGGCAAAATCATCATCCCTGGAAGTGTTCAAAAGGCATGTGGATATGGTACTTAAGAGACACACTTTAGTGGTGAATACAGTGGTGCGGAGTTAACAACTGGATTCCATTATCATAGAGTTTTTTCCAACCTTAACCATTCGATGATTCTATGAATCCCTCAAATTCTTATGACTTTTTAAAAATTAATCTAGGAGGAAAGAGTCAACTGCCAAGCAGAAATCTTTTCATTGCTTTACTTCCGAATTTGCTTTCAAATACATCTATTTTACAGCATGCCCTGCTACTGGGTATTTCTGTATAAATCAAAATGCACTAACTCAACACACTTTCCCAAAGCACATGAACAGACTTACAAAGGCAAGCAAAGCAGCTGATCAGAGGGTTATTTTCTAATCGATGGCTTTCCAACTGGCAGCCCATGATGTTCTTAGCAGCCCTGACTCACTTATGAGTAGCTGCAGAAGCTTGCAGCACTACTGACTGTATCCAGATACTCATATCCCAAGTCCTGTGGTACAGCTTCACCAGTATTCCATAACATTTTGTCTCACCCTTGGGTGTTACCAGAAAGACAGACACCTCTAGAAGTCACCTCTAATATTCTTTATTATATCTAAGATGATCTTTCCCAATCCTACAGACTTCAAATATGCTAGGTAGACTTAAATACTACTACTTCAAATAATACCTTAATAATATAATAATAATACCTTAATAATATCTTAACATGGATTTAAAAACTGGTTTAGAAGGGTAAAGCTGTTGATATGGATAGTTACTTTAGTTAAAGCAAAACAATTTAATGCTGACAGACACATACCTATTGCTGTCAAAAATGTAAATATTCTGAGAAAAAACGACTAGTTAGAAAACAGCTCTGAACACACAGTTTATTAAAAATCACATCTAGAGTTTCAGTTATGCCAATGTTGTACATACATAATCCAATCTATATATAACTATTTGAAGTTTATTTCTTTCAATGAAAAATTGTCTTCTAAGCTCAAAATGTTCTTGTTATTTATTTTCCTTCTCCCCTAAAGGATCTGAAATTAGTATTTCACTTTCTCCAGGGGAAAGAATCCTATAATTTCTAATTTCCTTTTATACTCTCCACATTCCTTGTACCCCAGTGTGTTTTCTTTGATAGGAAAAAAAAAATAAAAGTAAAAAAATAACACATGTATACTGGAATGAAAACACTGAAAACAGGAAAAATTCTCTTTTCCCCCTAATAAACCTGGAAAACTTTGGGCTAATTTTTGTGATTAATTTGTGTTAGGTTCAGAAAAATATGGTACTGAACAACCAATGTAAATATAGCTCCATCTCTAAAGAGACACCATATTCTAAAGATATTTCAATAAAAGTGTGCTAAATTAAATTAAGAACCACAGACAACTATATTATACTTAATAGAAAACCAAACTCAAATTCAGCTAATCAGAGGCTATCTACAGAAAAACAAGTATCTGAAAGCCTACAAAGGAACAGTTTTAGCAAGACCAGAGGACAAAAAGAAAAACCTGCAGACAATTTGCAGAGTGGTGCAAACCAGTACACTGCTGCCAAGACATTTTTATCTGAAAACTTAGATCTTGGCATAAATTCTATCAATAGATGTTAATTTACAAGCAGTTAGCACAAGAACAGACCCAGCAACAGGATGTGCACCAGACTGACCACATCTACATCTGCTGGCAACAGCTTAACCCAGCAGTGACATCTCATCTTTCTATTCACTCCTTCAAGCCATCTTCTATGAAGCAAGATGATGACTGCCAACATACAAAGACTTAACCAGGGAAGATTAACATCTCAGCCCTTGAAGTCTCCAGCAAGTCCAGTAAAACTCATAAGCATTTCCAGCAGCTGGTGAAAATTACTGAACCTCTACTCACACCAAATTTAGGCTATTCATATCAAATGTTCTTACTCTGATATTTTCTTTTGTGTTTTTTCTTTAAGACCAGTTAGGTACTATGTAAATTCCCATTAATTTCTATTTTAACATCCATTCTTTGTAATACTTGCCAGAGTTACTTTTAGGAACACGTGGCCCAGCCAAAGAAGAGACTGTTATCTACAAAATCAAATCCACACTTTCTTATTTATCAGTTTCTAAATTACAGTGGGATAGCAATACAATTCATCAATATTCTCAACTACCATATCTTTAAACCTTATAAACTTCTAAACTCAAAAAAATACCCACCTTCACTATTTTCAACTAAATGGCTCTACAAATGACAGCTTACAACCATGCTAGGTTTTGAAGCAGAAGTCAGCAAGGAGCTAACTACATCATTTTTCCATCAAATATCCAAAAAGAAGCATATTAAAGTTGCAATGCTCCCAGCCTATGATTCACACCAGACTCCACTGTTCATAAACCACAATAAAGAACCAACAGGAATCAAAGTATCTTCTGTCACATCCAAGAATCCCCAACTGGCTGACATCACTAATAGAGCAAACGAATGCATGCTGTCAGTACTTCTCTTCCAAAGTGCTATGTTCTGCAACTTGACAACTTAAGAAATTAAGTCATCCTCATCGTCAAATAACCATTTCTTGATGCTGACAAATTTGCCAAATGTCTGCCCCATCTCTATTCAGTCATCTGTCCCAGGAGAAGGAAAGAACTTTCTTTTAAAGCAGACAGTTGACAGGTAAAAGAAAAACAGACTGACTACCTGAAGCATTTTGGGGTTTATACCTGGGTAAATTAAAGAGACTCGACCAAGTTCTTTTTATCAAGGCATCAGATAAAAATATATGCAGATTCAGTTAGTTCTGTCAAAAACATCTACTATAGATAATAAATTTGTAGACTATGACAAGAAGATTAGAGGCACTCAACATGCAAATCAGCATTCTTCCAAGACCATCCACTCAGTAAGTACTACAGGTGACATTTAGTCATACTTTCACTCCGTGTAGGTAAGGTAACTGGAAATGAGGTAATGTAGAGTACAATGTAACGCAGTGATGACACACAAGCTGTATCATGCTCTGGCTACTCCAGCTTCGGAAGTCCAAAACCATAAATCTCCCACTACATATTAAGACTAGTAAGCCCTGCTAGACATTGCAAGAATCCAAATTATAAACATACGTAATGTTTAAGATTCACACGTTGATCTCCAATGGAAAGCATCAGAAGGCTATGAGAAATGCCTGTCACATTTAGCTGCATTTCCAACTAAAAAACTGATTTTCTTTATCAGCCTGAAAGTATGCGACTGACCCAATTCAATATACATGAAGAAAATACAGTATGCAACGGTTCACTTCAATGTTCTTCTGCAACATATCATAGCTTTATCCTAAAAATTCCTAGCTATAATAAATGTTAGTATCAATTCTAAGTAAGACTTCTCACATGTTGAAGAACTTGCTTACTTTAGAGACTTCTGCCAGTGAATACAACAAAACAAGAAGTCATAAAACATTTCCACATAAGGATTATGCAATTCCTGTAAGGGCAAATGTTTTGTTCTAGTCTTGCTTTGGTTAGTAATTTTGCCAAAAAACCTTTAGACTATTTACTGAAGTACCTGTTATATTGACATGTACGTTAAAAAGCTTTCAAACACGTAGTACTTGAATGATGTAACACCATTTTAAAGCCTGAATACTCTACGTAACCATGATTTGCATAATGTAATTATAAACTACTGCACAGATCACATGTACATTTCAGTAAACTGTAGCTAATCAGAACTTCAAAGTAGTAAACCTTTTCTCTGCTGTAGGGAAGTGCTTCAGCTAAGTTTGTGAACTCAGCTGTGTGTTTAGAAACCAAGCAACAAATATGCATACAAGCATGCAGCACACACCAAAAAAAGAAAAAAAAAAGAAAAAAAAAAAAGCATGAAGGAAGCACAATCAGAAATGGCATTAATACTCCCATCTGACACGAGGGGGGAAGTACACAGAAATTCTACTGCACTTCTGCAACACCTGCACTTCTTGTACTCCTAAACTTGAAGACCAGACACTGCAAAGCTAAGCAATTCTGTCATCTTTTGACTTGCAGTACAGTAAGGTTATGGGTCTGTATTCACTACATACACCAACAAAATGTGCACGGGAAAAAATATTTTCTTATACTACTGAAATGCAAAGCAAACACTCACCCATTATGTAATGGACAAGAAACACACATCACTCTATCAATAGTATTTCAAAATAAAAATTTTCACCCTCACCACAATTAGAACAACACAAAGTCTCCACAATCATTCTGCTTTTCTCTCTAATTCTAGTCAGTCCAAGTTTTGCCTGCTACCTCTCCCAATTATTTTCCTTATGCCCCATCTGTGGCACCAAGACACATCATGGTGAGTTGATCCTGGATACTAGATGTCCAACAAAGCTCTCTGTCACTCCCCTCCTCAGCTGGACAGGGGAGACAAATTGAAGAAAAGGCTCCTAGGTCAACATAAAGACAGGGAGAGATCACTCACTAGTTACCATCACAGGTAAAGCAGATTCAACTTCGGGAAAAATTAATTTATTTCCAAGCAAGTCAGAGTAGAATAATGAGAAAATAAAAAGCGAATCTTAAAATACCCACCCCTCAATTCTTCCCAGGCTCAACTTCACTCCCCATTTCCACTACCTCCTCCCACCCAACAGCACAGGGGAATGGGGGCTGTGGTAAGTTCACCACATGCTGTTTCCTTTTCTTTCTCAGGGGTGGAAATCCTCACACCCTCCCTGTGCTCCAGCATGGGGGTCCCTCCCACAGGAGAGTCTTCCACTAACTTCTTCACTAACATAAGTCTTTCTCATGGGCTCCAGTTCTTCACAAACTGCTCCAGCATGCCCCCCTTCCTTGGGGAGCAGTCTCATACTGCTCCAGTGCGGAATCCCATAGGTCCCAAGTCCCACCAGCAAACCTTCTCCTGCATGGGGCTCTCTCTACACAGGTCCTGCCAGGAGCCTGCTCTAGCATGGGCTTCCCATGGGGTCACAGCCTTCTTCAGGCACACCTAGCTGCTCCAGCTTGGGGTCTTTCACAGCCTGCACGTGGATCTCTGCTCCTTGGTTGGCTTCCACAGACTGCAGGGGGACAGCCTGACTTCTCACAGTCTTCACCACCAGCTGCAGGGGAATCTCCGCTCCAGCACTCAGAGCACCTCCTGCCCCTCCTTCTTCACTGACCTTGGTGTCTGCAGAGTTGTTTCTCTCACACATTCTCACTCCTCTCTCCAGCTGCAGTTTCTATTGAGCAGGGTTTTTTATCTGTTCTTAAATATGTTATCTCAGGGGCACTGCCACAGTTGCTGATTGGCTCAGCCTTGGCCAGCAGCAAGTCTGTCCTGGAGTTGGCTGGCACTGGCTCTGTCATACACAGGGGATGTTTCTGGCAGCTTCTCAGAGAAATCCCTTCTGCAGCCCCCTTATTAACAAACCCTTGTCACATGAACCCAATACAGTATGTTCTCCCTAAGTATCCTTAGGTAGACTTCTTATTCAAGACATCCAGCTACAAACTAGTATTCAATGCCTTCTAGACTGCACAGTCATTCACAAAAGCCAGACAAGTAACAAAAGCACACAGATCAATTTTTCTGTAGTGCATTCAAAACAAAAGCAATTCTTCTAGTAATATTTGTTACAATATTCTTAAAGTAGTTGTAGTAATATTCTTACATCAAGTGTCCTTTAAGGAAAAATATGGATATACATTAAAGAAACGTTCATTTTAACATCTTTTTAAGGAACAATTTCAAGAGATATCTTCAAAGAGACTGCAGAGTATATTAGTCCTTATTGATGGACAGTATTTCAAATAGGAAAAAAACCCAGTAAGTTTTCTTCTAAAATAAAGTTTAGTTCAACTGTATCGTGACCATATTTATCAACATTCCTTCTAGTTTACAGATACAGATGTAGTAAGTACAGAGATCCTACCCCCCTGCAGGCAGCCTGTCGAGCCAGAGGTGTCAGAGCTCTGATCACAAACCTGTCTGCACATCAGAAGGCTGCACTCCTAGTTCCTCCTTCTTTGCCTCTGTTTAGGCAAAAGGCAAGTAAATGCTGGGGGTGAGGTGTAAAAATTTGGATACATCAAGCAACTCTTAAGAGCAACTCTACAAGAAAAATTTGTAGAAGCATGTGATTAAACATTTTTTAAAAAGAGAATTTGGAGAGAGCTCCAACTTTTGTTGCAATCATTTTTTTTTTTAAATTACAATCCAAGCATTCAGACTCTGGATCATCTGTGCAGCAAACGTAGGTGCAGCTCAGCTCTTGTAGGATAACCAGCAGGAACCCATCACTATGAGCACACAACATACCTGAACTGGGTAAACAATACAGCTGCATTTCTACTGCTCTGAACCCTTAAGTACCGAGTACTGTATGGTCTAAACTTACTCTGCAATGACAGTCTTTTTGTCTCCACACCAAGTTCTAAGAAACACATGAACACATGTGCAAGCACAGAGACTACGCTTATGCCAGACTGAGCTGAGATCCATCTGGATGCTATCTCAAGTCTTATGTGGCTAGCTGCACAGGGAGTCACAGCCCCCTCAGCACATTCTGCAGGACTAAAATCCAGGTGGCTTATTTGACAAGCTTAGTGTCACACAAATATGCTGACTCAGTTCTGGACAACTGCATTTAACTTCATAAGCCACCCCACCAAAAATAAACCTAACACAGAAATGCCAAGTGAAAACAACACCACTGTTACAACATTAGAGTAATTTGTACCAAGTCCAAACTGATTTTTCCAGACGCAAGGACAGACTTGAAATATTCATATTCCAGTGAAACAGATCAACAGCACAGTGATTCGCCTGCAATACAGGCAATCCAACCTCACATTTAGCATCTGAGCTGCACTTCGAGGTAGTAAAACTTCCTGTAATTCTTAACACTTAAGTTCAGTATGAAGATCTCCTGGTCTCTCAGAATCAAGTTGGATTCACAAGGAACAGGACCTACACATAGCTAAAAAGCCTGACCATGCTACCTGTACAAATGGTGAACTCCTCTCTGCTGCCTGGTATCTCTATGACACAGATTACTGCAGTTCCTTCATGATGAGTATGAAGAGTAGTAGCTTGTAGTAAACCATAAACACGTGTCTATTTTTACCCCACTATATACTATATTTAAGTTATTCTTAACATAAGATCAAGGAAGATGTTTGACACAAAACAGGATTATGGGGGAAAAAGTCTTTTTGAACCACAATTGTGCTACAAATCCTAAGCTTAGCTCTCCAGTCTTTCTTTGGGTACCACAACTATCAGCCCTTGGACAACATACATGCATCATCCAATTTCTCAAGCCTGGATCCCAAGTCCCTTATGTAGTAGTTCATATATATACACAACCTCACACAGACCCCAAAATTAATTTTTTTCTACATCAATATGTATTTGCTCTGCTTTTTGACTCAAGAGTTCAGGTACATCTGAAGACACCAAAAGGGCCCACTATGGAGGGTAGTGACAGCTGGTGCTGACACAGGCAAAGCTGGGAGCAGTTGCCACCCTTGAAGTGACTTGAATTGCAAGCTCACCATAGGTCAGCTAAGATAAATGAGCTGATTCAGAGAAAACTAAGATTTTATAAGCAATAGTTAAAAACTTATATAGTGATGTAAAAAGCACATACTGGGATCACAATCTTCAATTATGTACTACATAAGCATGATTATAAAGTAAGTAAAATAATTACCGGCCACTTCAATCTATCTATTATCCAAACAGTTCAGGTTTATGAAAAGTCACACTTTCACTCACACAGAGAAAAACATCATCCTGTTGGAACCAAAATTCAGTATGACTTGTCCAGCATGGAGCACTGCTTTCCAACTAGTAACTGACCATTCAATAGTCAAGACCTTGGCTCCCAGCTCACCAACAAAAACGCAGAAGTCAACCAGGCACCACTTTGGCTCCCACCCAGTAAGTACCAGCCTAGAGGCAGCACACAAAAGCAAGGGAACACAGTGCACACCAGTGTGTAACACTTGATAGCACATGGAAAGCCAACAATCCTAAACTGCTGCTAAAGGAACTTCTCTGGTGACCCATCAACTTGCATTATGTATTCCCAAGTTAGTCCATTTCTTTTCATTGTTAAAGCAAAACTAACTTTTGTGTGAGCAATTAACTGCAGTTGCTTATCAGAATGAATTTATCTGCCCAGCAACTGAAGCTTAAAAAAGAAAAACAACCAAGAAACACACCCTGAAAACACACAACACAGGCATCAACATGGAAAAATATCCCTTGAATGCAACACTGAGGTATTTTTAAAGACTGAAAGTAAGTAAGCAGAAGCACAGTCAATGTAATATAGTTAATTTAATTCTGGCTTTGTTTATAGGCAAAAAGGCCAAGAGAAAAACTAAGCTTCAGTCTCATAGAGTGATGATAAGGATGTTTGCTTTTGTAAGTAAATGAGTTAAAACTTCTGGGTCTGGTAAACTGCTTGCTGTAAAACTCTAGTTTCCATACTAAGGTCAGGGCTTCAATTTAGTTTCTGAATGTCAAGAGCTGCTTCAAGGTATCTCAGATGCAGCCACCATGTTTCTAACTCACTAACATACAAATAGTTGTTAAAACTTCAGGCTGTTATACCTCACATGCAATCAGTTTCACTTGAGAACCCATTAAACCTACACTACATTACAAATGGGATTTCTTTTTTCAAAACAAAATCAGTAATCAACCTGTTGAACTAAACAGACACATTTGGTGGAAACAAGAACAGAATACACCAGGCAGAGAACTCAGTTATCACTATTCATTCTTCACTTCAAAACAGCAAAGTAAAGAAGTCTATCAAAGCTATTCTCCTGGTAAACTCAAGAAATTATCATAATGCAGTGTGACTCTATTTATTATAGAACTCTGGACAGTTCTCTTTCACTCCCTGTGTCATGAGAAGCCAGGATTAACTATATCCTAAACCGTGAGGATTCCCTCATTCCCTTGCAAAATCCTCTTGTAGTCACCATTGTCTTTCCCTCTCCTCTGTATTTTTAACTTTGCTATCAACCTGTACATATCAAACTCAGCAACATTAAAAAAATGCTACTCCCACAGCTGATGGTCTCCCCATGAAAAGAAAACAGCCTTTCTTTAGAAAGGGTTTTGATTTTCTACTGACAAATACCTGAAGATCACACAAAAATCAATCCCTTCTTGCTCCCACCAACAGGTCTGCTTTGGAAGAACTAAATCTCAATTATCCTGGGCATTATGAAGACATTAGTGGCAAAAAGTGGGAAAAAACAGAGGAATGAGATTCTTTAGATCCATGCCAAAATTTCATTCAACAGTAAGTCTTGCCACCATTTCTATAGCACTTTATATTAGAAAAGGAAATAGGTACAGCAAACACGTAATGTCAACACACTGATAGTCACTAACAGTAACTGAAAATTTGGTTTCTGACTCCTCAATTGACTTCAGATATGAAGCTTAGAAACAGTTTACACACTGCTCCAAGATGCTGCACCACCTTCTCTTACAATAAAAATGTTTTTCAGAGGCAAAGGAACAGCTTAGTCTTTCTAGACACTCTCACAAATCTCAATATATCTTTTTCTGGAAGACAAACTAAGAAGTGCCAGGAAGGGAGAAATGCGATTCTCTTTTTCTAAAAACGCCTGACATCACCCACTTTCATCTAACAAATATACGAGTCTGACCAAAACAAAAACCTAATGTAACCACGGTAAAAAAAAAACCCAGCATTTTCTGAATCCTCAGTATCTAGATTAAAAAACCTAGAAAAACAGAAAGAAAATACTTCTTCTATTCTAAGTATCACATTCCTAGTAAGCATTAGTTTTCAAAATTAACAATGCTACTTATTGGGAGTGTTCCTAGACTGAAGCTTTTAACTGGCAACATAAGCTTGCTGTAAAAGAAAATTGGACACAGATTTACTTCCTGTACCTATGGAAATGCTAAACTGACAAAATTACCAAAATCTCCACCATGGACAAAAAAAAAA
>VZTR01027780.1:100201-130552 GCA_013400775.1 Chaetops frenatus | reverse complement strand
GTGACGTTTCTCCGTGGTAAAAAGATGGGTCTTTGTCCGAAGAGAGACGGATTAAATATCAGTCCCGGCTCCGGTGCGCGGGACAGGAGCGGCCCCCCGGCAGCGGC
This sequence comes from Chaetops frenatus, assembly GCA_013400775.1. Classification (NCBI taxonomy): domain Eukaryota; kingdom Metazoa; phylum Chordata; class Aves; order Passeriformes; family Picathartidae; genus Chaetops; species Chaetops frenatus. The sequence goes on along the minus strand of VZTR01027780.1, from coordinate 130,445 downwards.
TGCCACCCGCGGCAGGGCTGCGCACCGGGGCGCCCCGCGGGGGCGGNCGGGAGCCCGCCTGGGCGCTGCATTTGGGAGAGAAGGTGGCCGGGCGTCATGCGGGGCTGCCAGGCGGGGGTCCTCCCACACCCTCCAGGCCACCTCCCTCCCCCTGTTCCGCGGGATGCCGGCCGGGGTGGCCGCCCGGCACAAGGCTGTTTGCGGTAGCTGGGTCTGAGGCTTGGCAGGGCAGCCAGCGGCCGCGGGCTCGGGTTCGCTCCGCTGCCGTTCGGCTGCAGGGAACAGGAATTACATCCCAGAAAATGCGAACCTGTTGACTGCCACGTCCCGAGTGAAAGGGCTGGTAGTCTTTTACATTCCCAAACCTATGAAGTTGGGACGCCATCGCTGGGCCCCTGGATTCACCTGTCACTGCAATCACTGCCCCGGAGCACTGACAAATATTCACAATAAAAGAGTGAAAGGGTCTCTTAAGGTTCACTGATTTGTGTGTAGAACTTTGGAAAACTGCAAACAAGCGAGAAAAATTGTCCATTCTTGTGAAGGGAAATACAAGTTTGCACTTAACCGTTCAGCGACAAAACCCAAGGACTGGCCAAAGAGCCGGTGACATACACTGTAATCTCCATAACAATTTCATTTCCTCTCTTCCCTCTCTCCCTCTTTACTGGTTAGCAAAGGGGAAAATCGAAGGGTTTAATCCCGAGGAAGGCTTTCCATTTATTCCCACTACAGGGAGAGTGGGATATTGAGAAAAACCAACAGATCCCGAACAAAATGGAGAGGGAAGTCCTCGGGCTCCGCGCTGGGAGAGGCGGGTTGGGAGCATCCAGCCAGAGGACACATGCGAGTCAGAGTGAAATAGAAACTGGCGCTATTAAATTTCCTTTTAAGTGTGCCTTTGGATTAGTTGTACACGGAATCTAGTAATTAAGGCCCTTCTCTTTAGAGAAAAACCTTTTTGGTTTCGTATTCCAGTGTCGGGCGTGATTGCTGCGTGCTCGAGAGAAAAAACATAAAGGACCAGTTTTTCCTTTGAGAGCAAAAAAGTTGCTGCCACATAAGTGGTTTTTACTAAAGACGACATTAAATTGTAGGGTATTAGCAGTAATCACCGAGGGATCTGTTTTGTGCCGTTTCAGGCCTCAGAATCTGCTGTTCCCGTCTTGCTAGGACGGGGGAAAAGCGCTTCCCGATTAAATTCTGCATTAATAGAACTTGGCAACCGGCAACAAAAACCTTGCTTAAGTGAAATGAAGAGACAAAAGGCACTTTAAATGCTGAGGTTGGGGGCTGGGGAGCTTATGCCACTAATTTTAAATGAAGACGACGTTCACGCCTTGCGGCCAGCGGCGAGCCCGTGCTCAGGCTGGGTGAGGGATAGCACTAATTCTCCTCCGTGGGTTCGCTGCGAGGCTCCGGGCAGGGCTCGCCGCCCTCCGCGTCCTCCCTCGCCTCCCGAGGACATACCGTCGGGATCGAGAACTGGGAGATCCGCAAAAGCAACGCCGTCGGCTCCTTTCTTAGGGGGGACCTCAGCTCTGCCGGCCGGGGGGAGCACCGGGGGCTGGCGGGAGGTGGCGGGGGCATGTCCCCACGCACTGCGGAACCGTGCGAAATGGGGCACTTCCACTCCCTGCTCAGGGGAAGGTTGTTTCACCCTCATTTGAGAGAGGATGGCGTTTCCCACGGGGACACGCGACCTCAGAAGCCCCTTCCCGATGTCCATGGGCTCTGTGCTGTGGTGCCGTGGGCTGGGGGCAGCTCCCACGCGTGACCGGCGCGGCGGGACGCCCGGCCCCTCGGTGGGGAGACGGAGCCCGCTCCGGCGGGGACTGCGCGGAGCGCGGAGCGGGGCCGCAGCCCGTGCCGGGGCCGGCTCTGGGCGCGGAAATAGAAATGTAACATCTCCTCAGACAAATTAATTTTTGACGGATTTATGGCACGGTTTGCTTTCAGGATATTCATTGGCTCCTCCGAGCTGTAATAAAGTCCAGGGTGCAGAAGTATAAACACGCACCGTCTGCTCGGCGGAAACCCTCCAGCAGTATCTGCCAGCCAAAGATCAAGACACTTTGTGCATTTTCCACAGATAATGCCCATATTCCGAATGAGTGATCAGAGAACTCCGGTATTGTTAAGTAAAATGAGAGGAAGGCGAGTGACGTAGGAGTCGAACAATGGCATTTCTGAATCAGTTTGGTTGATTGACATTTGGGGGCTTCATGACCCGAGGGAATAGGACTCATTACCGTGAATACACCAAAACATCAACCGAGATTAGAACTCTGGATCTTTTAAAAATCCCATTTCATTCTAAATTATAGTGGGAAAATACCAATTCTAAGGAAAAAAAGCAAGAGAGAGGGAAGAAATTACTCCTTTATGCCCCTTTAATTGCTCAAAGCCCCCAAATAGAGTAGGAAATAGCGTTAAGATTTTAGGTAGCATTTAAGAAGAGAAAATTAACTTTACAGACTAAAAATCTGGCTGCTGACAGAACACCAAATAAGAGAAAATAGGTATTTTTGGGACCTGCAGATCTCACGCCGAGCCTGGAATGGGAATGTGTGCACGGCGCAGGAATAACTTAATAAGAAGGATATTTGACAGATTGATATGAATAACTAATTAGATATGATTCCATTCTCCTTTGCTACGCGTTTTATATCTCAAATTCTCAGGAAAATTACTGGAAGGGTGAGGGGGAAAAAAAGGGGACAAGTAAAAGGCTAAGGAAAAATGTGTTCAAATCAGCCTGGAGAGTCAGGAGAGGGGTTATATGGGAGTCGTTCAGAAGACCGACTGTTTCTGAAATAACTCCATTTCTCACAAAATTGTGAGAAAAAAGGGAAAGTAGGCAGGGTATGCGGCAGAGCAAGGCAAAGTCTCTGAGAGCCGGTGACCGACCTTTCCCGGCCGGGCAGCCTTAGCCGGAATAGGTGGCCATCACAATTTGACCATCTTCAAACCCATCTCGGCGTCCTGACACCGAAAACGCAGTTCCTGGGTCCAGCACAAGGCCAGCGTGCCTTAGAGTTGTCCTGGCTCCTTCCTATCTTTGGGAAAAGAAATGCTCACGGGGTTGCCATACAGGATGAGACGGTTAACCAATGCCCCTCTCAATGTGGCTGCAAGGGGAGGCTGCCCTGCTACCAAATTTTCGGTCAGTTATCAAAGTTGAGGATTGCCGAGGAGTTATTGCTTTGCACAATAGGACGGATTTATTCATTAGCTGACCAGAAATACAAATAATTAGGACCCTGGCAATCCCACCAAATTAATGTAGTGCTTTCAGGTTAAAACACAGACACACAAGCAAACCCAATGATTATCTAAGTGTTCAATTATACATTTGCTAATACGGCCGGTGACTCGCAGCCGCCACACATCCAGATATCTTCTTTATACGGAGACATCTTGCCTTTTATTAATGACTGCTTTATTCTCACTATTCTTGGGAAAAAATAGGTGTCACGTCACATTAAAATTAGGATTATTTTAATTTATTTAGGCTCTTCAGCAAAAATCATTCTAATTGTGTTTCGAATTACGAGGGAGAGGCGATTGAACTGGTCGGGGAGCCCGAACAAAGGCAGGGCTCCGGTAACGTGCAACACCGAGCCGGGGCTGGGGGAGTCTCCCCGCTTCTCTCGTGTCCTCCTTCGGTGCCTCCGGGAGGGAGGAGCGGGACGGAGCGCCCGGGAGGCCCCGCGGAGCCGCAAACCCAGGCCCGGCCGAGCCCTGGGTATTGCGGCCGATCGGCCGGGAGAAGGGAAACCCGGGGCGCTCCCGTCCGCCCGCGCATCCCCGGGCACGGCGGGGACAGATCGGGGCCGCGAGGCAGCGGAGACGCGGCGGGCACGCTGCGCTCGGCCGGGAGGCGGCGGCGGCGGTCCTGGCCCCGCACCTGCGCGGGGGCCCCGCGGGAGCTCNCCTTAAAGGGGCAGCAGCTCTTAAGGTGGAACGGCTGGGGCGGCGTCGCGGGCGACCCCTCCGCGCTGGGAGCCCCGTCCCGCCTGACGGGGCTACCCCTGGCCGCGGCCGGACACAGCCTCAGTGCTGCCACCGTCTCAGTCCGTGGCCCCCGCTCCCGTGAAGGCACCGCACTGTTTGCGGTGCGTGTCAGTGAAGCGCGCAGCGCTCCGGCGGGCGTGATTTTCCGCGCGAGACACGCGGCCCGTACCGCGCTGAGTGGGTTTGCCTGGGACAGCCGTGTCGGGGGATCCTCGGAGGAGGTACGGGTGGATCTACTCGGGCCAAACCGGCCTCTCCGACGGCCCCGGCACTGCTAACGGGCCGACCCTCGGTCCCCACCGCTCCCAGCGCTTCGTGCTTTGCTTCCTGGCGGGGAGCTCCCCACTCCTTCCGCGGTACTGACAGGCTTCGCTGCCCACGCATCGTCCCGCGCGACCGGCGGCTGCATTGAGTTCCCCGTCCGCCTGGGACCACTGGCCCCGAGGGGAGGTCGGAGAAATAAAAAGGGGAAAGAGGGAGAAGAGAAGTAGCGCTCATTCAAGTGGTCCTGCCCTACGGGTGAGACGTTCAGAGTTCCTGCCAGCCCCGAGCAGTTTTAGCGAAGGATCCCCCGCCTGCCAGGGCTGATGTTCTCCCAAGGCTCCGTGCTCCCCCCGTGCACAGGGGCAGGGTGGCAGCTGGGCGCGGAGGCGGAGTGGAGCTGGGCGGGGCGCCGGACGGGACGTTCCCGACAGGCTGTTGCCGTGGAACATCCTCTCCATGCCCTGAGACACCCGTCCTTATAGCTAACCAAATAAACTTAATTTAGAAAAAAATTTAAAAAAAGAAAAAAAAAAAAGAAAAAAAAGGCCGGGGAGACAATTCTCCCTTATTCTCCCTTTACACGGTGTTTTGTAGCTCCCCACGAGGGCCCTGCGGCTCCGTCTCGCCATCCCGGGGGCAGCGGGGGTTGGAGGCGCCGGCATGCGCGCTTCTCTGTGAATCCCTCCCCGTCCACGAGCCTCACCGAGCAGTGATTTTACTCCGGCTCTTGGGGTTACCGAGACGGCGCAGTGACAGCACGGAGGGTCTTCCCAGAGGAGCGCGGGCGCTGAGCCCCCGAGGGGCCGCATCGTGCAGGGCGCGGTGCCCGCGGCGGGGCCGGCCGGGACTCGCAGCTCCGCTCCGGCTTCGGGGACGCGGCGGCGGGACGAGGGACCCCGGCGAACCTCTCCGGGGACACCCTGTTAGCACCTCTTTTACCGTCCGAAATGAAGCCTAAAAGGCAGGGGCGGTGCCGGGGGATGCCTCTCGGTTGCGTGAGAGCGCGATCGTTGTGCTGAAAATTCACGGCTGAATTACTCAGCTTTCCAGACTGGGGATGGCTTTTTTTGGGGGGCTGGTGGTGATGGAAACTAATGAAGACAAATCTGCACTAGAGCTACTCCACACAGGCCATTAAGCACGACGAGGTTTCCCTCTCGTGTTTTTAAGCGGTGATTTGTGAGCTCCGCGCACGGCGGTGGCGACGGGGTGGCTCCACCGCACAGCGTCCGCTCCCTCACGGTGGCCGGAGACCCCGAGCTTACACGGAGCCGGCCGGAATAGCAGCGAAACGTTTTCAAAATCACACCAGTTTCCTGCGCCCCCCTTCCCTCCCCGCTGCCCGCGCAGAGGAGCTGAGGGGTGGCGGCCGGCGCTGCGCGGCGCGGCCACGACCTGCCCCGCCGGCTGTTCGGAGCGAGATAGCTCAGCCCAGCTCTGAAAATAGGGCAGGAAGGGACTGTCATGTCCTCCACGCTTCGCCNCCGCCCCCTGTTTTTTTTTTTTTTTTTTTTTTTTTTCTCTTGAAGTTTCCGCGGGTTAGTCAAGAAATTAGCGCGGGCGTTGGCTCGGCCAGAGAAGATCCCCAAAATACAGCATTTATATGTTGAGCTTGTTGGTAGGTTTTCATGAAGGGTAAAGGTGGAAGCTTAGAAATACAGGCAAAAATCTGCACCTCGCAGTATTACCCAAGACACCCAAATGCTGGAGGGGGGAAACAGTATTTCACCCCGTGGTTCACACACAACTGAATCAAAAATAATACACGGCGAGTTATTGATCAATCTAATGTTGCAGCCGGTGGCTGTGAAATCCTGAAGGGGTAGAACGTACCATGAGAAAGCAACAATCCCATAGACTTCAGCGGACCGTGTCACAATAAGCCATAATAACCGCGATTAAAGCGGCAGCAGCAAATCAGGTACCTTATCTCCCCTTTTTATCTAATGCATCAGCATATTCTGTCTTCCCTTGACAAAGAAGCCCTCATCTAAAGCATTTTGTTCCCCTTGACAGAATGAAACACATTTTCCTCCCCAAAGTAAACATAATGCATGTGACTAACACACTGGCAGGGCCAACAGCAGGAAATTTAACTTTTAAAGAAACCGATCTCTGCCCGTGATTGATGCTGTGTCGCTCTGACAACAGAGAGTGTGTAGCTAATTGCCTCTATAAACGAAAACGATATTGCCCTCATTTTATCAAACACATTCTTTGTCCGGGGCTAAAACAAGTGTCACAGTAAATGGACATGACTGTAGAGATTAATAGTTTCCCAGCAGTGAAATCTGAATAAGAACCACACGCTGGCAACCAATGCCTGGTTTCAACTGGGAAGGAGGTTTACATTAATTTTTCGGGTGCAATTTCCCTTTCCAAAGATTCACCTATGAAGCTACGATCACTTGGGTTCTGCTGGACAGGTTAATCCACATCTCTTGTCACCAGGAACTCAAGGAATTCCTGGAGGCCTGGGGACCTCCTTGTCTCTTGGAAATTCTCAGGGCAGAGCTTTGGCCACAGCTGCCCAGGGCAGGCTGGTCTATAGGCTGCAGCTCTCCCACCCACCATCCACAAGTCACCGCAGAGAAGGGTCTGCAAAAGGTTTCTTTTGTGTCTCACTAACGTATAGGGCACTCCTGACTTTCTTGCAAAGGGGCTTTAGAAATTTACTTTGTTCTTTAAGTATATTTTATTTTCTTTACATCTTGAAAGCCAGTATTAGGAAGAAAATGAGAAAGCTTTACAGCAATATTTATTCAAAGAGGTAACAACAAATTCTGTGTGAGCATCCAACAAAATAAAACTTCATCTTCAGCCAACAGGTTTCTGGGATCTTTCTCTCACAGCTGCTCAGTTTATACTTTTACTCCTATTTTTCTCATACAAGCCATTCCCTCAAATTTATAGCCAGGTAGAATAACAATGTTCTTTTGAACTCTCATTTTTCAAGAGATATTGAAATTTTGAAGAACGTGGAAAAGAAACTGTTCTCTCCCAGCCTTATGGTTTGAAAACAAAAAATGTTGTACTAGATGATCTTGGAGCATATAATTTCTCAAGGGACCGGATTACAACAGGAAATACCCTCAAGAGGTGGAAATATGAAGTGTAGAAGCTCTCTTTAACTTACTGAGGAAAGGAATAGTCTAAACAAATAGCTAGAAACTGGAGCAAAACAAATTCACGTGTGAGGAAAGCACACATTTGTAGGATGGTGCCCAGGGAAATGGCTAACTCATTGTTATTGCTGGTTTTAAGCCTTCCTAGAAATGATGCTTTTGCCAGACACAAGATCTTGGGTGAAATACAATAGCCAATCTTGAACAAAATGTATTTTTGTAGATTCATAGAATTTAACACTGAGGGTCACAGTTTCTTCTGTTTAGTCCAAACTCAGTGACAGGTCAAGAACCATGTAAAGCAAGAAGCACGGGTACCTTCCCCTGAGGCTGCTGTTGACTTTTTTATTTTCCTTCAGTGTATCTGGAGTTACTGACAAAGTACCTCTGGAGTAAAGCATCTTTGCATTATTATTTATGCTCAGGTTTAGAGTCTCAAATCGATGCCCTTGTCTTTTTTTTTTTTTTCCTTCCCTTTTTTCCCTTGAAGAGTTTGCCCCTTATTAATGGAATAACAAGCACGTTCCCAGTGCTGATATTTTCCCTGCTGAACCTGCCTTAGAGATAGCATGAACAGTGCAGTTATGCCTATTAGTCACAGTGCTCGGCCTTGGTGTTAGACTAATTTGGAAAGACTTCCTGCATAGCAAGAAACAGCAGGATTTGATCATAGTCAGAGATCCATTACAACATGCAGCAAGGCTCTTTAAGGAGCCCTTATCACCTGGGACATTTAAAAATTGTGCTCATGAGACATCAGCAAAAAACACAGAAAGAAACAGTACATTCGAGGGAAGTACGATTGCTCGATCTGCTGGATCTTTTCCATCACTGAATTCTAGAACAGTGATTTGATTAAACAGTAATAATAAAAAAACCCTGGCAAAACAAGTGGAGAACGGACAGCAAATATTGACTCTAACGGCACTGTTTTGTGGAATATTAAATTAATGTTCCCACATGATGTCCAGGCATCAATCCTGATCTCCCTGGAGTCAATGGTGACATTTCTATTGCCTTCCGTGGAAGAGGACTATTTATCTGAGGGCATCTTGATCAAAATAAACACAATGAAATAGATTGTACTAAAAAATATTTTGAGCTTCCTTTTGCTTGATTTGAACAATTGCTCTGGTCTTAGGTTATTAAATCTTGACTTTACCCCAAGAGAGGTTGCTGTTGTATTACTATCCTCTTCCCTTTGCTGCAGGGATAATCAAACATTTCAATAGCTTTCTGTTGACTGTGAGACTATAGTTACTTTTAACCCTTTTTCAGCCTAGTCAAACAAAACTGTTAATGAAAATATCTCCAGACAGCTCTTGGTCAATCTAAATATCAATTAGATGTTAAAAAACTCTAGTGCTCTAGGTACCTCAGGTATTTTACAGAGAGGAAAATATGTTGATGCACTTTGTAGTGAACAGAAAATCACCTTGTGAAATTTGAGTGCCAGTGCCTGGCAAATACACAGATTTTGATTACATCTTCTGTTTTAAAATGCCACCCTGGAGCTCACAGATCACATCTTGGGCTCACAGCAACTGACATCTCCTGTTTTAAGAGAGGAAACATACTGATCTTCAAATAAGCACTACAGGGGCGGGGGGAAAGTGCATCTCATCTGGTTTACATGGGACAGTTTTTTTCCCTGCCTTCTTGTAACTCTTTTTTTCCCCCATGAAAACATCCCCACAGTAAGATTCACAGATGTTTACATGAACGTCTAACTCTGCTAGCTGCAAAGGGACAACTCTACACTTACCCAGTTATTCTTTGGTTTTAACTGGTGTAGCTGTCTCTGAATTTTTCCTTTAGTTCCCAGGACAAAAGTAAGTAGTACTGGGAAAATGTGGTTGATTTTTCCAAATGTCTTTTTGTAGGATCCTCTAAATAAGAGTAGTCAGAAGCATGCAAGGTGTGAGTCCTGTTATATTACAGGACCTCTTAGGTATTAATGATGTGCATTTATATACTCTTATTTAGGCAGCCAAGTTACCAATAAATACAGATCAACACAGCAAATTCAGAGCAAGAATTTTTCATCTGCATCTTGGTATAAAACCCTTCCCCAGTGAGTGGATAATTTACTTTCCTCATCCAGCGGTAGAACTAAGGTGGCCGATTAGGGGCCCTGGTGTTTAATTAAAGTTTCCAGGGGTGGAGAAGGCAGGGAAGGGTTAAGCTGCCCGCCTCCCAGCCTCTTCCGAGGGGATGGGTGCAGGGGAAGGAGCTTGGCCTTTTTCTAAGCTGAGAGGGGTGCGAAGGGAAAGCCCACTGGCTGTGTCGACAGTTTGGTTAGAGGAAAAAGCTTTGTTTGGTGTTAGTTTGTGTATTAATGAACCTTGCCTTAAGGGAAGGGCCTACAAGAGGTTTGGGAGCCTCTCGGGCAGGCAGGAGTCTCCCCGGGCTGCGGGGAGTCCGGCACTCCGGAGGGATGCTCCGGAGCGATGCTGAGACCCCCGCGGTACGCGGGCACAGAGCAGGCAGGACACGGTTCTGTGGCCGTCCTTCGGGAGCACCAGTTATCCCATCAGGATCCCCTCATCCCTGTTGCTTCCCCAGAGCAGGCTCCTTACGAGCCCGCCTGCTGTGCCAGCTCCGTTCCCGGCTCTCCCGGCCCCTGCTCAGCCCCTCGCAGGGCGGCGGTGGTGGGGCGGCACCGGCTACCCCTGCCCCGGGGTAGCTGAGCCCCGGCTTTCGCCCGTGCCTTACAGGAGCACCGTGCCTTTACGGTTGCCGGTGCCGTTTTCCGAGGATGGAGCGGGGGCCCCGGGCAGCGGCGGGCGGCGCGGGAGCGCTGGGCTCCGTCCCTGCGGGAAACCGGGCTCGAACCGCAACCACCGGGTTCAAAGGTCGGAGAGGCTGCGGCGGCTCGGGGGCGTCTCCTGCGGGGACCGCGCCGTCGCTTTGACCCACGGGCTTAAAAACACACATGCGGGAACTTTCCGCCCCGTGGCCGCCTGTCCCCGATCAGCCCGGGCTCCCGAAGGGGCCGCTTGCGGGCAGCGGGGCTCTCCAGCAGGAGCTGCTGCAGGTCAGCTCCCCACACCCGCTCTGCCTCTCGCGCTTTCCTGAGGACTCTCCCCAAACCCACCCTCCGCTCCTTCCACACAACCCCCCCCCCAAGCGGAATCCCCAGCGACGGCAGCAGCAGCATTCCTCGTTAGCAGGGTCTGAAACCTGAACCTTTAGCCCGGCACCACAGCTTGAGTTAGAGCGAGTCCCATCCAGGACCGCAGCGCTCCCTGGGGTGTGCAGGAGGAGTTCCCGGTGCCAGCCTGGGCTGGGCACCCCCTGTTCCCCCTGTCATCCTCCCGGCCTGCCTTCACCCCCCGCGCAGGGGCTGCCACAGCTGCGCCCACAGGAGTCTCTCGGCCTGGCCTTTGGTTGAAATGTGCAGTTGTTTTTGGTGTGTCGCCACCATTTTTGTTGAGAATGTGACTGACGGAAATGTTCGTAGCTTTGTATCTTGGCCAAATCACAACATAAAGTCACTGAGAAAAGATTTTTTTTTCTGGTTCTGAATATTTCCTTTTGCTAGAATTCTAAATTTTTTTGCAAGCAAGTTAAAGATCTTATAAATTCCCGAATGTCTCTTATAAAGCAAAGTATTTGGCAGCACAAATATTAAGGTAATCACTGAATTAGTTTACCAGCATTTTAATTTAATTGTATAAATTCTAAAGCACAACTGACTAGGTGTTTGCTGCTTGTGGGCTCCATTCTAATTTTAAAATCGTTATCATTTCTGGCATGATAAAGGACTGATTTTATTATTGCTGTGTGTGTCTGCATGTGAAAATCTACCACTAGACCGATTCTTTTTTTTTAGAGAAGCAAATAGGGAAGACTGTTTCCATATGCTCTTTGAAAGAGATCTACTTTTTCCTGTCAGATTTCTGCAGGCTACTGCTGAATTTACTAAAACTGAAATGCTTGCTTTGACTTTGCATTGTGCATTATTTTAATGGCAGAAGATGGCATATAAACACCTTTTATCTACTTTCCCACCTACCGGGCTTGCAACATCAAAGGCAGTCCCATTCACCTTTGTTTCAAGGCAGGCTGTAAGTTTTCATCTGGCAGGGTTGTTGAAAATCAAACTGACTGTACTTGATCACAGTGGGATCTGCATGAAAATCCATCTACAAGTTGAGCTGTAATACTTACCTGTCTAGGTCAATTTGAGAACAACAAGGATGATAAGCACATAAAGCTGAAATACTGTTGTTTCACAGTAGGACTGTTCCACCACCAATGTGGCAGATAAGGCTTATTTAAGTAACTGTGGAGCTGCGTGCAAAGCCACGTGATTTTATCCCAGAGGTTCTTAGATGCAGTTCCTTGTGATAATTTGTCTTTCCACTTGTCCTGACTTTGTATTCCATTATCCCAGATAAGGAAGGGGGATTAAAGTATGTGAAGGAATACTGTGGAAGTGTCAATAGAGGTTTCTTTTAAACAAGGGAAGAGCAAAAAAGAAAAATCCATGCATGTGTCTTGGTGTCGTGTGAGAAAAAACTCCTGGTTTCCAGCAGGGCTCAAGTTGTCCCTGGAAGGCTGAGGGCACGGCCACCACAGGCACAAGCTGCAGGTTCAGCTTCAGCCTGTGGCCAGGGAGTCCTGTGTGAATCCATGTCTTACTGTTGGTTGTAGCAGCAGACCCAGCAGCAGATCACATATTTATACACACCTTGTTATTCTATCAATCATATCATTTATATATGCAGAACAGTGAAAAAATGAGGGAAATGCTCTCCTCTTTCAAAATGAAATGACAGTATGCTATGATGTTTTGCCACTTTTGTGCACCCTAATTTCTCAAATAGCCTGAATATATTAAACAGACAAATAAGTGCAACAATTCTTTTTTTTCCCCCGAGAGTCCGCCTTGCTTTAAAAAAATGTTTCTTCTGACTTAGATATGCTGACACTGCATAGACATGAGTAATGCTAAAGAAGCTACTCCCATGAGTAAGTTTTGGACATCATGTATTTATTTGGAAATTCAGTCATTAGCTATGCATCTTCCATAGTTTGAGAAAGTTTGCCAGATATATGAGTGTTTATACGTGTTTTAGTGGCTGAGCTAGTCTTATTGCCTATAACTTAAGCTTTCTGAATCTTTCCATTATGTGGCCATGTTTATACCTCAGCCAAACTTTAACTACTGGGACTGAAACTTTCCAAAGAAATATTAAGCCTGAGGTAGAATTTGCAATGGAAAACTTCAGCTAAAAGACTTCAGATTTTTCTAAAAAGAAGTGAAAGAAATTTGTTTGTTTGGCTCATGTTAAGAAGTAAATAAAGAAAAAAATGTCCAAACCTTACAGAAAAGCTGATTTTTTTTCTGTAGCAATGTCGCAATCCAGTATTTGGGAGAACAACAGTATCTGGAAAGACACTTCTAGCTGCTGCTGGGAAAATGTGTAGGAGTTTAGTTGAGCCATGATTCTCAGGGCAGTTACAGCTTGTGTGTGTTTGGGCTTTTGTGCTCCAGTCTCCCGAGGATCTGACCTGACTGTAGTCCTTGTTCTTCCCAGCCTTAGAGGATGCCGTGGAGCTGAGATCTCTGGACGGGCTGGGACAGCACCCCAGAGCATCCCATGTTTTGGGGCCAGGTGGGTTGGGAGGAGAGGGGTTGTGAGATGCTGCCTACCCTTTCCATGAAGGAAATTTCCATTAGGAAATTATATACAAATATAAGTGGGGGTTGTAAAGTCAAGTTCTCAGGAATTAGGAAATGCCAGAGTGATGTTTCCTGTGCTGTCTTCCCTCTTTGTCCCTTTTCTGTGCAGCCGTTATGATGCAACATTTGGGCACTCAAACTGCTTTTACAGGTTTCTCATTTAAGTTCTGCTTAAATTCTTTCCTTCTGAAAATTAATAATAAATGAAAAAATTGTTTAGCAGCGATAGCCTGATGGCTGCGCATATCACAGAGTAAAAATGGATTTTTTTCTTGAGCAAAATGTGTCTTTCTTAAATCAAGTTTTAATGCTGTTGAAACTGAGTTTCCTGTGACCCTAACAGAGATAGACATCAGTAAATGAACTGGATCTGTCAGAGCTGTTGTCTCTCTTCTTTGTCTTTTGTTTGTTGCTGTCTTGTCATTTTTGATCGGACTTGTTCCATATCTTTATGTTGTAGCAAGGAGATCAGTATTCAGCAAAACAAAAAACTGCTAACTAAAATGGAGCAGTTTATGTTGCCCTAAAGAGGAAGGAAGGATGCCTCTTCCTGCCTAACCGATGGCGTGCTCTGCAAGGCGTTACTTATTGCCCTGCTTTCCCCTGCCTGTTTCCTGGAGGAGGTAGAAAGCAAATGATAAACGTCCTTGGCTGAAACTTGCACAAATTAGGTTACAGAGACAAATTACTCCCCAGATCTTCTTATTATACATCCTTGTCTGCTTTTTCTAAAATTAGAAAAAAAAAAAATTCTGTGCATTCCTGTTCCATTTTTGCCTGCAAATACATAAATTAAACATATCAAAGCAGAATAGATTTTAATTGTGTCAGAAACATGTTATACTCTTTTCCAAAAAGAAAGAAGTCTGAGTGAGGAAGATATAACAACAGTGGTGAAGTTCCTACTTTCATACTGCATCACCACAGATGCGGCACCATGGGCTGAACCACAGCAGCATGGATTTCATCAACGTGTCTCTAACAGTCTCAAGCTCCTTTTCATGCTTCAGCAGCTCTGCTGTCATCTATTTTCAGACAAGTCATACACAAGAAAGGGTGATTTCCAGATTTTTAAGTCCTTGAAATTAATCTGTATGGACTCCAGGTGGTTACTCTCTTGTACTGTATTTGAACTGGAGTCTCCTTTGATAGACATTTTAGTACATAAGAAGTAAATAGGATCCTCAAGTCAGTCTTGTCCAGTGCAGGGGAACCAGAGGGAGCCTGTGCACCCTTGTGCCCTGCAAACAGCGGTCACGTTTTCCTTTTGTTTTCTCTTGAGCTGAGAATGTTTATCCGGCTAGTTTGTGAATCCAACTCCATGGATGTCTTGTTAGGCTGTGCTTGATAAAGAGTTGCTACAGGCTGTTGTGAGCCTGTGTACACTGAATTCCTTATTGAGTAAATGTAAATGAGAGGATTTGAGGACTTCCACAACAATTGAACTCTTCAGTTCTCTAGCAACCCTCATTTAATCTGTGCGAAACTCATCAAAGAACACCTACCAGCCTCGCCAGTTTTGGAGGTCACCAGGAGATTTTGGGGCATTGCAAACTCCTGAAAACTGAGGGGTGGTTTTGAAAACCCGAACAAAACATGTCTCAGAAACTGTTCATTTGTTTTACTCATCAGCTTTTCTTCTTCCTTTGCCTAAAAAATTGTTTTCTTAAATAACAAGATCGTGCTGTTGGTTTTGATAACATGCTCAAAGGTTTCGTAGATGTGGTGTCTTCCGTGCAGAAGCCTGTGGTTTTGCTGGTTTCTTTCTTTGTTTTGTAGTGTTTCTGGTGGTGCTCTGAAACTCTTAGCCGGTCCTCACTGATGTTATGCTCAGGATACATCTCCTTACAGGCTGCTATTTGTTTCTTGAGATTTAAGTCTTTAAAAACTTAAATACGTTTGCCATTCTTAATGTGTCTTATGAAATACGTGAAGGCTTTTTTAGTACATAGAAACAATACCTTGAACAGAACCTCCTTAGTTCTTTAATTTAAAAAACTCTGTAGATCTTTCAGTATTTCTAAATTGTGCCTAATTTGTTCCAGGTTCAGGAGACGCTCTGAAGGACTGAAGTGATCCAAAGATGCAGATTATTTTCTTGGTCCTTTGATTCCATCCTTACCTGAGAGTATACAAATTAAAACTGTTGAAATGTCCTGCTCCTAATATTTTATCCATGTGTTTGACTTGCCTGTGCATTACACCTCATGCATCCAGTGCAGGTTTTTATATCTCTTTTGGGCTTTTGAGGGTGTGCAGGGAGGGATGTCCAGAACTAGGCATGTTGTCCGGTTAGACTAACCTTGAGAATATTATTTAGCTTCACTGTTACCTGGTATTCAGGGAATTAAGACTGGAAACTGCCTGCCAGGAGCACTCCTTGGTTTAACAGCAATCTGATGTCGCACTTGATCACACCTGGACAAGCTCCCCTTTATTCCTGGAAAATGCACTGGTGCGGCGTTGGCGTTACTGCAGCTGTGCTAACTGCTTCCTTTCCCTGCCTTGCACCAAGGCTTCTCTTAAGTCAATCTCTAGCTGTAGTGGTCAGGCTGCCTCAACATCTTCCTCCTCTCTTGCTGTCAGAGGTTTTGAGATGCTGTCTCCACCTTCTGATTATTCACTAGCTGCACCAGCCTTAGTGATGGCTCCTGTGCACAGCTCATTCCTTGCTTCAGCCTGTAACATCCTAGTGCTAAACAGCAGCCTTGTTCTTGTACAAGAACCCAGATATCATCATGTTCAGAAAGAGCTGGATTTCCATTGTTGCCTGCAGCAGGTGCTCAGCAATAGCCGTTATTTTCATTTCTATAATTCACTCTTTCTTTCCTTCCAGCACACCAGTGTATCCAAGAATTGGAGTGATTTCAGATTCAGTGGTATGCTGGCTACTGATGCCCTCAAATCCAAAGGAGCTTGCACAGCTCTTTGCATGGATCATACCAGAAGTTCCTGGCAGTGGCTCTTGTCTACCAGCAGCTTTGCCTCTGCACAGCCAGTGCTTGGTGCCTGCCAAGCATCGCCTGCGGGCACAACCTGGCCTGGGACCCAGTGGGAAAAAGTTTCTTTTATCCACTGTAGTTCAGAGCTTCTGGCCCACTGCCCTCTGTAATGGGGTAATTGCTCCACTAGCCACTATTTCTCCAAACGCATAAAAGTTTGACAAAGGAGCCCTCCTCTGGCAGAGAATTAACAGCAAATCTCTCTAAAGTAACTGCATTTCTGTTTTTACACTTCTAATTCTCCAGCAGCAACCTGGACCAGGATCTGTGGCTGTAGTAAGTAGACAATTGCCAGGGCACTAAACTACTGAAGACTTGCGAAACGCTCAAAGATTTGCAGCCTGCTCTGCTGTGGTGATTTAACACCAGCAGGAAATTAAACTCCAAATAAGCCACTCGCCTTTCCTACCACCCCTCTGGTCAGGGAGGGACAAAAGCAGAGACCGGATGTGCAGCGGGGCTGATCCCAAGATCCTCCTGCTGCGGAGAGGGAGGCAAAACGCTGCTCCTCCAGTGGGGCGCCCGGCTTCTCCTCCTGACACCGTGTCCCCAGGGATGATGGGGAAGGTGCAGAAGAACATCCGGGCCACAGCGCTAAGCCCCGGCCCCTCTCTGCGCCCAGGACATTCGCTTGTGCCAAGGCATGGGACACCAGGCTGGTTTCTCTTCCTGAAGGAGAGCACAGGGGCTCAGCTTGGTGCAGGGCGGCTGCTCCTCTCTGCAGGGTGTCAGCAATCCAGGATCTGGGCTGTCCTCCTGGCTGTTCCAGCCAGCTCTGCCGCTTTCCCGTAGCCTCTTGTCGCAGCAGGATCCTTGCTGGGCTGAGTTGGGCAGCTCGTTCCCAGACCGCAGAGGTTGTCCAAGCACCAAGCTGGCTGTGGCCCGCCCCAGACACTGCCCCGGCCCCCTGCCCTCCTGTGCCAGGGGTGATGCAGACCCCCCAGCATGGTGGGCTCTCCTCTGTGAGGGTCTTCTGCCACTCTGGGGAGAATGGGGCCAAGCCCCCTCTCTGTCCCCAGCAGAGCCCAGGGGGGCTGCCTGCTGCTGCCCATTGACCATTCTTTGTCACCTGGCAGGGCCACCCCCTTTGCCTCTGGCTGTCTTGGAGGGAAGGGCACTGGTGGGCACTAAATTGTCTGAAGGTGTTAAAAAGCAGCTGGGTGGATAGTTTAAACAGAACATTCGTTACATCTGTAAATCTGTGAAAAACAAATGCCAAGACAAACCTTCAGTGAGTTTATAGCCCTATTTTCTATTTCCAGCCCTTCAGCTCCAGCATTTCCTGCTCCATGGAGGTGGGTGCTGGTAGCACAGGCATTTGGGCCCTCAGATGAAGTCTTCAGCCAATGGTCCAAATCCATATGACATATCTTTAAGACTGAATTTCTTTTTTAGCTTGGGTGGCTCCTCTTTCTCCTTGAGGTTCNTTTTTTTTTTTTGTGAGAAGAAATGCAACCTGTGCATTAGTGGATGTGTTCTTGGTCCACTGCACTGCTGCTGACCACCTGGATATACTGAGACTGTGGCTCTTTTGAGAGCCTACATTACTCCAGACCACACCATCATGTTGAAATGCACGTCTTCAATCTGCTGATCAATAGCAGGGAAGTGGAAGGTGTGTCTTGGTCATGAAAGCTTCCCAATATACTCGTCACAACTCATGGCTCCTAAAATACTGGTCTTCCCTTTATCCATTTTAATTCAGCTTTCCAAAGCTCTTTGCCTGAGCTCTCACATCAAGTATATTCAATAAGATTTATTTACTCTCAAATTCCATTAATTTCTGAAGAGGGATTATCTCTTTGTTTCATGCCTAATGAACAAGTTTCACTGTGTTTTTGCCCAGTGAAGGAATGAGAACTGTGGTCAGAGCCTTGGTGAGCAGCTTGTTGTAGGCAGGACAGGGCAGAAGAAGGGTTTCCCCTCCTTTTTACATGGGCTTTTTCTCCCACTAGCGGGCCAGGAGATGGTAGGACCTGGCTTTCTCTTTGTCACTGACACAGTTAACATCTGTGAGGGATTTGGAGACAAGTGCCAGAGGAAGAAGAGCTATTTAAGGTGTTCAAGGTGTTTATTAAGAAGGTGTTGAGTCAAGTGGGGTATAGACTGCCAATGAATAAATCTTAAGTAGAAATGAAAAGGTTTCCCACCATTAGAAGACCATGGTTTTGGAGGCTAGATGGTGATTCCTGAGGCTGTGTGACATGATGTGTGCTGAAACTGGGAACTCTGATTAAACAGTATCTTCATTCTTGACCTCTAGTCATATATAACCTAGGAACTGTGTTTTCAGGATTTTGCAGATTTAATAGGCTGCCTCTTTTGATGTCAGAATAGCATATTTTCCTATTAGGTTCAAACTGAGGAAGGAGAGGTATTTTATGTCTTGTTTGTCTGTTTTTGCACTCATATGTCATTATGTCAATAAAAATGGCATAGAAATAGGGTATAAATATTAAGTACACTTTATACCTTTGTTATATTTAGTGTAATAATTACTTGGAAAGTTGAAGCTGCTATCTAGCATGGATAAGAGTTTGCAGTATGAACCTCCAGAAGTGAAGAGCTGGGGTTTAGCTTGCTGAAAAAGGAGACCCAGAGACCCTGCAAGTTGATTCCCCCCACTCCATGCTCCTATCTTTTTCCTGAAGGTGAGAAGATCTCAGATGTCTTAAACTGGTTTCTATAGGTTGGCTGAGGACAGTCAACCATGAATTTGTATGGTGGGAGTCCCTTAACTCCTACACAGAATCCACTTAAATGCTTGGAAATGTTAAGCTAATAAAGTTGGAGGCTGCCACTGAAATGCATCCCCGAGTCTGTCTTCAATAGCCTCCTTGTAGTGATTAATGACAGCAAGCCCGTTGCTGCTTGCAGTGAAGGATTTGCTTTTATCAGTCTGCCTTTGCAGATAGTGAAGTTTCAGATAACGGATTACAGTTCCTGTGGTTCTTTGTTGCCTAGAACACAGCACAGAAATTTTACACCCCTGTAAATTGTTGTCAAATGCTGCTGTTCTGGTCTAGGTATCCACGTGTTCGCTTTGCATAGCTGTAACCAAGGAGTTATTAAGGTATAATGGTGGGAGGAGCATTGGGACCTTTGATTCCAGTGGTGTATCAGTAGTTCAGGCAGCTTTTCTCCTTCCATTTCTGAGTAGATGTATACTGGAATATTTTTATAGATGCTGGCAGCTCAGGGAAGAAGAATTAGCATGATGATGACTAGCAATTTGCCATCAATGGCTTGTTTTATTTACAAAACATCACTTCTCACCAAGTTCTGTTCTTTTCCTTTTTTATCACTCTTATACTCATGACATTAAAATTTTCAATTTTTTTCCTTAAAAAATAATGACATGAAAGTTTCTCAGGTATAAGTAAAAAAAGCTCCAGGCATCATTAAGTTATCAAATGTTTCCTATGTAAGTACTAATAATAATTCTCTAATTGTATTCAACTAACATTTTAAATACTCTTCAGTTCTTGGTAGGAAAAAGAGACAGAAAAGTAAAAAAAAAAAAAAAAAGATAGAAAGGAAGAAAGAAAGAAGTGATCAAAAGATCCAAAGATCTGACTCCCTGAGACCATGTCTTGGCTATTGCCAATGCTCTTGATGCTTTGAGGATGTGTTGTTTCTCATGATCAAACCTCAAGAAATGGACTAGCTGCAGTTCCCTCCTCCTGCCTTCCTGCTAAAACTCACACTGGTTTTTAGATTTCTTCAGTGCTTTGTGCAATAGCCTCAGGCATTAGCTAGATCTCCCAATTAGAAGCATAATGTTAGATGTTTTGACTGTCAAAAGCATCCCTGTAACTTACAATATGGCTGTGAGGTCTAACTTACATGTGTATGTGCTTGAAAATTGAAAGTTGCTTTCAGTTTGGTTTGCTACCAGTCACAGTGCATATAAGCACACAGATTTGGTGTGTTCAGCCATAGGGCTTTTTGTTTACTTTGTTAAAGAAAATACCTCCCATTAGACTTGAGTGAGTGAAATTAAAAAAAAAAAAAATCAGATTTCTGCAAACAAATTTAATCTGTTTCATCTAACAGATTTTGCTTGACTTTTAGTGGTCAAACCCCATGTACATTATTATAATTTCCTTCATTTCCTTTCTAATTTAATGCAACATTTATAGATATTTTTTGCATTGTATCCTTCCCTTTGGATGCTTCCCATCAATATCAATATTGCTTTACTGGGGGAAGGGAGGGAGAGGCAGGAGAGCAATGGTGAAATTCTCATTCATTAGTTCAGCAGTATTGAGGGAGCTGAATGAAATCTTTCCACTCATCCAGCTTCTATGGCCTAATATTCACCACCTTGTGACTCCTTGGCTTGTGCTCATGGCACTCTGAATCCCCAGATGGTCTCTGCATGAAATGCTGGCCAGGCCTGGGACTGTTCAGCTTCCAAGACAAGGCAAAACTGGGCTCATTGAGTCTAGCATGGCAAAAAGCCAACCTGTACCTAACCATGTCATAACTTACAGATACATACGAGTCCTTCATATTCTGGAAGATATTTTTCACTTGGTGTACACATATATATATGTCCCATTAAACTTAGTAGCAGTTATTTGTGCTCTCAGAGAGGAGAATAACTTCTGTGTTTTCCTTCTTACAAGGCATATGCTGTTATGATATATATTTTTAATTGATTAAGAGGTGGGAACAGTAACAGTG
This sequence comes from Chaetops frenatus, assembly GCA_013400775.1. Classification (NCBI taxonomy): domain Eukaryota; kingdom Metazoa; phylum Chordata; class Aves; order Passeriformes; family Picathartidae; genus Chaetops; species Chaetops frenatus. The sequence continues at coordinate 109,656 of VZTR01027780.1, read as the reverse complement.
TATCTGATCCAAGTTTTTAGCAAAAAGACTCTTTATTGGCCTCCATACTGTGAAACATTATTCTAGGCATGATCCCAAAGGCATTTTTAATCATTAGGATAGATGAAAAGAATATACATTTCTAAGTATCCTGGAAGTACTAGTAATTTAAATTACAAGTTTATCTTGTTAACATTTTGTTTGGTGGGCATTAAGCCACAATTCCAAAAAGTTAAACAAAACCCTATCTTTTTTTAGAAAAATACATTTCAGGGCTTTGGAAGCTTCTCCCTTCTCAGTCCTTTGCCATTTGCACGGCAGGATCTGAAGCATTTGTCATAAATAATCTCCTTGTCACTAGCAGAGGGGCTGACCTTGCCACTGAGACCGGGGTGGCTGCAGCACCTCAGGTTATTGACCATACATGACCATACCATGAATATCCTGAGACATCTCAACCTGTCCTAGGCACTATGTGATCAAAAATGATGTCTCCCATCAAAAGCACACAGAAAGTGACCTTTCTGGCATTAGCAAGGCAAGTCAGTGGCTGTGGCTGGAACCACAGCTCCAGCTCATACTCGCAGGTGATCGTGGGGTTGCCCTGTGCATGTGTAATTTCTCTGCTTGGTACTCCAGCCCTCACTTCTCCTGTCCTCCACAGCCACAGCATACCCTTGGCAGTGCTTCCCTGAAAACTGGTCTCTGGAATTCCCCCTGTCATTGTGTTTTTGTGTTTTAAATAATGCTAAAACATTTCAATACAAAAGGAGAATGCAACCATTTATATATACTTAAATAACCTAAATGAATATGAATTTCTATAGACTCTTTTCTTAGAAAACCCCCCACCATAATATTCCTTTCCTTTGCAAATGATTTATAGTATGAGATTCTATCACTATTTTCATAAGCTCATACCATATGAAAGTATAGCATGGACTATCTCAGAGCTATTAAAACAGGTGATGAAAACCATAAAGTTATGAAAGTACACAATTTTATGGTAACTATTCATATGTCCACTTTGAAATAAGAATATGTCATGTGAAAGTTAAGTTTTATGAGCAGACATGTTAGCACAACCTCTTATTAAGGTCTCCTGTTAGGTTCTACTAAAAGACTCAGTTCTCAGTTGTCTATAACTCTACCATCTGTTATCTGCTTAGGCTGAAATTTCCCTTAGTGTGAACCTGGGTTGTTCTGTATTAGTTTGGAAAACTTCAGCCAGAATTGTCCATCCAGTAAGGGGAAATGGCTTTAGCCATGGTAAAACCTCTTTTTGAATAGTAAACAAGCTTCTTGCTTTGAAACAGGCTTCTTGATAAGGGGATGGGGAAGGAGGGTCTCAGAGTAGGATTTATGTCTTATTCTGAAACTGAAAACCTGGTCAAATGAAGTTTATAAAACAATAATATAATATTATATATAATAAGACATAATATACAGGTGTCCTGTAGAAATACTGTAGACTCATGTCTATACTTCCAACTAGAATTCTCATGCAGGGAGAGCATCCCTGGAAGCTCATGTGTTTGATTAGAAATCATGTTTCTGGCAGCAAAGGAGGGTGACTGTGCATCCCAGCTTTGGAAGGTGTAGGCCCATGGGCAGCCTTGCATGGTGTTGCCTTTCCCAAGCAGGATGGAGTTTGGTGAGAAAAGCATAGACCAGTCTGAGCAATCATTTTGGGAGGAAGAGATGGCAGGCAATGCCAATATTTCAGAGAGTTCATCTTAGCACATTTGGTAGCAGCATTATGACCCCGTAGGCTGCCACTGTGCCTTAACATGGCAAGACACAGGAATTTTCCATCAGTAAGTCCTTCAGTGGTCTTACTCCTGGATGTCTTCCCAGAGCAGTAAAATAAAACAACTGAACGATCTTTTTTGGTAACAAAATCTCACTGCAAAACTCAATTTACCTGTTATTCTCTGCCTTGCTTTGGTTTTTGCTGTATCTATTCTGGCTGGAGACTTGAACTAGATGGTGACTCCAGCTTTTGAGGGAAATATCTTTGTGAAGGAGTTCTTACCAAAGATTTTCTACCCCATACCTCCAGTTTTGTTCATGACTTGAAAAAAATATAATGTTGAGCTTTTTAATGCAAAATAACATTATTGAAGAGAGTAACAGATTGACTGAAATTAACAGTTTCAGTTAGAGCTCAGTTAAGTTAACCCAAATAATCCTTGGTACAGAACAGTAATCAGAGAGACTCCCAAAAAAAGGCTAAAATATCCCAGTGAAAGGATGTGACATTGGTCAAAACCCTACTCCTTGCTGAGGAATAGATACAAAGGAGAGACTTTCCTTAATGTTTGAGTAGGGAAATAAATACAAGTCACCTGAGGTTCTCCAGTCAGGGATGGTGAGAGCCTGGCTGGCTACCTGTGCTCCAGCCCCAGATGTGTGATGTTTGCTAAAAGCAGAGTCCAAGCCTGAGAATTGATATGAGGTACTAGAAGTGAAGATCTGGCCCAAAAACTCTTACTTTTTTTACAAAACAAGAAATAAGCACTCATGAAAGGAGGCACTCCTGGAGGGCAGCTCAGACTGTGCTCGTTCTGGGCTGAAGACCAGAGAGCTGTGGAGAAGCTCATCACCATTTGCCTGATGTGAACTTTGAATTATGAAGACACTTAGAAATAAATCTGTGAAAGGATGAAGACTCAGAAAGACAGAAGATAGTCTCTAGCTGAAAACATCTGTAAGGCATTTACTGAAAGTACAGCTATAAAATACAGCTTGTAGAGTCCTGTTAATCTGTATGGCCTGGTAAGGAAGGGTATTTCACACAGGCTAGCAATTGAGCAGCAAGTCTTTAGACAGAAGGAAGGCTTTGGTTAATGTGATTGAAATAAAAAGCATCAACTTTCATATGGATGCATTCTTGCACATCAGTAAATAAAAATAGTTTCATATTTAAAGATAATTACTGTAAACAGGGAATTTGCTGAATTTAAAAAATGATGTTACATGGGAATTATTCTTTTATGAAGACTATTAAGATGCAGTTATTTCATTTATGCATCATGTTACCTTAGGTTAATTGGCATTTATTTCAAAAGAAGAATTCACTGAGATAATATGATAATCATGTAGTCAGTTAACTGGTTTTGCTAGGAATGATTGTATTGAATATCAATATGAGGACTGTGACAGGAATCACTATCAAATTGAAAGAAAAATAGAGATGCATAAAGAATGAATTACTGGCATGAAAATGTAGAATTATCTTTCTTCAAGCTCATCTGCAAATTCAGAATTTTCAGTCCAACACTGGACTTCATAAAGAAAAAGTGTTGTTTTCACTTATATTATTTTAAATGTCATATAAAGCAACAGTTCTTAATGACATTGAGATTTTTTTATTATTATTTTCAGTTACTTTATTATTTTAGAAGACTTCTAGATTTTTAATGTTTCTTTTGTTTCTAAATGTGATTTGCATTGAAAAAAGGTTGAGTCTCATTATAAGGTTTTCTTCAGCTATTAACCTAACCAGTCTCAAATTCTGGGGGTTTTTTTGCCAATTTTGCAGTAGGGCAGTATTTAGATGTATTTTTTTAGTGGTAGAGTAGAAGAACACCTAAGAACAAAGTTCTTTTATCTACCTTTTGCTTTTTATCCACAGCATTTGATTCATGCCACAGTGAATGGAACCTGCTCTTAACCAAGAGGTACAATCAATTAGCAGGACTGGAAGGGGGAGATATTCCTGGAACATCCCTTTTCCCTTGCCCTAAAAGCTAAGCCCACATGCTGTCATTGTGTTTTGAAATAGGTTGGAACCTGGCACTTGTTTCCTTGTAACCTGGCTATTAGACCCTTTTTCCATTGGCACAAGACAGACAACTTGGTGTGTTTGCTCAGCTCAGGGCCCCATTTATACTGACAAATTTACTGTGCCAGAAGTTACATTAAAGAGTCATACTGCCCTAGTTGTTTTAGAACAGGATTCTGTAACATGGTAAACTTTCCTACATAAACATTTACCTATGCACAATTTATGCCTGTACAGTTTTACCTTTTTAAAAAAATAAAAATCACATTTTTCATTCTTGAAGTGGTGAAGACAACTTTCACATATATAATACTACATTGCCTTTTCCTGTTTCCAGAGAAAAAAAGTTGTCTACTCTGAAGGCTAGACCTTTCCTTTAGATTTACAGCATTATCTGCACACTACTCAGCTGAAGAGGATGAAGAGGTAGGAATCAAATAAATGGACACTTCTGGGCTTACCAGTCCAGAAAAAAAAAAACGAAGGAAAGCAGCCTCAACATATTTTATTTCCCACTAAATGATCATAAACATAACATAAATTAGCTCTCCTAATGACCCTGACTGTCATATGTAAGTATCTGGTACTCCAGCAGGGTTGCAATGCAGCCTGTTACCAATCCTTGCAACTTTGCAATGTTTTGGCTATGGAGTTGTGTACATGTTGACTTAAAATACCCCAGTAAGTGAGAAGCAAGTCTTTAAGACAGGGCTTTAGAAAGCTCTTCATTGGAGTGATACATCTATGAGTAACTGGGTATGTGTGCTGAGGAAGCGGAGAAATTCGAGCATTACTATGAGGTATAGCTATGAAAATTTACTGGAATAAACAATTGAATGTAACAACTACACACTGAATTGTAGATGTGCTTGATTGTGTGAGAACTTGGAAGTTACTGCCTGAAGAAAGTTGTTGAAACACTGTTGTTGAGATGTTTGTAACGAAAATGGGTATGTTGCATGTGTATTGGAATGGGATTGGTGCTGGACACACTAAGCCATTGGGAGCCCTTTTTTCCTTTCACTGGCTTTGGCCTGCAGGTCATCACCCAAGCTGTGAAAACTGCAACCTCATCTTCATTTGGTATTAATACATGCTAACATTCTTTAATTGATATAATAGCATAATTGCAGTACTGTTTCTCCTTTATGGTGTTTTGATTGTATCTGGTGTTGGGAAATCCCCTGGGGGATGCATCTTGTGGCTGGGTGGTCCCCAGGCCACTGCTGGCGTGGAGCTGTGGTCCAGCACAGGCTGTGTGGGTTTGGGCAGGAGTCCTGGCTGCAGCAGGAGGGTGTAAGTGTGACAAGGGCTGCCTCTTCCCAGCAGTGCCTGTCCTGGATATCTGCTTGGGAAACGCAGCTCCTGCAGCTAGCTGGGTTGGAGCAAGCTTAAATCTCTCTGCACCAGGCTCCACTGTGAGGCACAGAGTGTCCTTGAAAAGCTGTGGGATAATTAAGTTTTACTTTAGAAGTCCTGCCCCACTGAACTCCATGGCAAAACTGCAGCTGACTTCACAGGCATAAAGCCTGTCTCTTATTCTTGCTAGATTTGGACTAGAAATCTCAGCTTCCACTAGAGTTAATGGAAGTCACATGCACGTTCCGGGAGGAGAGCAGATCTCTTTCATCTCTTGAGTACCATGCTCCTCTGTGGCACTTCCAAGGCTGCATCAGTTATCGCAGGTCCGTTTATTTTAATGATGCAGCAGGAGTGTCCTAACTTCCTATGAAGGTACTTTGTTGTAATTATCTTGTATGTCTAGGGGCACCACAAGGGGTTACATTTATTTTACTGCCAAAGAACTGTTGTTTCAGCTGCAGTTCTATGAAGAAACAATCACATCTCCAGCAGTTTGTTAGATTAATCACAGGTGTGTAATCCCAGCGCATACCCTAGAGGGTATATCCTTTGACCTGTTTCCTTTTTTAAAGGGGAAACTCTGAATTAATATCACTTGCATTGCTTATCACCATTCTCATTGGGTTTCTGCAGGATTCTGCAAAAAACAAACTAAAAGCTTCTATGACCTTTATTTTACTTGTGTACAAGTGAGTATTGTAATTTAACAAACCTCAATTGTTCATTGGCAGAATTCCCTGGGATACTGAAAGTTAATGATAAAAGCCTGAATGTAGAACTGGTTCAGGAACTAAGTAAAGCCTTTTGAAGCAAAGAATTTGTCCACCCTCAGCACATAGCTATGCTTCAGTGTTTTGTACCAATGGCATTAGAATAATTAGTTCATCAACTCATCATTTACTACTTTGCAGTAGGCAATAGGTAAACATCTCTGATCCTCACCTATCTGTGTAGTCATTGCACAGGTTTAGAATAGGATCACTTTTGATGTTAACTCAGTAATTATTCTTTCAGGCTAACAGTAGCCTAAGGATGCACTATTTCTCAGCTTCATTCCATGCCTTGTGCTACAAACCAACACCAAGTAAAGGTTAAGAGACTTCAGAGACAAAGCAGAAGGCTTTCTGTACTTTCACATTTCAATCATGTAACCATGTAATGTGGAAACAAGTAAATATCTAAGAACATGAACTTTTGTTGACTATAGCATGTTTAAAAGCCTCATCTGGGGAAAATTAAATGAGTATGTGAGAAAGGATATGCATTTACTTTTGTTATAAGTTGAATTATTACAATAAAACAGCCCTAGGAATAGAATCTCTGTAGGGGAACGAATTTCTGTACATTAAAAAGAAATACAGCCAATGATTCATAGAAACATATGAACTGCTTTACCCGGGAGTATATTTTTAAGTAATTTTGGCTGCTTAGTCCTCTGATTTTTTTGGAAATGAGATTTTTCTTTTACCTGAAGCAGTGGGTTGGTATCAGTGTCTAACACAGCACTCCAGAGACATGTGTGCACTGTGAGAAAGTGGGATGAAATATTAGGGCTTCAGAATAACTGTATCTGTATTTCTGAACTTCCGTGTTGAGCCCTATCCTGAAACAAATTCAGACTCAAGAAAAAACACTGCTGAAGGATTGTTCCAAGACCCAGCTTCACATCAAAATGTAGCACTATGTGAATCAGTGAACATGTACCTGAATAGGTATTTAATTAAGGTGATGAATGCAAATGATGAATGACTATTGGCATGGATTTTGCAAGGGCCCTTGCAGGAATACAGCTCTTCCCAAGCACAGAACCCTGTGGACTGCAAGTCTGTGGCAGAATTTGTAAAGCAGTGGGGATGTTTATGGAAAAACACCATTCTGGAAAGGGTTAAACCCGGATTTTCCTGCTGTCTGTATTATTTACTCATATTGTCCTGAAAATCTAGTGTGGCTCTTGAATATTTAAGAGTTGGATAGAATATAAGTCTTTTGTATGCCTTAAGGATCTGTTCAATATACACAGTACATTCTTACTTCCCAGGTTTATCACTAAGCACAGAAAAGCAAGCTGGCTATTGTTCTAGAAGTCTCTCTAGGAAAGGAGTGGTCTGGTGGGTCTTGCAGAATAAGGCATAACTGCAGTTCTTCAAGATATTTATGTGAAATGCATCCAATGGGGATTCATATTCCTTCTGGGATTTCTTTCTGGGATAGGGTATTGCAAGTAATAACCTTTAACTGCTATTAATAATCTATTAACTCCTTTGATGGCTCTAGTGAACACAGCTGTGTGACAGGAAATCTTGTTTTGGGAGAATGCAAGTACAGAATCCATCCTGAAAAAGATATTTGTGGGAAGAGGAAAAGGGATAAAAAAAACCAAGTGCCTTGTCTCAGCTGAGTGTTTGCTTCTCATACTATTGTGCTTTATGATAGAACCATCTTCAAAGCCCAATTAACACTTTGATGAACACAGTATGACTGGTGAAATAGTTCACATGTTTTTTGCTAAAAACAAGGTTGTTTTCTGCTAGGGTGAATTCACATGAAGGCTGTCTCAAAACAGACTTGACTTGAAACTTAATTGAAAATGATACATGATTCTGCAGAAAATGCAAAAATGAACATTATTTTCTTTTTTTAATGTAAGATTTTTTAGTCACCGTGATTGGGCTGCTGACAAACGTTTGCTCTGCTTCCTACATAAGGCTGCTCTGTTGCAGTAGTAGAAGATCAATCAGAGAAAATTACTAATACTGGAAATATAATACTTCATTTTTCAGGCACTGCTGATTTGTTAAATATGGCCTGCAATGATCCAAACTATTAACAACCAGAGTGTTGCAAGAGGAGAAAGAAACCCTGTTTGTCCCTATTGAATAATTTCATATGCCATCTTTGCTTTGAGAGTTGTCAAGAGTATGAACAGTAAGAAGGAAGCATATTAACTTTATAAAAAAAGAATAACCCTCCCACTTCCATTGCTTCCATTGAATGTTTAGTGATGTAATTTTGCCAAAGGACCACATAAGAACTGAATAAAGTCTTCAGGATTTCTCTACTCGGTGATAACCTGGACTTGGACCAAACGCTTCTTTTGCCAAATCCTGGGAGTACTTTCACTCTATGTAAGTCTTGGCAGGAGAAAACTGTAGCAATTGCCACCAACAGGCTGTGGATTAAGTTTATTAGTATTTACAAAAAGAGGAAAGGCAATGATCATATAACCTAGTCCAATGGGGCGTTTTATGTTGTTGTTGTTATTTGAATTTTAAATTGGGAAACTGTAACATATGAAAATCTGATTTTACAGAAATCAAAGGGGAAAACATGCTGTGATTTTATTTAAGCAGAATTTTATTCATGACCCCTATTCAATTTTTTAAAAAAATGAGAACAGTAAACACTGAATACTTTGTAGGGGTATTGTACAGAGAAAGCTTTTCCTTCACTTTCATATGTGGTTTAATTAAGATTCACATCTCCTCTGGATGGGGAGGTAAAGTCACTCCACTTTGAAGGAATTAGATTACTTAAAACAGGATAGAATGATGGGAAATGCATGCAAAGACTGGGCCAGATATGCCTGATTTATATATATACTTATATATATACTTACATAACATAAAGCTGTGTATTACTATCTGACAATCTCACTTGACCTCAATGGATGACTTACTGCTGTAAATAAGTCATCTTACTGCTGGTCAACACTCCCAGGACTGATTGACCACGGCCCTCTGTAGCAAAGTGAGTATTAAAAGCTGGATCTCAGGGGTTAAATCCAGTGCATTATCCGTAGGCAACCCTTTCTCTGATTTCCAAGGACAGCCCAATACCAGAACATATTAATACAATAAATCTTTTCTTTTCCTTTTTTTTTTTTTTTTTCCTTTTCCTTTCTGACGTGAAACCCACCCAGTGTAAGGGATACTGTTCAGATTTAAGGTTTGGAAGCCGGGTGAAACCAGGTTCCCCGCGTTCCGCAGCCCCTGGCTGGGCAGGCAGCGCTGCCAGCGCCGGGAGCGGCCGGGCCGGGCACGCCGGGCTCCTCAGGGCTGCCTGCCCAGCAGGTCCCGCTCCGTGTGCTGCCTGGAGCGAGGGCAGAAGGCAGGATGGGGCTGGAGACCCCTGGCTGATTGATGCGGGCTGGAGGCCGCTCTGGCCAGGCGCCAATGCCTCCACCACCTTGAAAGTCTTCTTTCAACCACATCTGGTTTTTTCCAGCAACTGAGGACGGGCCAGTGTTAATCCAGAGACTGGCCCTGCTAACACTGAAGAAGTCAAATTTTGTTGTTTGCTGACGGGGTTCTGGTGTTTTTTTTTTTTT
>VZTR01027780.1:83867-100189 GCA_013400775.1 Chaetops frenatus | reverse complement strand
TTTTTTTTTTTTTTTTTTTTTTTTAATTTTAGAGGATTTTTTCATCTTAGCTGTGTGCTCCAGCATGCAATGCATATCCATTTGAGAATAAAGAATGTGATTCTTGTGTATTTAGGTGAGTGCCGCTGTGTTTTGTAGGTGCTTCTCTAAGCAGTGATGTGTGGAAATGGAAATGATTCATTTAACTCTTGAAATTTAGTGTAAATACCGGAAAGGAAAGGAAAGGAAAGGAAAGGAAAGGAAAGGAAAGGAAAGGAAAGGAAAGGAAAGGAAAGGAAAGGGAAAGGAAAGGGAAAGGAAAGGGAAATGAAAGGGAAAGGAAAGGGAAAGGAAAGGGAAAGGAAAGGGAAAGGAAAGGGAAAGGAAAGGGAAAGGAAAGGAAAGGAAAGGAAAGGGAAAGGAAAGGGAAAGGAAAGGAAAGGAAAGGAAAGGAAAGGGTCTACCAATACAAAATTTTATGATTTTTTCAGTTTTATTTTCACACTGTCTGTAGTATCCAGGATATATCTGTTTTTGGCTTCTAGTATTTGACATGCATATGTTTATTCAGTGTAACCAATGGTAATCTCTCTGAAATGAACTGTATACTAATAATACTTGTTTGCCAGTTTTACATGCAATTGCTCTGGAATTTAACGCTTCCTGGAAAAACAGAACTGCCTCCTGCTTCAGCAAAGATTTAAAGTGAGAAGGAGATGTAGAATTACAGAGGACATTGATTCAGTGCCCCTGTTCTGTGTCATCATTTTTTAAAATCTAAAAACCTAATCTGTTTTCCAGCAGAAAGAAGAGCTTTTACTCAGAGAATGAAGACTTAAGCTGTACTTTAATTTCTCATCACTCATTCTTTGCCATATATAACTTAGTGCATTCAAAGACATCTGAATAAAAAAATGGTGTCCAGGTCTTTGCTAAGACACTCTATCACAGGGTCAGTGTTTTATAAAAATGATTTCTCTTTAAACCACACAACTGTCTGCTTTTATTATTATTATTAATGCCTCAGTCTTGGGGAGCTGCAGCTCAGGAACAGTATTATAGAATCTAAGGGGACCTTTGTGAGATTCTAGGAGCTGATTCTCTTTCAGAGAATCCAGAGAACGGACACATTTTTATGTTCAGAGGCCAGCTCTGATTGACTTGGGCTGAAGGTGGGAGAGTTCAGGACCCCTGCAAGTTCCCCAGCCCAGGGCGTGGGGTCTGTTTGGCAGAAAAGAGGAACTTACAGTTGGTGACAGTGTGTGAACCCTGTGCTTTGGGCGAGCTCTTGAAGGAGCCTGTGGCAGAGTCAGGGCTGGAATTGAAAGGCAACGCTCAACTGTCTTAACCACAGCCCCAATTCTCTCTTCTTGCAACTCACCAGCAGGGTGGAAAGCTGTGGATTTACTGCCCCGACCGCTGCTGCCGATGTAACGGAATAACTGGTGGCTGCAGCAGTTCTGAGCCTCCTTGCCTTGGGGCTGCAGAGCTGCAGGAGTGGGAATGGCAGCCCAGGGTGCCCTGCAGCTCCCTGCAGCCCTTTTCTTGGGTCTGGCCTTCTTCAGCCTATTGCCTCACACCTATTTCACGCTTACTCCAGTTCCAGGCTCCCTGCCCCAAAGTCCTCTCTAGGGCTCTTTATCCCAGGCATCTTGCTGAGCTGGTCAGAGCTGCCGTTGCCTGTGGGCCGCAGCCCAGGCTGGGACTGCTGCCCCTGCCCAGCTCCTCGCTCCAGCCCCCTCATCCTGCTCCCCGTGTGAGTCCCTGCACTCCATCACTGCCAAGCTCCAATGTCTCTTAGCTCCCTCCCAAAGCAGAACCCTCTCCTGTGCCCATTCTCAAAACCAGACAACCTTTACTGCAAATACAGAATTGAATTATTATTTCCAGCAAATTATGAACTTCAGGTTTGTATTTTGAGGCACACAATTCCTTCGGCCCCTTTCCAGAATAGCAAGAGACAAAGCCTGGACACTTAGATAACTGCCTGCACAAGTTTCTAGTTCTCTACCCAGAGCTACAAATACTCTTACAAAGCAGATCCAGATTTTTGGATCAGTTTTCTCCTTCACTTTTGTCTTTGAATATGGCTGAGCTCTTTTCCCTGAAGTTTTCAAGTAAGTCAAGTGGAGGCAAACACTCGGAATGAAAATTTTAGCCTGGGAGTTCAAGTGAAAACAGAATCTTGTAATAGAAAGTGCCAAGACCACCTTCACTCAGGCAGAACGATCAGCTTATCCTGTAATTCTCCTTTATTCTTTCCATACCTTCCTACTGTTGGTCCCTATTATGAACTGCTAATCAAAAAAGTTTGTGGAATGAGTTCCAGGAGAAAAGCCCCAAAGTATTCCAAAGGACTGATTTTGGGAGAACTTTACCAGGAGAATTAACAATAGAGTCAATAGCGCAAAAAAGGCAAATTAGTTTAAAATGAGTATCACATGGAAGACATACATAATTGGTATAATCTTACAGTGAAAAGAGAATAATCTTAATACAGGAGTTCTTAAAAGATTGTGAGAACACTTGCAGAAGTTAAGTGGTCAGACACACCAACAGGTAACAAGCAAACAGTCAGTGGGGGCTAAACCTGGCCCAGGAATGGGGGTCCAGCCACGGGGGGTTCTCACTGGGCAGAGGGCAGTGCTGCAGCAGAGCTCAGAGCTGGAGGAACCAGCTGCAGGGCAGAGCCTGCCTTTTACAGCTGATTGCCAATATAAAGCTGCTTTACTGTAAATAAGTTCATATTGCATCACGAGCAGAGGGGCCAGAAGGACCAGGACAGTGATTATCCCCCTGTACTGGGCACTGGTGAGGCCACACCTCGAATCCTGGGTTCAGTCCTGGGCCCCTCAGTTCAAGAAGGACATTGAGGTGCTGGAGCATGTCCAGAGAAGGGCAATGGAGCTGGTGAAGGGTCTGGAGCACAAATCTGGTGAGGAGCAGCTGAAGGAGATGGGAGTGTTCAGCCTGGAGAAAAGGAGGTTCATGGGGGGACCTTATTTGCTCTCTCCAACTGTCCCAAAGGAGATTGTAGCCAGGTAGGGGTCAGCCTGTTTTTCCAAGCAACAAATGATGGGACAAGAGGAAGTGGCCTTAAGTTTTCCCAGGGGATGTTTAGATTGTATATTTGGAAAAATTTGTTCACTGAAAGGACTATCCATTCCTGGAATGGGCTGCCCAGGGAGTGGTTAAGTCACCATCCCTGGAGGGATTTAAAAGGCATATTAAGAAGTGTAGATGTGGCACTCAAAGACATGGTTTAGTGAATAATACAGCAGTGTTAGGTTAATGGTTGGACTTGATCTCAGAAGTCTTTCCCACCTGAATGATTCTATGATTCAATGGAAAGTGGTATATGTACTCAGTGTACCACTTTGGTTTTGGAGAGCCTAGATTTAATCCTGAGCCTGCTTTTTACTGGTCTGTGTTTACTCAGGCAAGCCTGATCTGGTCCTGGTAATTCCTGTGACCATTGCTTCTTACTGCTGCTGCTTCTTTTGCCTTCTCTTTTGAGCTTAGGCTAAAAGCTTAAGTGACAGAATGATAGTAAAGCTGTCAAATTTCAGTGAACCAGTGTCCCTGCTGCCATCTTCATCAATATTTCCTGCTTGTCCTTCACCCTACAAGTGGGCTCTGGATGCTGCTTGTGCAGTGCCACATCTGGCAGAGCTGTGGAGAAGAGCTGGTCTCCCAGGGGCTGCTCAGGGGCTGCAGGTGATACTGGGGACAGTGCAAGGCTATCCATTTTGTCCCAGGTATGCTGAAATGTTAGAGCATGCAGCAGTAACAACCTGGGTAAGTACAACTATAAAACTTTATCACGTGTCAAAAAGTATCATCCCCTGGACTGGGTTTTTATGAGGGGAAGTGCTGCCTGCTCTTTTGTGTTGTTGAAGATGTTTTACTAATCCTTTCCTACTTCCTTACTTGCCAGGGAGAAAAAATAGTGTAAATGAAAGGAGTGGAGAGAATTCAGGTTTTGGCAGTATTTCAGTTAGAGGAGGTAAAGGAGCCAGTGCTCTGTTAAAAGATGCAAGGCTCCAGGAAAAGCAATTTCTCTTTACAGCTGGCTGGAAAACTGCTGCAGTCCTTTTAAAACTCATGATTGAGCTGGGATCCAACTGCAATTGTTAATTCCCAAGTAAATTTCATAGGAGTTTGGACAGTGTTTATCTGTGTCTGATGCAGAGTTTCTGCTTTAGGCAATCTCATTCTTCTTGAAAACAGTGTTAAACAATATTGAAGTCAAAAATCCCTTCTGGTGACACCATAAAAAAAGGCTGAGATGTATTCTGACATAATAGATACTAATCACTGCTAAAATACTGTACCTAAGCCTCAATGTTTTTGTGAAATGAAAAAATGAATAATATTTATATTTGCTTCAAAAGTTGATCCAGTACCTATGCTCACAATCAGAATCTCTTCTGAGAAAGTGTTTCAGTCAGAGAGCAGCCTTATGAATGCTAAATTTGAATCCCAAACTTGCAGGATTTCTCCCAACATTAAGCTGTTATATACTAGTTAAACAAAACTTGATATTTGGACCAGTAGTGCCTTCTAGCCATTTATAGTAATATTGCTACTTTCAGTTAAATTTGGTGTCTTGTATGGCACATTGTGATTGACTTGTGGATGAGGAGAGAAATAAGTGGAAATTGAAGATTTCCTTGGGGTGATGGTTTATCAGGAGAGAGACAGAAAAACCTCAGCAGCTTTAAGGTACTAAATAATTCTTTGGGAATAGAAGAGTTAAAATTGTGATTAAATACATTCTGATAGGTTGCTCCATTAGTGATGCAGCTTCAATAAATGTTTGGTTGGCCTCCTCAGTTTGCTCTCACTGGAAAAGTTACTGATCTGAATAGTTTCATTAAGTACTTGCCTATCACTTCAAGTCACTCACAGTCTGATTTTCAGCAATTAAATGTAGTCAAAGCCTGTCAGCAGGTAGTTGCCTTATTCCTTTTACTCACTGCCAAAGCAGATAACAACAGGTCAAAACTTATCCTTTTCTGGGCTTTGATTTTTTTTTAAAGAAACTAAAATGAAGACACAGGATTCACTCAGAATTATCTCTCCAGGGCTGGCTGAATTCCAGGCTTCACTCAGATCACACCCCTGGTCTCCCTGTAATAGTCATAAACCTGAGGGTTGTAACAAACATGGGGAGCCACCACTCCTGTCTTCAGTGTGGCTGGAAAAGTGTGCTGCCCACCTTGTCCCTTCTGAAGGTTTCCCCCAGGAAAAGGCAGCAGTGCAGCTGGGATGAGACACGTGGGACCACGCTTGTGGAGGGCCCCAGCTGGAAGTGGCCTCTGGTCCTGCATTTGGGGATGGATGGTGCCTGATGTGCACAAACAGCTGCTTTGGGCATGGTGGGGTGAAACCTGCAGTACTGTGCACCCTTCCCAGCAGGCAGGACTGGGGCTGTGGGGGTAAGAAGTGTCTTCAGCATTCTTCCTCTCTAGGTAAATGTTTTAGTGGTCAGATCAGCTTGTACCTCTTCACAGGGTACACAGAAAGGATTTCCAGTCAATCCACCATTTCATACAATTGAAAATAGTTTATGTACCTGGTTAAAGAGAAGAAATCTTTGCCCTTTATGGAGTGTTAAGATGTTTCTGTTTGCTCAATTGTCATGGATAACCTCTGGGAATGTTCACACAGAGGTTGATGCTCTCTAATTCAGACCCTCAGAGCTCTCACTTCACCTCAGGACTACTCATAAAAAAAAAAGCAAACACAGACCTAAACATCTGTATGACTGAAGCAGATGAAACACCTGGAAATGTTTGCAGGGTTTTAGCACAACACCCGGCAAAATTATAAACTGGAATAATCCAATAAATTTGTGTAACTTTAGTCACTTGTAAAATTTCCGTGTTGCAAATTCAGGTCAGGAAGACCTTGCTAACACGAGATTGCATCAACAACTTCTTGCTTTAATAAGAGAGAAAGAAAGAAAGGAAAAAAAAAGAAGGAAAGAAGGAAGGAAAACAAGGAAGAAAGGAAGGAAAAAAAGAAAGAAATGAAGGGAGAAGAAGAAATAAAGCAAGAGAACATTTTTGCCATTTTCTGTTATTTTTAAAGTTTGCTGTGGTGCAGAAACCTGTATCTCAGTCAGAGCTTTGTATCAGGATATAATCACCCATCTTTGCTTCCAATTCTAAAGCAAATTTAAGAAGATAAGAGGAGAAATTAGACAAGTGCTTTCCTTCCCCCTGGAGGCTGAAGGTGACACTTCTGAGCTGTAGCTGGTCTCTTCTAAATCCCGGCCCTTGCAGCTCAAGGCTTTCAAAGAGTGAGGGTGTGTCACTGCAGCTGCTGCATCAAACAAAATCAAAGAGATTTGATTAATATAAACTTCAAAATCAGTGCCATCTTTCCTTCACAAAATACTTCAAACACAGCAAGAAATGTCATCTCTCAGATGACGGAGGTTAATCTACCTAATCTCCTCTTTTCCTTGCATCTGAATACAAACTACTGGAATATACCCAATTACCCCTCACTAGTCAGAAGAAATTCCTCATTCCAGCAATGTCAATCAGATTTTAAGAGGAGATTTATAGTCCTTTTGTAATATCAACATGGCTTCTGAACCTGTAAAGCTAAGCAAAACAAGGCAGACAAAACAGCAAGCACAAACTCCCACTTGCCACTATGTCAGAGTGAGTGTTTAAGAGATCCTGAGTGAAATTTGCACTTTGATTTGAAACCTCTGTTCAATGGATTTGGCAGGGTCTGGAATCAGCAGGATTTGGCCAGCTGTCTGTAGTGAGAGTGTGACTATATTATTTCATAAATTTTCATAAATTTTCATAACACTATCAGGTTTTTAATCTAGAAATTCCTTAAATTTACAGATGAAAGGCTTGTTTCTGGTGTAGTTACTCGTTGCTCACAGGAGCTTTGTGCAGTCAATGAATTACAACAAGCTCAAACCTTTTTCTTCACAGAATTACACTATCTACTGTTTAAAATTGCTGATACCATAGAAAGCTAAATTTTTCGCCATTGTGGGAAATTTCCAACACCACATAGCTCAGTGAGTAATATCTCTTTGTGGACTAACCATGTTCTTTGTTTCATGTTTTCTAGTGTTATTTTACTCTTAACCTGTTTGCCTTCTGCTCATTGTTTTGAATCAGACATTTAAAATATCTGAGTATTCAGTGAAACCGTGCATATTTTTCTCAGTAGTCTGAAAGTGCAGAAGTGCTTATTCTGTCCCCTAGTCCCTCTGAAACATTAAACAACCAAACACATGAGCAGGATTCTACATGTGGTCTGCTTCATAATGTGGTACAAGATTGTACATTAAATGTTTGGCTTTAAGCCTGGAAAAAAAGGAACAATTCTAAATGCCTCTGTGAGGTTATGTAGCAATTTGAATGAAATTGAAAGGAAAGAAACCTTTACCCTTTCTGCTTGTTCTTGCATCATGCCTGGAGATCAGTGCAGTAGTACACAAAAAATCCGTGTGTCACAGTGTAATACAGTCATATTTTCAAGTTAAGTTGACACCATTTAAAAACTCATTACAAGTTGATAGCCATACTAAGATAGTGACTGAAAGTAGTACCCCGTGTAGAATTAATTAACTTGATGTTCATATTGAAATGAGAGACAAATATAATCATTTAATGTTTCAGTTAGCATTATTTTAACTTGATGATTCATACTTTTAAAAAAATTATGTTGACTGTAGAAAATTTTTTGTGAGTCTGACTTAAGTGGTTATTTTAGAAAAGTAAAACCTAATATTCCTTAGTACTTTCCTGTATTTAAACAGCCCCTTGGAACCAGTCACAGTGAGATTGTTGCCAAATTTCCAATTGCTAGTGAATTAAAACTAAATAAAGCAACTACTTGCCAGACAAGGTGATAGTCTGATGCTTTTGGCATTAAGAAACATGCATATGAAGTTCTGGTATTGGGTTAGTCAACTGTGGTGATTGAATGGAAATGGAATTGAAGATCTCAATGGAATTGTTTCAACTTCAGCAGTAAGCTCCCTGCTGTCCCTGCAGGCACCTCCCGGTGAGCCATGCTGGGACACAATGAACTGAGGAACAAAGGGACAACTACAAAAAAAAACTACTAAAAAAACCTTTTATCTCCTGTCCATAATCCCAGGGTTTGAAAAAAGTCAGGTGCAGGGCTGCATTTCGGCTGAAAGGTACAGGAGGGCAGGGCAGAAATAAATTTGGAAAGGTTATACTGTCCTTTTTCAAGAAGGGAAGCAGGTGAGGGTGAAGATTGGGCTGGGGCCAGTGCTGGAGCCCTGTCCCCCATGGTCTGAGCAGCTGCACTGAGGGCCAAGGCACGGAGCATTGGCAGCAGTGCTGGGGTGCCTGCAGCTCCTGCTTCGCTGGCCCTGGGAGAGCAAGGAGAGAGCTGGATGCAGACAAAGCCAGCTCTACTCCCTGCCTACTTTTCTGGATCTTTTCTGTGGGATTGGGTGGTACCAAGAAGGGCTCATTAAGTCCAGCAGTGCCTGAAATGGAAATACAAATGTTCAGAATCCATACTATGGCGTTATTAGGTTATTCGGGGAAGCTTTTTTACATCAGGATTTCCTGTATTTCGTAATGCATCCAACAGTTATATTGGCCAGTTGACAATAACCAATGAGAGCAATGAAAAATCAGCTCCCATCATGGTAAAACCAACAGCAGAATACTTTTAGATGCCATGCAAACCCATCTGCTGTTTCACGTATTTGTTTGTAATCTGGAAAGAGGAGAAACAAAGGGAGAGAGAGGACTTTGAAGACAAAGTTACTTATGTAGATTAACTGCTATGAAAAAAACCTGTAAGGAAAGTCAACTAAGATTTAAACTAACTAGAGAAACAACAAAAAGATGGTAAATTACCTGTAGTGTTGGTAAATACAAAGAACTATACCCTGGATGGAAAAATACGGAATGTTTCTATGCCTTTGAAAGACCCTTGACTGTAAGAGCTTTATGGTGTTAGATTGCATATGGACACAAGAGAGATTAATATTGTAATACCTTTACAGAAACACTGGTGAGCTCCACCTTGGGAGAACAACTACCTTCTGCTCCAAAAGGGTATTCCTGAATTAGAACACTCAGAGGTGAGCAGGATTGAATTTCCCACATCTAATCACACCTGTAACATATACTGAGGACAAATTCAGTTACTTAAACATAGGTACTGGTTTAATTTTGGATGCAGTAGGAATTCTTCCCTAGTGTACTGTTGCAACCCAGAAGCACATGGATCTCCTACCAGGCCTTTGATATATATTACAGCTTCACATGATAGTCCTGTAAATGCAAAACAATTGAAATGGCACTGTGTTTAGGCAGATTAATTTACATTTTAAGTTTTTTTTTTTTTTTTTTTTAATGTCCTGTTTAACTTCCAAAAAATCTCACTCATACATAGAGAAATTGTTATCCTCTTTGGTGCACAGTTGAAGGAAATACTTATGATGCTATTTCATGTTCTTAATGGGGAGCTGTGAAAAGCAGCTTTCTGTTAATCACCATGTAGTAACTCCTTACCCAGTGTTTGTATGGTCTGTTTGCTAGAGACTATTAAGAGAGTTCATGATCTTGTCCTTATGCCATGTTTGAACTGTCTGTTTCATTTGACATCCCCGACAAATAGAACATCCTCGCAGTGTAATGTCATGTGTCTGCCCAGCTGGCAACAGTGTAATGACAATGAGTGTGGAAATTTATCTAGGAAAATTATAGAAACAAGCAAGTGGATAAATTTTTTTGTTGTTGTTTCTTTGTATTTTTTATTGCTATGTGGCAGTAGAATTGAGCAGATCTTTGATATAATGACAGTAGTTCACATTCAGGGAGCCATTTTCACAACTGTGAGGGCTGGATTTTCCCTTTTATCCTTAAAAGAGAGCTTAAGTTCTGATTAAATTGCTTGGGGTCACCTGCAGTGCACACTATGTTGCATTAGTAAGTAAGCATTAGTAAGTTAAATATAAGCACTGTTAGCTTTGTCTGGCCCTGCATTCAATCACTTGTCGGGGAACTGCACTGACCAACTTCTTTCTAATCCTTTGTATAGTTATAGGGAATTAATCTAATACACCTGACATCCTCACCCTTTAATGCAGTTAGTGGTGTTTTCCATATTAACCTCTGGGTTTTCATACTATTTATAGCACAGCAATACCCAACATACAGTGGGCAGTCTGACATGTATCTGACCATGCTCAATTAGCTGGAGAACAGACATCCCAACTGTAGGCATGACCTGACTGCGAGGGGATGAATTAACGAGACAAAGGAGTCTAATTGTTATTAAGATGTTATACAGATTTCTCAACCTTTCTGAATTCCTTTCTGAAGTAAAGTGCCTCCTTAAATTATGACCATCTTCACCTGCACAGCCTCACATAGACACAGTGTCTGCCTTCTCTTCTCATTCTGGCCTGCTTCCCCAGCCAGCAGCTCAGCCATGCTCTGTGCTGGTGTCCTGCCTCGCTGCCCATCCACCTTGCCCTGATGTGGCTGGACACAGCCCCTCTGCCAGCAGCGGCCTCCTCTCTCTGTGTGACTCCTCTCCTTTTTCACAGCTCTGTGGTAGATGTTTCCAGGCCTGCTTTTCCAGTTCCTGCTGGCTTTCCCAGCCCAGATTGCACGAGCAGACCTCACTCCAGGGAGCATTCCGGTGCACTCTGGCTTGCTCCCTGGATGCCTGGGGAAGCACTGCTGGGACTGAGGACCCCATGGATTCCTCAGTTATGGGCTGGCTCTTGCTCCCAGTGTAACATACTCTATTTGAAGGTCGCAAGTTGGGAAGAGCCAGCAGCTCTGGCTGGATTCATCTTCTCCTTATCTGGTTGGCACCAACCCTACCACTACTCAGTGCAGTTCCTACCTTCGAGACCTTGAAAAAACAAAATTTTTCTCTTATCACCCAGTGTTTATGTTTTGTAGATTTGCAGGGTATGAAATTTTTCTTTGATGAAGCAGATGGCTCACTCTGTCCTCCCTTTTGTTTATGATATCTTGACACCTGGTTCTTTCATTTGTATTTATGTTGAGATGCTTTTCCTCCCAGTGAATGATCAGAATCCAGGTTCCTTTTTAGAAATCTCTATTTATCCACTTAAAAATCTGACTGGGGAAGTTTTTTCTTTAGTTTTCTTGCTTAATGGCAAAATTTTCTTACAGAAAATCTCCAATATTTTCATACATGGTAGTGAATCACTACAAGGGACTAGCTGGGCCATGGAAAAATCTGGAAGTCTTTTTATGTACAGATACATACAAGTGGTTTTTAGTGTGCTTCAACATGTCTTACTCCTATCCAAAACTGACCATTAATCCTCTATTTCTGTGAAGAAGGAAATCACAATATAAAAGTTTGAGCCTGCCACATGTACCTTCATGTCTCTCATTTAAGTAGTCCAATGACACATTTACCAGTGTAACACTGAAGTTAATTTGTTGTCAGTTTTATTATTTCTTTTTCTTTATGTTCTTTCATTTGTTGCTGTTCTTGCATCCTGTCTGCTTTCACTTTCTTTCCTCTTCTCTGCTTCCATTTCCTTTTCTCAAGGTAAATATATTCCTAATATTTAGTTCCTGCCTTTGGCAGCTGCATTAAAGCCTCATCTGGCCCAATTTAATGTCATACATCAAGGCCAGCTTTAGAGAAAGAACTAGAGGCTGCACAGTTACCTTTCAGTTCCCTGGAGAACCTCATCAGTCTAACTCCCTGAAGAGCAAGAGTTTATAGCTTCATTCTTTTAAATAAAGTTCTTTCCTTCTATTTTGTGAATGATTCCTATCTCCATGCATAGGAGATACCATATTATATAACCATTACTGCATACATACAGTACTCCTAAGTGATTTTTTTCAGTTCTCCTGAGCACTTTACCTGCTCTTGTGAATAAATTCCACAAACACGACATTTTTCTGAGCAAAAAAAAAAATTTTCTTTTATCAAATACATGTTTGTTGCTGTCACTGGCTGTCTCCTTGCTCTTGTACTAAAAGAATTATGCTTGTTTCCTCTGTGTATTTTTCATTTCTCTCATGTTCCCTCTGAGGTAAACAGTCCCAATCTCAGAAAGATTTTCCTGTGGTTCTGTTCCTTTGCCATCTATCTCAAAGCCCTTCTGCAGCTCCTTTGTCTTTTCTGAGATAAGCTGCCCATAGGCCATCAATTCACGTGCAAGTGTTGATCCATACAACGCTATTTCCAGTTCTTGCTATCCACCTCCACAGGTGCTCACACTGTGTTTGCTTGTTTGTCCACCACCATAAGTTAATCAGAGCCACAGATACACATCAGAGGTCCACAGGGCCAGTAGAAAGGGATATTTATGTGGTAGCCCTGTGGCTAGAGCACTTGTTAGGCAGTAAGTCCATTTCCTCATGCAAGAAATTTGAATCTGAAGAGAAAGTGCTTAAGTGCTCCTGTCAGAATTTCATAATGCTCTTCCTTTATTAACCTCCTGTGGCAGCAAGTTATGCAGCTTAATTATACACATTGTTTATTAGAAATGTATTTTTTTGCTTTGCAGTATCTCATCATCCCATCAAATGTTCCTTTATTGTTGTATTGGATGGATAGACCAGAAATCTCATCTCTGCCCTACTCTTCTGAATCAACATCTTTTTAAGTTCTCTCTTTTTCTATTCTCTTTGTCTTTTCAGAAAAAACTTATTTGGAAATTTTTGCCTTTTCAATGTAAGAGTTTCCTATCCACTTGCTCATTCCTGTTTTAAATAAGAAAAACCAAACGAGGCCAAAAGCTGCATTGCTGAGAAGTACACCTGCTGTATTTAAATAAATGAAAGGACAATTATCTGAAGTAAATATACATATGCTATAGTTTATCCCCCTTCTGAATTAGAGAAATAGCAATTATAGTATGGAAGCTACAGTATTTTGCAAATCAGTGTTTCACAAAACAGTGAGGGGCTGACAGAAGCAGGCAGCTCTGACAGAGCTACTGATGGTCAGCTGTGGCCAGGATATAGAATGAGTGTGTGGCTTGGGAGACATCCAGATACAGCCCCCATGGCTTGGGCATCAGCTGAATGTGCAATGCTAATGACTGGAATGTGATTATGCACTTAGTGTCTGGATAAAGTAATTAAGCAACTGAGAAATGTATGATGAGCATACAATAAAAGATAATAACTAACACGTGATACAGCATAATGGACATAATCAAATACTTGTAAGGGGAAACCAGGGTCACTGTTGAGGCCAGTTCATCATTTGGAGTGATCCAAACCTTTGGATGGATGGGAGCCGGCAAAATACAGCTGGGGCACCCGTCAGTGCTGTCTGCTCAGCTCCAGCAAGGAGCCTGACAGTGAGTGCCCAGCTGAGTCCTGTGGCTGTCCAGCAGGGGGTTGAGCCTAGTGCTTGGAGGAGGTGGGTAAGGAATGAACTGCAGGGCAGCCTGAGCCCCGGAGAGCTGACAGTGCCTGCATGGACAGGTGGCCATCGTGGGACACAGTGGCCCAAGGGGCAAGCGAGACTGTAAAGGAGCAGGCAAGTTACAGGTTTGATTTTATACAAGAACATGCAAGATCTGGAAGGTTTGGAAAACATGTGCAGCTATCTCAGTGAATGACTCTGGAACTTTGGGAAGGCAGGCAGTGACTCCTAGCTCTCTTCATTTCTGCAGGACAGTGAAGTGCTGGTTTCATTTGTTTATTCTACAGCGACATTTGGAAATGTTCACTCCTTTATTTTGTCCTTAGATTCTTTCATCAGGCTAACCTGGAATTCAGTTTCAGTACTGAATTCTGCTTCACTGTAGTTTTGTGGGTTGATTGAGAATTGACTCAGAGCCATACTCTCCAAGTCTGGCAAATGCATTTAAGGAACCATTGTGTTTCAGGGGTTACTGAAAAATGTTCTGAGGTAGAAGAAACATGTGCACAGGATAGGCTTAGCACACAGGCTAAAAGACTGCAGAAACTTTCCTAAGTTTGAGTCCTAAAACTCTCCTAAAATTGCCTCTAGCCAGTACAGTGTAAGGTATCCTGCATAAGCTATCTTTTAATAACTTTAATGAAAAAAAAGCATAAAATAATCAAGGAAGCATATACTTTTCATTTGTGCTTGGGATTGATTTCTACATCAGTATGAGAAAAGAGCTAAGTGAAAGGCATGTGTTTGCATGAGTGAAATGGCAACAGCACTGACATGTTAGGTCATAAGGTTGTTCATCTAAAATCTTCAAACAGTTGGCTCAAAGCCTAAAGAGAAGGTACAAGTTTAGGTACAGATGAGTTGTCTTGAAAATCTTTGTTGCCTCTAGCACAGATTGTGTAGATAAGGGGAAAAGAAAGATAAAAAAAAAAAGAAAGGAAAAAATGGGGGTCCAGTAAGATTGCTCTTTTTGATGGTATTGATTAGTTATTTCAGTCCTTTGGACTGAATGCATACAGCCAGATATTCTCCACAATTCTCTAGGCTATTTCTCTTGACTTTAACAGTTTTCTATTTAACTAGAAGCATTATCAGGAAATTTCAGGATTGATGATATTTTTCAGAAATACAAAATTCTTGGAATCAAATGACTTGTGACAATCTCAGCTTTCTATCTCTGAAGTTTTCTGAAATAATGATTGAGAAGAAAAGCTTGTGACTACAAGAAGTAGAAAAAAGAGTCACAAAACTTGAACGTTTACAAAAGAAAATTCAAGTACCAGAATTATAATTCAGACTTTCCCCCCCTCATTTTTAGTTTGTTTTAGTAATGTGTATTATAACATCTCTAATAATAATCTACCTTTAACTTAGTATGCTGTAACTCTGCAGTTCTACAGAGAGGGTCAGTGAGAGACACACATGGAAACATCGCCCTCTAATTAAACGAGTTAACAGCATAAAACTGCATTTTTGACAAACTCAGACCTATGTGACTCTGACTTGCAAACTGATACAAAACGTGCAGAAGAGGGATACCAAGTTGGTTAGAGAGGTGGAGTACCTCTCCAGTGGAGAAAGACTAAGAAAATTGGAATTGTTCAGCCTGGAGATGAAAAGGCTGCAGGGAGTTGGTGAGCATTTTCTANAAAAAGAAAGGAAAAAATGGGGGTCCAGTAAGATTGCTCTTTTTGATGGTATTGATTAGTTATTTCAGTCCTTTGGACTGAATGCATACAGCCAGATATTCTCCACAATTCTCTAGGCTATTTCTCTTGACTTTAACAGTTTTCTATTTAACTAGAAGCATTATCAGGAAATTTCAGGATTGATGATATTTTTCAGAAATACAAAATTCTTGGAATCAAATGACTTGTGACAATCTCAGCTTTCTATCTCTGAAGTTTTCTGAAATAATGATTGAGAAGAAAAGCTTGTGACTACAAGAAGTAGAAAAAAGAGTCACAAAACTTGAACGTTTACAAAAGAAAATTCAAGTACCAGAATTATAATTCAGACTTTCCCCCCCTCATTTTTAGTTTGTTTTAGTAATGTGTATTATAACATCTCTAATAATAATCTACCTTTAACTTAGTATGCTGTAACTCTGCAGTTCTACAGAGAGGGTCAGTGAGAGACACACATGGAAACATCGCCCTCTAATTAAACGAGTTAACAGCATAAAACTGCATTTTTGACAAACTCAGACCTATGTGACTCTGACTTGCAAACTGATACAAAACGTGCAGAAGAGGGATACCAAGTTGGTTAGAGAGGTGGAGTACCTCTCCAGTGGAGAAAGACTAAGAAAATTGGAATTGTTCAGCCTGGAGATGAAAAGGCTGCAGGGAGTTGGTGAGCATTTTCTAGTACCTAAAGGGAGCCTGCAAGACAGCTGGGAGGGACTTTTTACAGCGGCATGTAGTGTCAGGACAAGGAGAATGGCTTTAGACTGAAACAGTTTAGATGAGATATAAGGAAAAAATTCTTTACTGTGAGGGTGGAGAGACACTGGTTGCCCAGAGAAGCTGTGAATGCCCCATCGCTGAAAGTGTTCAAGGCCAGGTTGGACTCTGAGCAACGTGGTGTCGGGGAAGGTGTCCCTTCCCAGGGCAGGGGGTTTGGAACTGGATGATCTTCAAGGTCTCTTCCAATCCAAACTATTCCACGATTCCATTGTTCTGTGATACATCGCAGCATTTGTATGAACTCTAGAACGAAGCAGAACGGTGCCAGAGGAATGCTCTATCAATATTTGTCCTTATTCCCGTAAGAACACGGTCACAGGTTGGACAGCAGGGCGTGCCCGCGGTGGCAGAGGGACAGAGCCGGCTCTGCGGGGCCGGCAATGCCCGCTGCCTCCAGCAGATGGCGCCGCCGTGCAGCACAACCGGCCCCGCTCTGCGCGCCGGGGACAGGAGCGCTCC
>VZTR01027780.1:49955-83277 GCA_013400775.1 Chaetops frenatus | reverse complement strand
CCTGTGGCTGTCCAGCAGGGGGTTGAGCCTAGTGCTTGGAGGAGGTGGGTAAGGAATGAACTGCAGGGCAGCCTGAGCCCCGGAGAGCTGACAGTGCCTGCATGGACAGGTGGCCATCGTGGGACACAGTGGCCCAAGGGGCAAGCGAGACTGTAAAGGAGCAGGCAAGTTACAGGTTTGATTTTATACAAGAACATGCAAGATCTGGAAGGTTTGGAAAACATGTGCAGCTATCTCAGTGAATGACTCTGGAACTTTGGGAAGGCAGGCAGTGACTCCTAGCTCTCTTCATTTCTGCAGGACAGTGAAGTGCTGGTTTCATTTGTTTATTCTACAGCGACATTTGGAAATGTTCACTCCTTTATTTTGTCCTTAGATTCTTTCATCAGGCTAACCTGGAATTCAGTTTCAGTACTGAATTCTGCTTCACTGTAGTTTTGTGGGTTGATTGAGAATTGACTCAGAGCCATACTCTCCAAGTCTGGCAAATGCATTTAAGGAACCATTGTGTTTCAGGGGTTACTGAAAAATGTTCTGAGGTAGAAGAAACATGTGCACAGGATAGGCTTAGCACACAGGCTAAAAGACTGCAGAAACTTTCCTAAGTTTGAGTCCTAAAACTCTCCTAAAATTGCCTCTAGCCAGTACAGTGTAAGGTATCCTGCATAAGCTATCTTTTAATAACTTTAATGAAAAAAAAGCATAAAATAATCAAGGAAGCATATACTTTTCATTTGTGCTTGGGATTGATTTCTACATCAGTATGAGAAAAGAGCTAAGTGAAAGGCATGTGTTTGCATGAGTGAAATGGCAACAGCACTGACATGTTAGGTCATAAGGTTGTTCATCTAAAATCTTCAAACAGTTGGCTCAAAGCCTAAAGAGAAGGTACAAGTTTAGGTACAGATGAGTTGTCTTGAAAATCTTTGTTGCCTCTAGCACAGATTGTGTAGATAAGGGGAAAAGAAAGATAAAAAAAAAAAGAAAGGAAAAAATGGGGGTCCAGTAAGATTGCTCTTTTTGATGGTATTGATTAGTTATTTCAGTCCTTTGGACTGAATGCATACAGCCAGATATTCTCCACAATTCTCTAGGCTATTTCTCTTGACTTTAACAGTTTTCTATTTAACTAGAAGCATTATCAGGAAATTTCAGGATTGATGATATTTTTCAGAAATACAAAATTCTTGGAATCAAATGACTTGTGACAATCTCAGCTTTCTATCTCTGAAGTTTTCTGAAATAATGATTGAGAAGAAAAGCTTGTGACTACAAGAAGTAGAAAAAAGAGTCACAAAACTTGAACGTTTACAAAAGAAAATTCAAGTACCAGAATTATAATTCAGACTTTCCCCCCCTCATTTTTAGTTTGTTTTAGTAATGTGTATTATAACATCTCTAATAATAATCTACCTTTAACTTAGTATGCTGTAACTCTGCAGTTCTACAGAGAGGGTCAGTGAGAGACACACATGGAAACATCGCCCTCTAATTAAACGAGTTAACAGCATAAAACTGCATTTTTGACAAACTCAGACCTATGTGACTCTGACTTGCAAACTGATACAAAACGTGCAGAAGAGGGATACCAAGTTGGTTAGAGAGGTGGAGTACCTCTCCAG
This sequence comes from Chaetops frenatus, assembly GCA_013400775.1. NCBI lineage: Eukaryota > Metazoa > Chordata > Aves > Passeriformes > Picathartidae > Chaetops > Chaetops frenatus. The sequence continues at coordinate 81,655 of VZTR01027780.1, read as the reverse complement.
TGGAGAAAGACTAAGAAAATTGGAATTGTTCAGCCTGGAGATGAAAAGGCTGCAGGGAGTTGGTGAGCATTTTCTAGTACCTAAAGGGAGCCTGCAAGACAGCTGGGAGGGACTTTTTACAGCGGCATGTAGTGTCAGGACAAGGAGAATGGCTTTAGACTGAAACAGTTTAGATGAGATATAAGGAAAAAATTCTTTACTGTGAGGGTGGAGAGACACTGGTTGCCCAGAGAAGCTGTGAATGCCCCATCGCTGAAAGTGTTCAAGGCCAGGTTGGACTCTGAGCAACGTGGTGTCGGGGAAGGTGTCCCTTCCCAGGGCAGGGGGTTTGGAACTGGATGATCTTCAAGGTCTCTTCCAATCCAAACTATTCCACGATTCCATTGTTCTGTGATACATCGCAGCATTTGTATGAACTCTAGAACGAAGCAGAACGGTGCCAGAGGAATGCTCTATCAATATTTGTCCTTATTCCCGTAAGAACACCGTCACAGGTTGGACAGCAGGGCGTGCCCGCGGTGGCAGAGGGACAGAGCCGGCTCTGCGGGGCCGGCAATGCCCGCTGCCTCCAGCAGATGGCGCCGCCGTGCAGCACAACCGGCCCCGCTCTGCGCGCCGGGGACAGGAGCGCTCCCCATTCCCTGCCCCGCTCCGCAGGGACAGGAGCGCTCCTCATTCCCTGCCCCGCTCCGCAGGGACAGGAGCGCTCCCCATTCCCTGCCCCGCTCTCCAGGGACAGGAGCGCTCCTCATTCCCTGTCCCGCTCCGCAGGGACAGGAGCGCTCCTCATTCCCTGCCCCGCTCCACAGGGACAGGAGCGCTCCTCATTCCCTGCCCCGCTCCGCAGGGACAGGAGCGCTCCCCATTCCCTGCCCCGCTCCGCAGGGACAGGAGCGCTCCTCATTCCCTGCCCCGCTCCGCAGGGACAGGAGCGCTCCCCATTCCCTGCCCCGCTCTCCAGGGACAGGAGCGCTCCTCATTCCCTGCCCCGCTCCGCAGGGACAGGAGCGCTCCTCATTCCCTGCCCCGCTCCCCAGGGACAGGAGCGCTCCTCATTCCCTGCCCCGCTCTCCAGGGACAGGAGCGCTCCTCATTCCCTGCCCCGCTCCGCAGGGACAGGAGCGCTCCTCATTCCCTGTCCCGCTCCGCAGGGACAGGAGCGCTCCTCATTCCCTGTCCCGCTCCACAGGGACAGGAGCGCTCCTCATTCCCTGCCCCGCTCTCCAAGGAAAGGAATTTTTCTCTCTTTTCCAGCTCTGCCTGCCAAGGATAGGAAAATTTCTCTCTTTTCTCAACAGCAGAGTTCAGGTTCTCAGATGCACCTTGAAGACTGTGACCTGCCTTATTCGTGTGACAATCTACAATAGCTTATTTGGTTTTAGACCTTTTTTTTTTTCTCTGCCAGAGTTACCTAAAATAATTGTTCTGCTGTATGGAAACTGAAGGGAGCAAGAGCCTTAAAAAAGTCGTAGAGAAGCTCTGTTACACAAGCTGCCTTCTTAAGTGCTGTCTCCATCAAGCAGTTGATACTCTTTTCTACTTTCCACCTACATTTACCATCGATATAATTTTTCACTTTAAAAATAATATGCACACTACTGGATATGCAAATGCATTCTGTGCTTTTATAAAGAGCAGAAAACTCTTCTCTTCAGTTATATTCAACACCAAGAAGTCAGAGCTTGGGGAGGGTGGGCCTTCATAGCGAACTGATACTTCCATTATCTGTGTTAGTAAAAAAAAGAGCAGAACTGATAAAATCCTGAAGATCTGAACATGGATGATTTTTCTAGTTTTTGAAACTCTATTTTTAAAAATTATCTGTCTTGGCACTAGAAATTCGTTCAGTTTTCCTGTACAGTGTGGCTACTTTTACAGCACAGCACAGTTCACTGTTGTGAGTCAAAAGAAGACATTTAATTGTGAGAATGATCTTGCAGGGGGGCCCTGTGTCCCTTGCATTCTGTGTGAGTCAGCTTATGCCTACTCCCTCCTTACAATGTTCATTCAAGGCATGGGAGAAGTGTCTGGGTTACAGGAAAAGCTATGTCTGGAGCAGCCCCATTGCTTTCCATCCTTCAGTGCACAGCAATGCTTGGGACTTGGATAACCCCCCCACTGCTCTTCCACCTCCAGCACTGCCTGCAACAGCTTCAGAGCAAACTGCTGAGAGATTACATCCACTATGCTGAGGTCGAGGTTGAGGGAATTGGGATAGTTCAGCCTGGAAAAGAGAAGGCTTTGTGGTGATCTAATTACTGCCTTTTTGTACCTAAAGGAAGCTTACAAGGAAGATGGAGAAAGACTATAGAAAGACTAAGGGGGAATGAACTATAGAAAGAACTAAGGGAGATTTAGGCTACTATTTTTGTTTTATGTCCAGGGAACCATATCTTCAACACAGAAGAGGTACCTGAAGCTGTACTGAAAAGAGAGTAGGTTTAGCTCAGAAATTAGGAAGAAATATTTTACTATGAGGCTGGTGAGGCACTGGATCAGATTGTTCAGGGAAGCTGTGGATGCCCCATCCCTGAAAGTGTTCAAGGACAGGTTGAATGGGGCATTGAGCAGCCTGGTCTAGTGGAAGATGTCCATGCCCAAGGCAAGGCATTTGGAAATACATAGTTTTTAAGGTCCTTTCCAACTCAGACCATTCTATGATTCCATGATTCTCTGCAAGCAGCAGGATTAGAGCATGTTAAAGGAAAGTTTTCTTTATGACCTCTACTTCTACTTGGCATTGGGTGGAACAAAGTGAAACAGAAATATTTATTTAACTTAAAAGGGAATAAATATCACAGCTAAACGTATGTGTGAATGAACACCAGATCTCTTAACTTTCATGCTCTTGCAGTTTCTCTCTCCCAATAGCTGGAGTCCTGAATTAGTCATACTTGCTTCAAGCAGTCATCAAGAGATTTGCTTTTGACAGTAAAGACAGCAGCATAAAAAAGCTTGCAGAGGCTCTCAGAGCATGCATCATATTTACCAAAAAGGCTGGGACAGCCATAGCTACAAAAGAATGATCTGCAGTATCACTGACCAATGCCCAATGAACAGCCTTTTTTTATTCACAAAAAATGCCTGCAAATTAGTCTGTCTATCATTTAAATCACCTCTCTGATTAAATCTCTTTTTAAAATTCACATATAATTCCCTCCACATCATTCTACTGGAAACCAAATAGCTTATAAACCTCTCAAAGCTGCAGTCTGTGAATTTCCCTGAGCTGGCCCAGCATTGACAGGAAAACATCACCAGTGATTATTTCTGCATGTTGCGATCTGTCCCAACAATTCCAAGAGCCAAATACTCAGTTACACATCTCCTATGGGTGACTTACAGGCAAACCCATCTTAAATAAGTAGTACATGTGGATAGTTTGGAACACATTTGTAATACCATTTGTTATTGAAAGTACAAAATAGAGAAGTAGGTATTGCTAGTGTTCAACAAAATTACACTTTATCTGATTTTTTCAGTCTTAATCAGCTGATGTTGACTTTGATCAGACTCAGCCACTGACTGTCTTTTTGTTCTCTTCCAAAACTTGCTGAATATTCTGCTTTAAAGACCACTGCTGTGATCTGAGGAGTAGCAGGTCATAGCTGTCTGAAGGTGCTGCTTGATCAAAGTCAGGAGACTACGTGTTTACCTTTCTGCTTTACCCCTGAACCTGGATAAGCACATTCACTGGCTTCCTCACAAGCTCTGGGTTTGGTTGCTCCCCTCCAAAAGGCCGACTGTTTATAATGCAGTGCAATGTTGTAACAAAGTACAATATAGCATGGAATGTATTTCAATATAAAGACATAAGCCCTGGGCTAAGAGGAGCTGTGAATGTTTTGATTTGCTTTTGAACTACTACAATTTTTTAATGCATTATTTTAGAAATACTACATGTAAGGTATGCACACACAGTTCCTTATGTTAACTGCAGGAAAGATATTATGTGCTATTTGCTTTAGAGAAGCAGTTGAGATATTCTGCAAAAGCAAAGTATTCTAACTTTTGTACTTATTTGACAAAAAACATATTTTTTTTTGCTTCAGTGTAAAAAGCTTTGCATGTTCAAAACATTTAATTCTGATTTGAATTTGAGTTGCCACTTTCCCCAGCTATTTATCCTGATCCTCATGAGCTGTCAGGGATGAATCACTCTGCCAAGAAGCCATCCTCCTAGAGGATATAAGCAAGGTTTTCCTCCGAGCCAAGAACTCCAGGGCACACAGGAACGAAGCAGGCTCTGTTTTCCCTTTGCAGAGTCACAATGTGCCTGGGTGCCACTGACCCGGTGAGAAAAAGTCATGAACTGGATCCAGAGTCCTGAGACACCTGGCCAGCTCCTTCAGCCTTTTCAGTGGGGCCTTTTAAGCTAGAGAATTTGTTGATAGTAATATTTATCCCTTGCAGACATTTTCCTGGGGCGGTCTCTCTCATACTTCTGCTCATTTGATTAGTTTCCATAGTGACACTTATTTGTAGAGTTTAGAGTTGCTCATGGCAGGTTGCTGCAAATGCCAGCCCCATGTGTGCCATGTTAATAAGACAAAGTCAGCCTTATTTCTTTCTCTTTGTGCTCTGATTTTGATTTACAGTTAGGAGCATCCTTGGGGAAAAAGAAAAGGTGTTTGGGGGCTGCTTTGGACACAGGATCCGGGGGCTGCTTTGGACACAGGATCCAGGGGCTGTTAGTTTATTATTCTGGATGGTATTTTTGACTGGACTTGTTCTGTCTGAATTGCAGTAGCAGCCTCTGAAGGACTGTCTGTCTGTGTGAGGTATTATATAACTGGGGAAGCCTTCCATTACAGCAAGGCCTCTAGACTGGTCCTTTATTTAAAATGCAGAATTACATGAAAAAGCAATTCACTTGAGTGGTACCTTGTAGGTTGCCTTTTATCCCAGGCTGAAGTAAGACTTTGCTTTTCTTGTAGGGGAGTTGCTGCTGTTCTAAAAATAGGAGAAGGCTAAAATCAGCTACAAATTCATGTATACACACACACTTAGACACATCTTACCAGTGTGCCTGTCTGTGAAAGAGGTAAACAAACATCTGCAATAAGTAAATGAAGGGAGATTTACACACTGACAATTGACAAGCAATTTCAGGAGCATGGTTACATAAAACCATACTGATTCTCCGTAGCAATCTCAACAAATTCATTGCAGAACAGAAGAGAGTTTGGAAGAAAACAAGTTACTGTTTATGAGCCATGGAAAGATGTCCCCACTAGACAAGCATCCTCAAAGGACAGATTCCAGAAGTTAGATATTAGATCACTGCACATATTTTTTTCCCTAATTCTGGGGAGGAATAAGTAGAGAGAAGACTAGATTTGACAAGCATTTTGTCACATTGAGTATTAGTTCCCTTAGGTTGCTTGCAGAGACTATGAGGCCTTTCCAGTTAGTTTGACAGGTCTCTTTCTGCAAGACACTGGAAGATTGTTCGAGCCATGGATATTTATGCATAAAATAAAGCAAGAAACAATTTCAGGAGTTCATAATAGCATCTGGCTAGAGGAAAGACATGGAAAAACATTCCTGGGAGACTAGAGGAATGATTCTGCTCTTGTATAATGGAGAAAACAAACAACAGACTCTCTGAAGCCACAGAAATTAACCTGGGGTAAATCTGATGTGAGTCCTGTTGGCCTCTGGCCCTGGAGTTCACAGCAATCTTGAGTGCTGAGGTAGAGCTGGAGGAAGCCAGGCATGTGGTGAAAGGGCTCTCCTGCCCTACACAAGGGGAAGTGCCAACCTACATAGCACATCCCACAGCAGCCTTTAACTCTCAGTAATGTAAAAGGGAATTTATAAATTTTATTAAGATAAATCAATAAAATAATAATACAAAATAATTGTTAAAACGAGATGATTGCTTAAGGAAAAATGAAAATAAGAGAACCCATTTTCCTCAGGAGAATTTTTGGGAGAATTGTATGAATGAAATGTAGAATGAGAGCTAAAATTTTAAAGACTTTTCTCCCCCTCTAATCTTTACAAAAGTATTCAGTGGAGGAAAGGAAGAAATCAGGTTTATAAAAGTAAACCTTCTTGATATCACATCAGTATGTGATAATTTTTAACAGCTAGGCAACCCTGTCCTGTAGCAGTTCCAGCATGGGAAAGGAGCCATCACAGATTATGAGTTCTGCGAAATGCAGCCAGAGTTCAGGAACACTGCAAAGAGGAGGAGAAAAGGTCCTCAAAATCATCCCATGCTACTCAATAGGATTAATAGGATTTACTGGGGAAACTCTTCAACTCTGTCTCAGTTAGACAGATGGTGGCTGCAGGTGAAATCTTTCCAAGAAATCAAATTAAATCTCCTTTGAATATGATTACTGGTCTAAGAACAGCTCTCCCTCTATTTAGGTTGCCTAATTCTCCATTTAAAAAATATTTATGAACTCTTCTGGTTTGTAGAAGCCCTTAGAAGTTTGAGAGGGAGAAAGTCCTGTGACTAGAGAACTGTGTTGTCTTTGCCCCATGAATTTCCATTTAGATTTGGTTGAGAGATTAAGCCTGACAGGAAGGAAATGAAGATTTTTTTTTTTTTTTTTTTAGTTGCATACTGAACAAAATAATGGCATTGTGTCAAAAACAGTAGGTTAAGATGAAAAATCTTGTCCAGGACTGAATCTGTGCAAGCACGAAGCAAAGAGGCACTGAGAAGAACAGATGGTCTCTCTGGAAGCAGGGAGGGAAAGCATGGCCAAGCTCCTTGGACTCCTCCACCCTCCAGATAAGGTGTGTGCATCCAGCCCGAGTGGCAGTGGCAGTGCTGGGGTAGTGCTTGCTGCGTGGTAGCTTTGGCAGCTGGTCAGTGTGCTGTAGAGCAAAACACTGCTTTGCAGTTCAGGAGGTATTCACTTGAAATCCCATCTCTAGATCAGGTTGTATCTACAGACATGCAGCTCATTTTACCCACTTGTGCCACCAAACCCGTAACGTTCTCCTCCTGTGATGCAGATGATACATTTGCGAGGCACAAAGAAATGTGAGTAGTGTAAGAAAGGCCTCGAGGAAACAAGTAACTCTGCTTTAATTGCTGGCACTGGGTGGATCACTGGAAAGAATTATGCTCTACTAATTAAAAGATAAAGGATAAAAATACCAAATGCCTTCCTCATTATATGAGCATCAGTCAGAGAGATGAGTGGAGGCAGGGAGCAGTAATGATACACACATGTGGACTGACAGTGCCTATAACTGTAGGTTATGAATCTGTTCCTATTTACCTTGGTTTCCCAAGGAAGTGAGACTTATGGAAGTACCCTGTCAGTCTGTCCATCCATCAATATTTCTATAGTTTCTCTCCAGTAACTTCTGAACTTGGCTAAATTCCATCCATTCTGACAGGAAATCACGAAGCTATGAAAATCAGTGTGTGGGCAAAACCCAGAGTCTCTCTGACTGTCCTGGCTTTGGCAAGGACTGCAGTGGGAACTCGAGAGCTACATTTTCAGTGTAGTTTGCCATGCAGCTCATCAACACAGGCACTGCCTGGCCAGTCACCATGGATGTGTCTCAGACACGGAGTGTGCTGCCTCTTGGTGAGCAGGGATTTTACAGACCCGAGAAAAGTAAAAGCAATGGACGTGGGGCTTTACTGAGTCTGGAGGAGATCTGGAAGCACTGCAGAGAGGTCACAGCTATTTTGGTGGCATCTGTTGAAGCAGGACACACATCTCTGGGAGACCAGACATCCCTAGGTCTTGAACTTTTCACTGATTTCTAGTAAGGAGGTGCATCTAAATAAAGAATAGAGATTTAGGAGAAGATTTTATTATCATCCAAAACTAAGAAGACAACATTATTATTTCTCAAAGTATTTTGGCATTTGTATCTATTGACTCATGGCTATTGACTGATTCATGGTTGTTGACAGATTCAATGGGCTAAGCCTGCATTTACTCTACTGCAGTGATGAAATTATTTAATCTGCTCAAGACTATCATGGTCAAAAACTTGTTATTTTATGAAACATTTACAAATTGAAAATCTGATTTTGTATATGGATGTTTGAAAATATTCCTTTCTGAGTCTGATCTCCTACAGATTGAAGACACATTCAAGGTTCCTAATGACTTCAGGGACAGGTATATATGTTGCTTTAGAGTAAAATATACTAAATATAATAAGATATCTGACAGTAACTGAAAAGGGTTTGTATACTCAAGTTGGTGTAGAAATCCCATGGTTGCAGAAGATATCACAGCTTTAGTAATCTTGGCAGTAAATTTCCAGGAGTAGCAGACAGGGCACAGCTAATGGCGGTACAGGTTAAAACTTGGTTAGGACTGCTAGTGACAAAGGTGTTTTCTCCCTTTTCTATTTCTTTAAGAGAAGTGATAATGGACAAACAGAAAGTCATGCAATAATTTTGATAGCATTGGCATATTGTGTGCCACTGATCTTACAAACATCCCTTAAACCAGTCTACTACCTGATTTTTTTAAAATATAAATTGAATTTTTTACCAACACTTGCAAACAAGTCAGAACTTTTATCCTCACAGGTCACCTATTGTACGACATGGTTTAGAAACCCATCTCAGGAACCACTGTTTGTTTGGTATTCTGTAAATACTTCATATTTATAAGGTAGTTACTGGCTTAACATTTTTTGTAACATAATTTTTTCACCTAATATATTGATGTTTGAATTATCACTTTGTTTTCCTTGTAAGCAATTAGCCACTGCAAAAAGGGACAATTATTTGTCTTTCATATGTTAAGGCCACAGATACATTTGCTTGTCACAAGATGAATCAATATCCGAAAAACCTAGAGTTGATTCTCACAAAATTTAATTTCACATTTCATAACAGATCCAGAAATATCCGGGAGGTTATAGAAAGTCTTGTCTTTGAAGTCTGTCTGGTCTCTTCCCATCTACAAAATAAAAGATGACTCATTTCTTGTAAGTCCTGGTTGTTCCTTACCTGCTCCTTTTGTTATAATAATTTATAATATCCTATAATGAAGGTCATCATCTTCCTTAATAATTAAGTAGGAATTTACTCCATCACTGTGACCTGGATAAAAAAATGCATTCTAATGCATTTTAGCACTCATAATGCCATTTTGAAAGAAGAGTAAGCTGAGCAGTATATTAAAACCAAACTCAGTGTTTGGCAGCATGCCACTTATCCACGCTGCTAGGGAGGGGTATTGAGAGCATGCTACAGACCCAAGATAGGTCCCAAAAAGCATCCATCACACAGGTTCAGACCTCCAAGCCTCCTACCTCCATTAGCCCCAGCTGCTTTATGACTCTCTGGAGCAGAAAACAGACCCCACTTCCTCTTTCCTAGTCTGAACTCCTCAGCTGATGCCGTGGCTAAAGATTTAAGTGCAGTGTACATGCCAATACCATGCAGAGAGCTAAGGGCTGCCTTTGAGCCAAGCCTGCTGGGGCAGCAAAACGAACTGTACTAAACCATCCCACCCAGAGCTTCCCAGCTTTGCCTCTCCTCTCTGAAGGAGCTGGCCCAGGTAAAGCTGCTCAGTGTTGTGATGGGTGCACAGGCTGCTCCTGCACTGCCCTGGGCAGTCCTGCACCCCTGCTCAGTACTGAGTCTCTGAAGTTTCTTCCCTGCAATCTAAAAATCAAGCACCTATTTTGAAAATGGTTTCTGTATATACCTTTGACATCTTCAGTTCTCATGCCATGATTGACAGTGCTGGACCTTTTTTCTTTAAAATGTGCATAAAAGTTTCAGTGTAACACTCTGTAACATTTAAGAATTTTAGTGTAGCTTAGTAATTTTCTTCTGTGTGAAACTCACAGTAATTTTCCAGGCTGTTTTTAGCCTCCAAAGAAAAAGAAGCATCAACATTTAAAGTATTTATTTTCCTCCTCCAAAAATTTAAATTACACTTCCAGTTGTAGAATCTCCAAATCTAGATTAAGTTTTGTCCTTGGCCATTTAAATAGTACAAACATTTCATTCAAGGGTAAAAGCTGTTAACTACTTTTGGCTTATCTAGCAATTAACAAATCTGTGGTAAACCAGACCGAGTTACAAAATCAAGCTCTGAGGCTTATAAGGATATTGAAACAACACCAGAAACAAGACCAAAAGGAAACCCATTAAAAAATGCATGTAAGCAGAAAACCTTATTATAAAGCATGGTAAGTTTGGAATATTTCTTTCCTTGATTCTTCTTGAATGAAGTGATTTCTTCTCATTGTAAACTGTTTCAGAAAAGAGATTTATACTGATGCATGCAGTGTACTCATGTAATATTCATGGTAATATTCACCTGGGCTTTATCACACTTTGCAGTGTTGATACCTACAAATGCAGGCATAGATGATAAAACCTGATATCTGACTAAAAAGCTGGTCAGGATTGACTGAAGTTGTTGATGACTCTAGACTTCATAACAATTAGAGAAGGATTAAGGGATTAATATGTGCTAATCTTGTTATCTATGAGGTCCTGAAGCTGAAAATTTTATATTGAAGCTAAACTGGGATAATGTGTGAGGTTGAACTCACACTTCGCAATAAACTCTGGGTAATGGCAGCATGACACTGAGTTTTGTCACCTTCATTTTGATGATTAATTACAAATCCTTCAAAGAAAAGAATATACCATGCAGCGTATAACCCAAGGCATGGAATTCTAGATCCCTGTGCTGTACACTATGTCCTCTGCAGTTACTGTCTGCCTGCAAGGATAGCCTTGTTAGAATCCAAAAACATAGGTCATGGAAAAGAAGCAGATTCTGTGGAAATATGAAAACCTAGAATGAAAGTTTGAAATGAGTTCAGAATTGGAACTTTCTACTTGATTTCAACTTTTTCTATTATATTTGTGCAATTCATATACTTATTATTCCTAAGAATTCTTGCAGAATTCTTAGTATTCCAAAGTCATGGATCAGAGCATGACATGACTACACAGTAAATAGAAAAAAAATCTGATTTTTACTTTCTATTTTTGATGCATAACACAAATATTCAGCCTAGAGGACTAGAAATTAATTAAAAATTTAAAATTAAATCAAATTTAAATTATTGCTGTCTTGCCATCTCTGGATTGCAGTGTGTGGAGTTTTAATAAAGAAGACACTAACATGTTACTTCAGAAGAGGTTTTCTTGCTAAGAAATAAAAGCATTACCTTTAATTTCAACTATGTTATCAGTACTTCCCAGCTGTGGACTATCTATAAACAGTTATCTTGTGTTGCAGAGGTGCTGTCCTTTTTTATAAATTTGATCTCTATTAAGTTGTGAGTGAAAAATAAACTGTTGTGACCCAGTCAACTGCCCAGTGAGAGGAGGTGGCATATGCAGCATTGCCAGTCCCTTTGTGGCAGCCTCCTGCTGGCTGCCCACATCAGACAGGAAGGCAACTTTATTGAGATGAGGGCAGGGACAGGAGGCATTTTAGGAGTCCTGTGAAGAATCCAGTCCTCTGGATGCAGTGGTGGCCAATGCTGGCTTCCCCTCGTGTCCCAGTTTTGGGTAGGGTGTGTGGGAGGAATATGGAAGCAGGGCTGCTGATTTGGAATTGGATCACCACTTTCTGCTATATTGTGCTTCTCTGTACGAACACCTGCTTTAAATTCTAAGGGGACATTTAGTCCTTAGCATTTTTAAAGTGTGCCACACAGGGATTTGCTTGCTTCAGCGAGACTTCACTCACAGCTATTTTGCACAGTCACAGTAATTTAGAGTAACACTGATGAAAAAAAGAAATCTCTTGGGGGATGGGGGTGCATCCTTTTTTCCTCATTAGATGCATTATTTATTATGGCAGAGACTATTAAATTTTGGAATAAATCTTTAAAATTCCTAATCTCATTTTCTATTGATTCAGTTTAAAAGTGGTTCCTTTTTAAAGTAAATTTCAAAGCAATGTCTTCCTGTTCCTTCCTGGACTTATATATCATGATTTTCTTCTTCTCCTGGTGATGGTAATGTTACCAATGTGTGCAAGTGAAAAATGGTTCCTGTACCTCAGCACCTTTGTGTAGTGGCTGACCTGGGCTGGATGCCAGGTGCCCACAAAGCTCCTCTATCACTGCCCTTCCCAGTGGGACACAGGAAAGGAAAATAAGATGGAAAACAACTGGTGGGTTGAGATAAAGCAATGTACTAAGCAAGAAAAAAGCAAAAGTTTGTGTGCAAGTAAACAAAGGGAAAAAACGAAAAATCTCTACTTCCCATTGGCAACTGAGCCACTTCCTGGGAAGCAGGGCTTCAGCACTCATAGCATTTGCTCCAGAAGGCAAACGCTGTAAAAAATGAATGCCCCCCACAAAAACCAAAATAACATAATCACAGCAGAAACCAAAAAATGGGCCATTTACAAAAATTCCACCCCTTGACCCATCACCACAATTGCAGCAAGGATTACCCATGATCATTCTACTCTCTAACATTGTTCAGGGCTTGTCTTGCCCATTACCTCTCCCAATTACTACCTTTGTTTCAAAATCCTCATGGTTTGCCCACATTCTCCACCAAAAAGACTGTAATCAGTTGATGTTGATTGGATTCTGGGCACCCACCAAAGCATCTCTGTTTCTCTTCACAACTGGACTGGTGAGAGAGAAAATAAAATGAAGGGTTCATGAGTTAAGGACTGGGAGACATCACTCACCAAATACCATCATGGGCAAGACAGGCTAAAATTAGAGATATTAATTGAATTTATTGCCAACAAAATCAGAGCAGGTTAATGACAAATAAATTAAAATCTTAGAAACACCTTCTCCCCACCCCTTCCTCCTTCTCAGCACTGCAGGGAGACTGAGAATGGAGGTTATGGTCAGTTCATCACACATAGTTTCTCCCACAGCTCAGAGAGAATGTGGAAACACTACTGAACAATTTCTGCAGATCACCATGCTTCTGAAGGCTTTCTATGGCTTGGGGAGAATTCCCCAGCTCTGGAACTTCCATGGCCCCTGCCTGCTGCTGGGACAGACCTACATATCCGATGATGACTTGCAAATCCCCAAGATTCAGAGAACTGGATATTTCATCTGAAGCCTAAAAGGCTTACAAAATCCTTTGCATTTGCCTTAAGACAAAAAATTTTGGATTCTTGGGAACTCCAGTTAAAAAAATAAACTCACTTGAAACCAGTAGTTGGAACTAGGTAATGGGCTCTGCTGGATCACTGGGTCTTTCAGCAGATTGTGCCTGAAGCAACCAAGAAACATTTTCAAAAGACCTTTAATGAACATACTGGAATTTTCTTCAGGTTCTATTAAAGAAAGACTTCTAGATGGAGTATCTCACACATGTGCCAGTGAACCATTACAACAAGGAGAAAAGAAATGCTTAAAAGAATGTGCTCCAGTAATGCAGTTTGCAGGATCTGGGTCAGCTTTTCACTTCTGGAGTACAGGGTAGTGCTTCATCCACCCTGAAATATCTGAGAAGAGGCATCAGTGACAAAACCTTGTGGTTGGTTAGTGAGCTGCATAATAAATTACTTTTCTTTGCTGTCCAGGTTCTTCACAGCCTGCTCCTACATGACTGTTTTTTCATTACCAGAATGCATATGAGCCTCTGAGCAATCTACTGCCCTTGTGGGCCACTTGGTTTTCAAACAAAGTTCCTTTGTTCTTTCTCTCTCGCTGGAATGAAGCTCACACAGATATTCTTAAGGTCAGCTTTTCTTTTGTAAACATTTCTTTCCAGTAATGTCCAAGAACTTTAGTCTGACTTTGTGTGTGTGTAAATTATTACAGTTCCCAACATCCTCTCATTCTGTTTTTTTAAATTTGTCATGTCTTTATCTGCCTCTTGTCTGTTGCCTTAGATTGCCAAGCACCTTTGAAATCAAATGTCTCGATTTTTTTACTTGTTTAGAAACTCATAAAACAGAATCTAGAACACTAAATAGCATGAATCTATATTGCAGTCACAATCACAAACATAAACATTATGCCCTTGTGATGTGCTGCATTCTGTGATTGTGCATTTTTTGAATGTTGGACTGAAGACCAGCTCAGAATTAAACTACAGTGTTTTGCTAACTTTCCTAATCCTTCTTTTAATCATAATTCTCAAGATTCTTTGTCCCTTAAAAAAATATGCAGGCCGTCTGCAGCAGACATTTAGATCTTTGCTCAAAGGAAGAGAAGTCTTCTTAGATCTAATTCTTCTTTAAAATGAGGAGCAAATGAGCAAACACAATCCTTCTGGATTTGATATACACCACCCTACCCCTGCTGAGAGATAGATTCCCTAACTACAGCTTTCCACACCAAATACCTGGAATCATTAGAATCATAGAAGATCCTGAGTTGGAAAGAATCCACAAGGATTATCGAAGTCCAACTCCTGGCCCTGCACAGGAGAGCCCCAAGAGTCACACCATGTGCCTGAGAGCATTGTCCAAATCCTTATTGAACTCCGTCAGGCTGGTGCTGTGACCGCTGCCATGGGGAGCTGTTCCAGTGCTCAACCACCCTCTGGGTGAAGAACCTTTGTCTAATATCCAACCTAAACCTCTCCTGACAGAACTTCAGGCCATTCCCTTGAGTCCTGTCAGTGGTCACCACAGAGATTCAGTGCCTGAGCCTCTCATTCACCTCATGAGAAAGTTGTAAGTGCAGTGAGGTGTCCCCTCAGCCTCCTCCTCTTCTCCAGGCTGAAGGGACCAGGTGACCTCAGCCACTCCTCACATGGCTCCCCTGTGCCTGCCAAGGCTCTACATCTGGGTTTCCATGGATTTCATACTGGTATTCATGTTTGTCTTCAAGTCATCTGGATTCTAGAATTCCTCAGCCAAACTGAGAGGCCCATGCAGAGCCTTCTCTGTGGCTCTGCCATCTCTGGGGCAGAGCTGGGATCCCTCCAGAATCTCCATTTGAAGCAGCTGATCCAGCCTGCCCAAACAGCTGGCTACAGCCACGAGCCCTGAATGTCTGTGATCAGCAAAAGGCAGACTTTGCTGGCTTCTGAGCTCAAGAACAGACTTTTCTTGTGCTGTTTCTATTTATGATTGCTCTGCACAATTTATAACAGCAAAGTAAGATATACTTTCGGCTTTAAGTCTGAGGATAAGATTTTTTTTTCAAAAAAGCCTTCTTTAAACTGTGGTTTATAACTTGCTGTGGTAGTCTTTATGTTCAGTACAGTATCTTATCAAGCCTTGATGAATACCCCTGCCTCTCCACATGTTGACTAATGCGAAAGCTTTACACAACTTTTGAAAGCACGTGTTGATTTGTTAGGACTGGGCAGGATTGAGGCGTTGTACCACTGCCTGGGTGTCTGTAATTATATGGTTTTTGAAGAAGCATTAGCAGTGACATTCTGAAAGCCTGCAGCTGCTACCAAAAATGAAGCATTTGCATTACTTTCAGTCCAGTACTCTGAAACTAGTACTAACCCTCTCAATCCCACTCCTTGCTGAGCACACATGGAACTCCTAGTGAGAGGATGTGCTCTTGTGTCCAGGGGCAAAAGTGGCCTGAAATGGGTGATGTCAGCCCTTGTGTTGAGGCACTGCATCTCTACTGGCTCACCTGAAAGAGATCCTAACAGTCAGGAGAGGAAGGAAAACACAAACATGCACACTCACCTGGCTGCAGCACAGCAGTGTAGCTTCCCTTTGGCCATGTAAGTGGTAGGGGGGAGCTGCAGGGGTGTGGGACTGTGGGGCTGTGACTGTGGGAGCCACCAGTGCTGCAGTGGGGTAAGTGAAAAGGAGTCCATGACAGGGACTAAGGTCTTTCCAGCCTCTCCTTGAAACTGTGCTTATATTTCACTCTTCAGAGAATGTACAATAGCACAAATTATTTACATGGATATTCAGCATGGGTAATGCTATCATGTAAGCATGTGCTTTCTTCCCTCTAACCTAAATTTCACTTACAGAGAAAATACAGAAGGATTGCAGATACACATGAACAAAAACATCCAAGTGTTTTCAGCCATCTAAGCACTACCAGATTTTTGTCAGCCTTCTTAGACCCTTGATTTCATCTTCTTTTCCATTCTTTGGCTATCCTTTGGCTGCTCTCCTTCTGTCCTGTTTGCTGAGGCAGAGCTACTCAGAACAGATCTTATTCTGTTACAACTTCCTAGTCCTTTTTCATCATCCTTTAAGCTTCCCCTAAGGATTACTGAGATTTAATGAATTTTTCAAATTTACCATCAACTTGACATACAGACTCAAAAATGTGATTCTTGCAGTTTAACCCTTGTAGTCAGCTTTAACTGACTGTGAAGAAAGAGAGTCCTCTTCACAGTTATAAGAGTTGATAATTCTGTGACACAACTTCTGTGACAGCTCCTCTAAACAAATGGCTGATTCAGTCTATATGGAAGCATTCAGTGATACAGAGCTTTTATAAAAACAATAATATTTTTTGGCTTATAGGTAGGTAGGTAGATAGATAAATAGATAGATTTCCTTCTGTCAAAAAATACTAAGAAAAGGATAGTAATTTTCTTACAGATTTATTCAGGAGAAGATGATTTTTAACAATTATTTAAAGACAAGTTTTATGAGGCAGACATTTAAAGCTCATTATTTTTTCAAAGACTTCCAATAGGTATGAGAGACCATGACAGTGGAAGCTGATATATCACACTCTGAGTCAGTCTTTGAGCAGTCAATCCAGCATTCTATTTGGAGCATGTTCCATGGCCATTGTGCATCCCTCAAAAACTATATTTGCTAGGTTGCAAATAATAGGCTGATCAATTCAAATTGTTTCAATAAAAAGCTGGTTCTGCATCCAGTAAGATTTTTTTTTTATGAAAAGCCCTTTCCCAGATTTTGTATCATTAGTTTCTTAGAACAAACCTAGTTCAATTAAAGGGTAGGATCAGCAGTTGTTTTTTACTCTTTCCATAATTTGTCTACACTGGTCTGTAGTGTTTACCGAATTTTAGATGGAAGTATTTCCATATTATATAAATTGTCCCAATCTCTGCAGATTGATGAAGTGAGTTCCTTTGTCCAGGAGACAAAGAAAGGAAGAAAAATTTCCTCCCTTGCTTTCACTTGATCTTCACCAATGTTTTAATTTATTAAGGAGAAGACCTTTATATATCACAGTAAAATCAAACTGTAAATTTGGTGAAATCTAATGGCCACACATTTTCTGAGAAGCAAATATTTAGTGCACTTAAATTTATGTGTCTTTCCCAGGTTATTCAGGACATCATATGCAGAAAGCACTCACTGTTTTGGGGGCAGGTAAATAAATTAATTCAAGCTGCATTATGGACCTCCAATGCAGAGTAATACTATTACTACTATTTCTCCTTATATAGAGAGAATACTCAATTAATGTTCTCTTCTACCAGCATTTCCTTTGGGTAAATGCTTTCTGTTAAAAAGCAATCAAAAATGTTAATCATCCTTGAGATGTTAAGTAGTAGTGTTCCAACCTGTCACCAAAATGGCGATGGTGGGCAGTAGTAAACCTGAAATTTTAAAGGTTGAATGGTGCATAGAACAAAGCCATGTGAAATCCTAAATTATGAGTAGTCATTCATTATCTTCAGTGAACCTTGGAAGCTGCTGGAGTACTGTAAACATGAATCATTATAGTTACAATGGAAAAAACAACATTTAAAATATTTTTCCTCTCTGAATAAAACATTTTCATCTTTTCCAGGAAGACATGCATTATAAAAGTCTCTTTACACTTACTAAAGCTTCCAGAAATGTAACTATACCTTTAAGATCACCTAAGTAACTTTGCCACTGCCTCCTTACCACTAAAAAAAAAACCTCAACAAAATATAGAAATAAAAAAAAGCCAGCATCCAGTTAGTCTTCTCTTCAAACAACTGATATCCTCACTGCTTCAGTGACTTGGAAAATTGTGAAGCTAGCTGAACCTCTACATGGCTTGTTTACAGACCAGTTGGGTTTTGGGCTCTTCTAGCATTTGGATTGAATTTCTCTTGCCCTTTATATATAGTAGAGCCAAATACTGATGTAATCTTATGTAATTAGATGAGGTCTTTTAAAGAGAAGACACTGCTGTAGCAATTTCATTAAATAAGGGATATTCACATTCTTCATTCCAACATAGGCCATTTTTCCTTGAGAAATCCCTTTTCCCAATGTCAGAATTACTCATCATTAAAGGTAAGTTTTGCAAGGCAGGATCCTGCTTCAGCCCAGCTTTCCTTTCCTGTGCCCCAGAGTCTTGTCCTGCTGGAGGGGCTCTTTGCTCTCCTCTGGGATGGCCCAGGCCCACCCTGGCTCACTTCCAGCAGAGAGGCACCTGAAATGCCAAGGAAAATCCCTCCCATGGAAAGCTGACATAGTTAACATGAGGAACCATCTAGCCAAAGCATTGGGCTGCAACATAATTCAAAAGACTGACCAGCCCCAAGTTCTTGTCTCAAGGCAGGATCAGTACTATCTGAATTTTTGTTGACAAAGTTTTAAAACAATGTAGGTTGGAAGGAACCCCACTCAGACTGTCACCTGAGTTGTGCTGACTTCAGCAATGACTGAAAACTTGTAATGCCTAGCAAAGACAGCAACTCCATCATGAGAGTTTATGCAGTGTTTTACTGTCCCCACTCGTACACATTCTTCTTAACAGCTAACCTGGATTTAATTAATTAATAAAACCATAAAAAGTTTATAACCTTTTCTGTCTTGATCCAAGAAATCACTGTGGACAGGAGAGGAAAAAAAAAATCTGTTTTCAGTGCTAAAAGAACAGCCAGTTCCACACAAAGTAGCCCAAAGCTTGCCAGGCTTAGACTTTCCTTAATCTGCTGTAGTCATGAGGGCTGGAGACTTCATTATAATCAGTTCTCATTATTTTGTAACAAATATGTTTTAGTTTCATACATCTATGCTGAAACGTTCTGTTATTCTTTAACATTATAGATGTATACTGTGGCTTTGTAAGCTACATCTGATTATTATTGTAATTTTTGGGATTAAGTTGCCCAAAGTAAATGTGTGGTTTGTGTTTCAGGCTGTTTGGTAGGCTGCTAGAGGGTTTTGACTTACATTTGGAACAGTTTGCAGGTTAGTATGTAGGAATAGCAAAAAGAATAAAAGAAATTTCACATGACAGTTATTACATGTAATTATGGGGATATACTTGACAAATTTTGGTATAATTTTAAAATCTGACAGCTTGTGGGTTTTCTGATCTATCATTAGTTAAGTAGATTAATAGTTACAACAGCAACTCACATGCACCTGAGTTCTTCCCTTAATGATTTTGCATACTATTTTCCTTTCCAGAACCATAAGGAACTTTACAGAGCATTGTGTTAAAAAAATTATGCCTAGCAAGGGGAACATATTTAAACTGAAAACCAATTAAATATAACAAATTTCCAAATACAGATTTCCTGATTTTTCTCTTTCCATTATGCTTGCAGTTGGATTGTGTTTTTATATTTTCTTCTAAAAATAGGGTTGTGATCTCTTACTGAGTAGGACTGCAGAATAATAAGTAATATGCTGGATCCATCATACCAGCCACCCTCCCACTGCAGAGGCACTCAGAAGTTACAACAGGGAGCACAAAGACATGAGGTAAAAATACCTTATGGACTAAGTGACTGATCTGGTGCCAAGATGATTGTGATGGTAGAGTTGGCCCTTCAGCCTCACCAGTTAAGATACACAGGGGCAATTTAAGTTTTACTTATGAGGAAAGTTTTCTGGTAGGATGTAACTTTTGATCTGCAGTGCAATCCTGCCTTATTTAACTGGATTTATGGAGAGTAGATGTACTGTAGCTGCAGCAGTTATCCATCATGTTATTTATATATTGACCTCAATATTTACCCCAGTTGGAACACATGCTGAGCAAAGGAAATCTGCCAAGTGCCATTCCAGAAAAGTCTACAAAATGTGGCTTTTGCTTAACTTATGGAGAGCCTGACACAGCAGGTGTTGTGGCCCTAAGTATGCGGACTGAGGCAACCTTTCTGGATGATACTTGGTGGGGCCTGCATTTTTTACACCAAAGAAGTGTAAATGTGGTGTTGTCATTTTCCTCTTTAAGTAATTTGATAACATCATATTGGGGATGTTTACTATTATCTGTGTTTTGTTTGAAAGTGTTCCCATAGTACAATTTCCAGAGTATTGCACTATTAAGTTTTCTGCAATCATGAATAAATTTTTTTTACTAAGAACCTCTTTGAAAGCTGACTTCAAGTGGTTAACATCTGTTTATCAAGATCTTGTGGATAAACAGTTCTAAAAATTGCTAAAGTAGTTCAGTACAATAGTATTTGAAACAGCCCCCAGAAATAACAGAACCACAGAATCCTAGAATGGTTTGGATTGGAATGGGCCATAAATATCATCCAGTTCCAAACCCCCTGCCATGGGAAGGCATGGCCCCTACACCAGTTTGCTCAGAGTCCCATCCAACCTGGCCTTGAACACTTTCAGGGATGGGGCATCCACAGCTTCTCTGGGCAACCTGTTCCAGTGCCTCACCACCCTCACAGTAAAGAATTTCTTCCTAACATCTCATTTAAACCATTTAATCTAAACAGCTCATCTAAACCAGTGTAAAGCCATTCCCCTTGTCCTGACACTACATGCCACTGTAAAAAGTCCCTCTCCAGCTGTCTTGCAGGCTCCCTTCTGGCACTAGAAAATGCTCACCAACTCCCCACAGCCTTTTCTTCTCCAAGCTGAACAGCCTCATTTCTCTCACACTGCCCTCATAGGAGGAGTGTTCCAGGTCTCTGTTTGTCTTCATGGCCTTCTCTAGACTTGCTCCCATGGGTCCATGTCCTTCTTGTGTTGGGGTCTCACAGCTGGATGTGGCTCTCCAGGTGGGGTCTCACAGGCCCAGAGCAGAGGGGGAGAGTCACCTCCCTCAACCTGCTGCTCATACTTCTTTTGATGCAGCCCTGAATGTTTTTGGCTTTCTGGGCTGCAAGCACACACTTCTGGGTCATATCAAGCTTCTTGTCCCCCAACACTCCCAGGTTCTCCTCAAGGCTGCTCTCAATCCAGTCTCCACCCAGCCTGTGCTTCTGCTTGGGAATGCCCTAACTCAGCTGCAGGATCTTACACCTGGCCTTGATGAATTTCATGAGGCGGGCACAGGGTCACCTCTCAGGCTTGTCACAGCCTCTCTGGATGTCATCCCTTCCCTAGAGGATGTCAAGGGCCCTGCACAGCTCCGTGTCATTGGTAGGCTTGCAGAGGGTGCACTCGATCCCCCTGTCCACGTCATCAGCAAAGATGTTAAACAGTGCTGGTCCCAATACCAACCCCTGATGAACCCCAGTGTCACTGGTCTCCACTGGACATCGGGGCGTTGACCACGACTCTTGGCACTGAGTTATCCACTGAGTGTCCACCCATCAAATACATCTCTCCAGTTTGGAGGCAAGGATATTGTGCAGGACAGTGTCAAGTGCATAATTCCAGGTAGATGGTGATAGTAGCTCTTCCCTCATTCACCAACACTGTAACCCCATCACAGAACATCACCAGTTTGGTCAGGTATAATTTGCCCTTAGTGAAGCCATGTCAGCTGTCACAAATCTCCTTATTTTCTATGTGCTTTAACCCAACTTTTAGGAGGATCTGTTCCATCATCTTTCCAGACACTGTGGTGAAACTAACTGGCCTATAGTTCCCTGAGTCTTCCTTTTTCCCCCACTTTTAAAAATGAGGGTTATATTTCCCCTTTTCCAGTCAGTGGGAACTTGACCAGACCATGATGACTTCTCACATATGATGGACAGTGGCTTAGCCAATTCCTCCACCAGTTGTCTCAGGATGCCATGGATGCATCTCATCAGGTTCCTTAGATAGTCTCAAACTTGGTCTGTAGTGGGTGTTTCTACATTCTCCCAATCCCTGTCTTCCCCTTCTGCAACACAGGTGGTGTGGCTGGAGCAGCTGCTGGTGAAGACTGAGACAAAGAAGTTGTTGAATACCTCAGCCTTCTCCGTGTCCTCTCCTCCGTGTTACCAGGACTCCTTTTCTTTCAGAGAGGGCCCACATTTTCCTTGGTTTTCCTTTTATTACCAGTGTACTTACAGAAGATTTTCTTGTTGTCCTTGATGTCCTTGGTCAGGTTTAATTCTACCAGGGCTTTAGCCTTCCTAACCTGATCTTTGGCTGTTTGGACAATCTGTCTGTACTCCTTCTGGGCTACCTGCCCCTGCTTCCACCCTCTGTAGCTTCCTTTTTGTGTTCGAGTTTGTCCAGGAGCTCCTGGCATTTTTTCCCATACTTCCTTTTTGTGAGGATGCATTTCTCCTGAACTTGGAGAAGGTGATCTTTGAATACCAATGAACTTTCTTGAGATCCTCTTTTCTTCAGGGCTTTATATCCCATGGTACTTTATCAAGCAGATCCCTGAGGAGGCCAAAGCCTGCATTCCTGAAGCCCAGAGTAGTGAGCTTGCTGTGCCTCCTCCCTGCTGACCCAAGGATCTTGAATTCCATTATTTCATGGCCACTGCAGCCCAGTCTGCCCTTGAGTTTCACCTTCTGCACCAGCCTCTCTGGCCTCTCTTTCATCAGAGTTAACTGTGATGAAGAGAAAGATAATACCTATGCAAAACTCCATCTCAGTATCTTCCTGTCCATTTGCATCACCTGTGCTGTGAAAGGAGCTCATGACATTTAAGGGTGGTGTATGGTGCCAGCACATAACCAACTGCACAGTTTTCTGTTTATGCTGAAACCCCTCCTCAGTGCAAATTAAATAGTCTACTGTATTTAAACTCTAATCTAGCACACACAGATGTTAGTAGAAGTATTTCAGTTGGTTTCAATCAAACACCAGCAGTCCAGGGACTTCAGGTGCTGTAGGCACACTGATTAGTTTGGGAAGGCTTTCCCTTAGAAAGACAGGGCTGGTATTATCAGGGCTGTGGTGCTAATCCTTTGCAAGGGCATCCTCTGTTCTGGGGCAGGAGATGTGACATCCTGCCTCATACAATTGCTGCTGCAGGAACGGGGCACTCTGGCTGCCTGACAGGCACACCAACAGAGGCTCTGAAAAACATGATCTCTGCAGTTTTTCCTCCTTCCCTTGATGGAACAAGTATGCCACTCTTATGATAATGTGAAATGTACTCTGCAGCCGAGCCAACCTGGTTTGGGCTGACTATTTGGTCTGTAGTTTACAGCAAGGAAGGAGTGGATACAGCAGAATTGCTAGGACTTCTATAAGGTGAATGAAATGAATGTAAAGTTCTGTACAGTGTAACTTCACAATAATTCCCCCTGGATCATGTTCCAAAACTGTATCCTTCACATGGCAACTCGCTGCTTGCCACTGTGTAAGTTTAGAATCATTTAACTATGCTGTTTTCCTTTATTTATGGTTCAGTAGTCAAAAGAAAATTAACTGGTGTCTGTGCAGTGTACCAATATTTGTGCTCTGCCTAATGCTCCATATAATAATTACATTTCCTAAGATAACATTTAAGATAATTCATAGAAAGCTGTCAGGGAAAAATGAGAACTTCACACTGAAAATACTCAATTATACGTTAGAATATTTAATTTGTGTCAAACGTTGCTCTCCATTTACTTTTTGAGTCTAAAGTTAATGTGTTAGCTGCAATTCTAAAGGCAGCAGGAAAAGAAGTTAAGTAGTCGCTTTTCAAAGTTCCTTTTTGTTTTGGGTGTGCCTTTGTATCATATCTGAAAAAGCTCTCCTCCAAAATGCAGGGTTATTGAGTCTTCCTTAAGGTTTAGACTACTCAGATGAATTTTTGGCTGAACAATTAGTTTTGGTTCTTGTCTTCTAACTTTTTATTCATGAGCAAGTGCAGCCATCTGATGCAAAGAAAGGCACATGCATCTTTTCCATGGCAGTGGCATTGGGTCTGCTATTTCCTATGTTGTCTAGTGCAAAGACGAAAGAAATAAAAATAATAGATTCAGACTAAAAAGATTAAACAGATTTAATAAAGTGTTGACATGCACAACACAGTTTCTATTCATAGCACAACCATATCAGTTAAAACAGTCAAATGTTTGAATAACTTCCACGGATTATTAATTTTCTATTGCAGTTTTACTTAATTTAAAATAAACAACAGAAATAAATTGAGTCTTTCCCTATTTAAGGCTTATATAACCCCATATGATAGTTCTGTGTTTAGGAAGATGGTTAAAATAACAATTTGTTCTGTGCCCAGTAAAGAAGCCTCTGAAAATACAATCCAAAAGGTGTTGGAGAGAGGATGCTGCTTCCAAGTAATTGTTCATGGCTTTTCAATGAAAGCTGCAGTGCACCAAGCCACAAACGGTGCCCTTTGGGTCATAGAGAGCCATGCAGTGGTGAGGGTAAAGGCTGGGTCTCTGTCTTGGCCATTTTGTCCCAATCTTTCCATCATTTGAAGATCTGTTTTTAAAAATTCAGGTATAAGGAAGAACTCAGTCACATCCTTAAAGTGTCTGAGCTGAGCTCAAAATGAGATGGGCTTTGCTAAAGGTACTATTGTTGTGCTTTTAGCAGTTCATCTCCAGCTATATTCAGGAAGGTGAATTTTCCTCAATCCTTTCTTTTACTCTATTAGCATATTCTGCAAGCCCAGCACAAGGAATGGTGCTGCTGGGAGAGGAATATCACCGCTCATTGTCTTGATGACCTAAGCCTGTAGTGTGTCTGATCTGTATTTTTTCTTCATTTGCTTATTTCTAGATTATGATTATAAAAGTTTGTAATATACTATTTCATAGCCTTAGAACTCATAGTCTCTGTGTTCAAAACAGAAAACTTAAAAGGTAACATAAAATGGAAAAATGCTTACATTGAGCTATGAGTAGATTTTACTTCTTACTCTCTGGAAAGGGATTTTGCTAGTATTTCCAGGAATTCCCCTGAAACCCATTGTTCTTTTCAGCAATGCAGCCATGCTGCATTGTGCATCCTGCTCCTCCTTGCTGATCTTTTCCTGATACCCCCAAGCAGCTGGAACTGCTAGGCAGACTGCAGCCTGGGCCACCCAGCTGTGCCTGGCATGTGGGGTTTCAGAATGGGACAGCAGTGCTGCAGATGAGTGTGAAACACCACCAGCTGCAGCAGAGGGAATTTGGGAGCTGAACGTGTGAGACCCCCTCTTGACGTGTGAGATTTGTCAGGTCTGCACTGTGAAGGCAGAATTTTAAAGATCTTACTAGAAGGATTGGAAACTCAGATTCCTCTGAAGCCCAGAGTTAAGCTTGTTAATGATTATGTATCTTTATTACAAGAGGCCATTTCTTCTGGCAGTGGAGGGAGCATATTCCCTGGGGTACTGCCAGGCCATTTACAGAGTAAGTGTATTTAGTTACTCCGAACTGGTCACATAACCTTTTAAAACATTAACTTAAAGAATCCAGTCAAATCACAGCCCAGCCCTTCCTGTATTTCACTATGTTGCTGAACTCTAAAAGAAGGAAACCTTGTTTTAAAAAGCTTTATAGCCCAAGTTCTATCTATGTGAACTGTTTATTTAGGCAGGAAGCTACTCAACTACTATTTTTGGAAATAATGGGAAAGTGGTTGCATAGACAAGAGTATGAATAATGGCATTGTTTTCTTCTATTCAAAGCTACCAGAACCCTCTCATTAGGTTTTAAAATTCAGTTTAGGACCCTAACTCTATCTCTGAATTCCTATTTTGTTCTCAGGCTAAACAAAGAGCAGTGAACAATATCCACAATTAATAAACAACCTTCTCATTCTGTTTAATCTTCATAAGCAAAACCAAGTAGCTTTAGTAATAGTAATAGCTATTAAAACAGAATGAATCATTAACATTCTGTCCTTCCTTAGCCTACAGTCCATAGAGAGTTTTGCTTGTTGTGGATTTGTTGTCTGTAGTGGTAAAGTTTTTGAAAATCTCTTTGAATTGAGATAAAGCAACTAGTTTTAATTCTTGACACAAGATGTAGGGCTGACTGAAGACAAGCTTCTTCAGCTTCTCCAAGAGCTCTGATGATAGCTTTTCATTCCTGTATAACTTACTTGATGTCAAATAGTTAGTTTATCAAGCAAAATATGTGCACTTTAAATCCCCCCTAATTATTATTTTTTGTTAATTTGTTTTTATTTCTGCAAAACATGGTAGCATTATGTTATTCTGACTAGGGAGGAAAGTAACGACAGAGCTGATAAAAAAATTCCTAAAACATTCAACGCAAGATACATAAACCAAAAATATTCATTTATGGGTCTAGAACTAGTCTCTGAGCTGTAACTAGGCTGAAAAATACAGTGACTGTAACAAAGAGGAGGGAATTATAAAAACAAAAAAAGTACTAATAAGGTATATTTATTCTAAGCTCTGTCACTGAATGTGGAAATTTGGTTTGGAGGTTTCCAGATTTCAGAGTCTCTTCTATGCAAGCACTGTTTTGGGTCCTGCTGGTTCCCCACCAGGCTGTGTAAGTGCAATGATGGACTGAATGGCTGAGCTGAGGCACTGGGACCAGGGCAGCCCAGGCAGCGAGGAGCACTTGGACGTGCAAGTTTAATGTGAAGGGTGTGCAGCACCCCAGCCTCTGATGTTGGAATACATTACTGAACCCTAAATCAGGCTGACTGTTTCTACATTCCCAAGTCACTGAAGACACAATCTACAAAGTACTGGATGTATGGTTACAGCTTTCTCTGCGTGCTCACATGCCTCCCTCTCTGGGCATGCCTGCCAAAGCAGCTAACACTCAGGCATGCACTGCCAAATTCCCAAAACACCTTGTGTATTGCTATCCACAGAGCTCCACCTGCCTCGTGCTCCTGAATTATAGAGACTGTATGCTTCACTAATGTCAGATGCTTTTTAAAAACACATACATATGCCCAAAGGTAACAAGATTTGCACCAGAATGAAGTCTTCAATGTACTTTTTGCTCATAAATCAGTTATTCTAAGGTCAAACAAAACCAAATGAGCTAGGAAACAACATTCTGCTCAGCATAATTCAAGTAACTGGCCCATTTCTACTAAGATTTTTTCATAACATGAAGTGAAATTATAATTCAGGAATCCTGAAACATCCAACTAATCAGGCAAAATATTGCCCCCATGCATAAAATAATAGAAATTTCCACTGTAACATTTATACTAAGAGAATAAGGGTCCCTCTTCTAGAAAATTCTGTAGTCCATCCAGAGGGTGGATGAGCACTGAAAGAAGCTTCCTGGGGAAATGGTCACAACACAAAACCTATCTGAGTTGAAGTGTTTGGCCAATGCTCTCAGGCACATGGTGGGATTATTGGGGTGCTCTGCACAGGGCCAGGAGTTGAACTTGATGATCCTGATGGGTCCCTTCCAACTTGACATGTTCCATGGTCCTATAAGTCACACTGACTTGTCATTATTACATTTTTACATATGTGTTAAGCACATAGCTGCTGTGGGATGCAGTATTCAGTTTGCATGATTTTTGAGTGAAGAAAGGAGAGCCTGAGAACAGAAAACACTGTTGCTGATTGAATAACCATTTTTGTTCTAGTGTTTCATTGCCCTATTAGATTAACCCGAGCAGCTAAGGATTGAGTAATTCTGAAAATGCATATTGGGATTCCACTGCAGCGTGGATTTTGGATCATATTGCAGAAAATAATAAAGTCTGACCACTGTTGGGTTGGGTTTGGTTTTTGGAGGAAGCTTTTCTATAGCTGAAGTTGAAAACATGCTTCCACCGAGCCTTGCATATGAAAGTATAAATTACCCTTTCACAGCAGAGAATTTAAAAGCGCGTTCCTCTAACAGCACCCTGGGTAGCTCTAAACAAGGTCACATTAAAGTTACATTGTTTCTATTTGAAATGTAACTATGCAGTTTCTTCTTCTAAGTGGCTAAACATAAGCTCAACAGCAAAGGACGAAAACTGACTGCCAATTCC
The DNA here is from genome assembly GCA_013400775.1 of Chaetops frenatus. Taxonomy (NCBI): domain Eukaryota; kingdom Metazoa; phylum Chordata; class Aves; order Passeriformes; family Picathartidae; genus Chaetops; species Chaetops frenatus. Next base: position 53,834 of record VZTR01027780.1, on the reverse strand, counting down.
TCTGCCAACCAATATTTTGGTTTAATGTTTTCCCTTCCTACACAATTTAGGACAGCCACAGAATTTTACCAAACCTCTCCCAGTATTATTTGTCTGCACAGCAGTACCGCTTAGAGACTTCATCTGCAATTCTCCATGCAGTGCCTTAACCGTGAGTTCATCCTCCCACTTAAACAATACACCAAACAGTATTTTTACAACAGTCCATCAGGATCTAAGTATGTATTGTCATATTTATTCCAGAGAAATGACTGAATAATGACACTGCAGGTGGGGCATCAGGTGTTAATTGAGGCATACTACCTACAGCATTTTTTCCCACAAAATGTAAAACCAAAAATATGTTTCTGAATGAAAAGAAAGACACATTCCTTGCCACGGACAGAAGATACATCACTATGTTTACATGAACTCCTATTTTGTCCAGTAGGGTTCCATATAACCAGAATTTCATGAGCAGACTTAATTTGTAGATATTTGGGTGAAAAGACAATGTCTTCATGAGATCACCAAAGGCAGTAAACACTTTCTCTGAGCTTTTACGCATGACTTATGAAAAGCATGGTGACTTACAAGACAGAAGGCTTTGTTTTCATGTTCAAGTTCAATTCATGGCTCCAACAAAGCTGAACTCCAGCTGTGGGAGATGGATTATAAGGAACCTATTTTGTGGGAAAGAAAGCTGAGGAAATTCCAAGAAACCTTTTAGAAGAACTAGATATAAACCCGAGATACCTACAAGCCTCTATGGGTTGTCTCTTCCAAGATGTTGTCGGGTCATCTCCAATAACACAGGGTAACTTTACAGTTTAACAGGTTTTTGAAACCTTTATGTCTCAGGTAAAATTCAGTATCAACTTGTGAAAACACCTATCACGATAATGTTTTAGTTTTTTTTTTCTGCAGCACACATGGCTACATTTATCAACCAAGAAAACTAAATGGAGCACTGAAAACATCCCTCTCAAACAAACAAATACAAAATGCAATTGATTAGGGTATTACCCCATAGAAATAGGAACTTTCGTAATCACCATTTTATGTAGTCATAATATTTCTAATGCTGTAACACAGCTGCCCCAGAAGGTCTTTTGCACTTGGACCTCTGTAGGCATGCTGAAAAAGCATCTATTTGCAAGTGTTGGTGATTTGTACTGCTCAGCTAAACACAAACTTCTCAATTTTCTAGGCTAGATAAACAGCCCTGAAATGCACCAGATGAGAGAAGTATAGTAGCCTGAAATCTTGGGATGCCACTTATAACTTGGCAATAGATACCAGCTGGGAATCAATCCTGGAACCTGCCTAGGGGCCCACCACCTACCACAGGCTCCATGCTGGCAGCAGCAGCTCCTCAGAGTGCAACGTCTTTGCCCTTCTGTGCTTCACAGTCTTTGGTTTACACCCTTAGTCAGTGACATAGCAGGGTGGTTGTATTTTGCTTTGCTGGACTTTGCCACTGCACCATTACCTACACAGAAAAAGGAAAGTCTGCTGATGAGTAACATTTCACTGCTTTCTCATTATCATGGGTGAAGCAGATTTTTCTCTCCCACTGGTTTGTAGAGAGCAAAAGAACCCATTTTTCACTACGGTAGCAGCAGAAAAAAAGTTGTGGTGAAGAGGAAAGAGAGCTGTACTGTGGAAATGAAGACTGTGATTTAAACATTAATTTCTCCCCTTTCTGAAGAAAACTAATAAAAGTTATATAAAAGAATCCTGAAACAATGAGAAATATTGGAATACTTTCATACTGCTGAAACACTAAATTCAGATCCAACTGCAGGTACTCTTATCGATTTTATGATTCCATTTTTAGTGTTGGTATTTTGGTTAATAGAAGTTTTTCCTTCAAGAGTAAGGTGAGGGATTTAAATTGCAACATTTAGAGTGCCAGTCATATCCAAATGATTTTTGTCTGCATGAGAAGGCTCTAATTGGGATTTTAATAATCTGGAAATTCCAGGAATGAAGCCTCTATCTTAAAGGCTTCATACTTGCTGATTGGGTGAACTGTATGCCTCTACTTATTTCCAATGGGCCACAGAGTCTTTTCACCTACAAGCCATCGTTAGAATCTAAGCTAGGAAAGAATTAAGTCATCTAAGAAAGACTTTTCTTCTGTATAAATAACATTCACTGCCTTCTATTTAAGATTAATTTAAATCAGTCTCCATCCCCGTCCTCAGTACAGACTTGCTGCTCCTCTATACTGTGTAGCCTTTGCAGAGTGAAGATTGCTTACCTGAATGTTGGGCCTAATTCAGCTCAGATGGGGTTTTAGACAGATCCCCAAACAACAGTTCCCACAGAAAACACTGAGTTACCATGTATTCAAGTTTCCTTTATCAGCATACTCAGATTCCTTGAATAAAAGCCATTGTTCATAGCCAGTCAGACTGCTCAAGAGAGAGTGTAAGGTAATCTGGACAGCAGAGAGGTAGCAGATGATGAGAATCATTGCACTGGCACTGCAGGGTGCCTATGCACCTATTTCTGTCTGGGAAATCTTAGAATGAGGCCAACTTGGTCTTGAGATATTTGTGAAAAATTATCATGCTATTGTCAATGAGGAACAGTGAGAAGACAAATTCCATATCAAACGTAATTTGGTTAACAACAACAATAAATAAAAGATCTGCTTCAGGACTTTTGAGATCTGCAGGTTGCTAGCACTGGCTTTGAGAAGGACCTGCATGTAGACCACAGGAACAGAAATGGGGCTGGTCAGCACTTTGTCTATTTGCTACTGCACGAGACAGCCACAGAAGACAACAAACATTTACAGGACTACCTGCAAATCTGCTTTCCTGTTGCTTGCAGCACAGCCAGCATCTCAACACCGAGTTTCATTGGGTGCCAGATGTTTCAGGCTAGATGAGGCAGTGGCAGCTTTACAACTTCCATCATGTAATATTTAAAGCCTGATTAGGTGTTTCTCATTTAATCACATATATTATTAATTTCAACGAAATTACTGTTTCTCCCTGTGCCTTTAAACAGCCAGTGAATAGAAGTTGGGTTGCTAAGGCAGAATTACAGCCAACTATTCCAGTTTAGCTGACTGCATTCTGATTACTTAATAACACCCAAGTATGTGCAGAATTTGTCCTTGCTGTGCCACATAGAGTGTTGCACTACTGAAAAAAAACCCAGAAAAGGCTGCGCTGCAATGGCTTAAGTGCTTTCCTCAGCGTGGTTTGTATTCCAGGTAGTTAAAGAAGTCCTCAGCGTAGAAAAACCGCATGAGTTCTTGCTGTACCGCTCCACAGCGCTGCAGAGCAAGTCAGAAATGACTGCCCAAAGCCTGCTCCGAGGAGCGTCATTTGCCATTCCGGCTGCGATTCGGTTGCCCTGCGGGACCGCTGGTGAGACCCGGCGAGACTCAGCCCCGGAAAGGCTGCAACGCCGCGCCCGAAAACTCATCGGGACACAAGGCTGGGGGAACGCACAGACGCTCCGCACCCGCTGGCGGCTGCGGGGCTGCGTGTGCAGCGGGGGGGAGGCCGCAGCCCCGCCCGGCAGGTGCCCACGGGCGCACGGCCAGGCCTCGGCCCTCACTTCGGGGAGCTCCCCGGGGCTCCGGCAGCGCCGTCGTTGCCCCGCGCTCTCCATCTCCATCTCCATCTCCCTTCCTCTGGCCGGGGCCGGCCCCGCCCCGGAGAGCCCCGGGCAGGTGCACCCGGAGGCGCAGCGGGTACCCCCGGCCCCCCGCCACCTCGGCCCCCTCGGGGCGGTTGCGGCGCGGGGCTCGCCCTCCCCTTCTGCCCTCCCCTCGCTGCGGGCCGCGTCGGTGGGCTTGGCTTGGCTTGGCTTGCGGCTGCGGCGCGGGGCTCGGCGTGAGTCACCCAGCCCGCGGCGCGGCGAGCCGAGCGCGCA
>VZTR01027780.1:17113-49650 GCA_013400775.1 Chaetops frenatus | reverse complement strand
GGCGCTGGCGCGGGGCGAGCGGGGCCGCAGCGGCCGGGGCGCCCTGCGGTGCCCGCCCGGGAATGACGGTGCCCGGGGCCGGCGGCGGGTCCCTGCGGCCCCCCCTGCTCCCCGAGGGATGAAGTTGTAGGCGGCCCCTTCTCGGCTGTAGTTGTCGGTGTCTCCCCGAGCTGGGGCGGCTTTCGGCTGCCCACTGCACCATGGCCGGCTCGGCGGGGCCGGGGGCAGCGGGGCGGCGGCAGCCCCGTCCCGCGGGAGTGGCCCCGGTGGTACCGGTTACAGCCCAGCCCGGTCGCTCCGTAAATAACAACAGGGAGGCTGTGACAGATGCGCCAAATTACTGTCCCCGGAAAGGCAAGGCGAGGCGGTAGAAGCCACCGGAGGAAAATGCCGTATTATGTGCTAAATTTAGTGTCTGTGCGGCGTACCAAAAAGCCAGCCGTCACATTAGTTAGTGATTGCATTCGCGTAGTATTGCGTTCTTAGCAAGCGGCGTAGTTTTTTCTTTTCTTTTCTTTTTTTTTTTTTTTCTTTAAACGAAGAAAACGTCTAACTCCTGTTTCAGTTATCTTTAAAATTATCCTGGCAAAGTCAGCATGCAGGGGTCTTGGCATTCGCCTTAGCAGAGAATTTAAATTTCTGAGAGTGTTTCAGAAGCACCTTTGGTTCCATGTGAAAGCATTTCTTTTGATTTAGTTAAGAGACCTATAACGCATGGCCAAAATATTGACATGTAATTGTGTTTTTACGTTTGCCATACCCTAACACTGCTTTCAAAACATCAGTACCGTAAGTAATTCTATTTTACATTTATTTACAGTACTGGCATAAAGGATGTTTCCACTGTGAAGTTTGCAAAATGGCTCTGAACATGAATAACTACAAAGGATATGAAAAGAAACCGTATTGCAATGCGTAAGTATTGTAAATGTCAAGTCTTGCAGAAATGCACATGAAAAGAAAACCTGGCCGTGGATATTTTCAAATAGGTATTGTGCTGTAAAAACTTAATCTAGAGAGAGGAGTGCTGTTTAGAGCAGTTCATTATCTTTTCACATGGGGTATTCTACTTGCATTGGTGTGATAGAAGATGAAAATATTTGATTATGATGTGTTTATGTAGTGTTTTCATATCAGATCTGAGGATACAGGTCTTTTCCTCCCAGAAAGTGTTGGATCTAGTGCTGACTCCTGCTACATTCATTATTGGCATGCTGAATTACAGTTCTCCATTATGCAGCTCTCTATTCAGGGTTATGGACCTGATCAGCATTTTGTAATAAGAAAACAAAGTGCTTCTCGGTTTTGTAGTTTACCAGAGACACAGATTACTGTTAGAAATCATGACAGCCTGTTTTTAAAACTGTTAGTTTTTCCACATATCTCAGATTTCTAAGCTAGGTATTTACAAAATCCTTGCTTCTACTGCTTTGTGCTATTTTGCTATTCTCTTAGATTTTGATTAAGAAAATGGATTAATTTTGGTTTTATTATACTCTAGTATACTCATGTTGCATTCAACGTTTAGATTTTGTTGTTGTGTGGATTTTGAAGAGTACTTTGATATTTGACTTGCAAATACTGCAGAAGAGCATTTGATACATGTAGAAAAAAGTTGCTTATTGTTCTTTGTACCATGCTTCTAAAATTAGCTAATTGCATTTCAGTGTGTTTTAACCTGTAGAAACCATTATAATATGCTCTGTTAAAAGGATAGCTCTTAAGAGTTTGGAATCAAATGTGATCTTATTTGTATATTGTTATTATTTACACCTTTATCTACTTAAAACATGTTTTAAGAGACAGAATTTTGAAGCTACATGTACGTTTTAATTTTTCTTTAGAAATATTCTCCTATACTAATCTTAAAATATTTGTTTGATGTTGATATATAGTCTATGGCTGCCCATAACAGAAAAATTCAACAGCATATCATCATTTCTTTCAGGCTAAAATCTAGTCAGTGTCTAAAATACAAGATTTGTTATAGATCTGCTGTGCTGCCAAAACTAGAAACACCTGTTTCAGCGTGCACAGTTGTACTCAGATTGCTTTAGGAGCATATGGAGTTACATATGTAACTTCCTAGCTTTCCCTAAAGTGCTCCACACAGTGTACAGGGTGACATTAGACCCCTCCTGACAAAGTGTGGATTGTTGCCAATGTCACCTGCTGTAGAGAGAGCTGTGTAGGAAGGGAGGGTCGTGCTCCAACAGGTGGTATGCTACAAGCTGAGAGTAACTCGAGTATTGGCCCTGGATGGGGACCCTGCATGTGGTACTATTTGAGTTGAAGTACAGGCTTACATCCTTTACAGTAATTATAACTCTTATAGGTGCCTTTTACCTATATTTTTGTGGTTAAATTTCAGTGATGGTACTTTATCCTTCTCATGTAATCAGATACTTAATTGTACTTGAAAAGATTGTTCGTTTATAAAATCTTCTCCATGCTAAATACATGGGGCTTTCCAAGCTGTGCATATTTAACTTCTGTTGCAGGAAAATTTTTCATATATGCAGTTACGGCTTGTGGTGTGTCCTTCTGTTGATGGATGAGGGGGAGTAAGGATGATGGATGGATCTGTTATGTACCATTCAGGTGCTATTCTTCCTGGCAGTTGCTTTAATGAGCTTTGTGAGAGTGAGCCTTGCAAAAGTAATCTCTACCTTTGAAATGTCTCTCAAACGTGATGCACGAAATGGGAAGCAGCAATGTAAAACCATTAAAGAATTGTTTTTTTTTCCATTAAAGAAGAGACAAAATGTAATATCAACAATGTGCATTTTGTTCTTAACTTTTAGTAAACTAAAGTTTGATGGGTTTTTATGCTCCCCCTTTTTAATGAGAAACCTTAATCATATAATGTAAATAATGTCAAGTGTTCTGTGGAACCATGAAGGGAAGACTAAGGTGTGCTTTGTAGTTTCAACAAACTATATTCTTCAAGGACAGCTAAGATGTTTTTGCAAAACTGTGTTTTGAAAATACAGTTGGTTTAAATTTTTACAGAGATTTCTTTCATCTCAAAGGCTCCTAATTTGCAAGGCAGACACCATTACAATAATTCAAATTATGATGTCTTATTCTGTTTTCATTAGTAAGAAGCAAATCCATTTTTATGTTAAATGCTGCTTGATCATAAAATCTGCAAAGAAAAAAAAATTAATTTACTCATACAAAGACCTACAAACACTTGACAAAGAGTAATTACTCCTAGACTGTTTATTGAGGCCATCCATTGATAAGAGTGTAATTTTTAGATAAAAGTGAAGAAGTATACACTAATTTGAATGGGAGAGGAATATCGTGAAGTTGTTCAACAGGTTAGGAAGCCGTAGTTATTTTTTCATAAGGACAAGTTGGAGAGCTTGTATCTTTAATGATATCTGTATGTGCTTTGATGCTTCACAGGTCATATAAGTTTACTGTATATATTTTGACCTTTGGTCTTAGAATTGCCCGCTCTTTCATTTCTTCAGGGGCTGAAATGAAGGAGTTTTACTGGGAAAGATCAGAAATTATTTAATTGTAAAACATAATTGTTTTTCTGTTAATGTAAGAAAAAGATGCTCATCTGTGATTGTTCAAACTGTATTTTGGTGGAGAACAGTCAGACATATTAACAGAAACTAGCAAACCAAGAAAGGAATATGTTGTGAAGGACTTTAATTTGGTGGCCATTAGAAGAGGGCAGAAATATTTGTAAATGCAGGATCCTGCTTTTTTTAAAGACAAGTTTTTTTCTGGACATTTTGCCACATTTCCATCCAAATGACTGTAAACCTTCCTTGTGATAGAGACACTGATACCAAAAGTAATGAATGGGCTACTGCCATAGCTTCTGTAAGTTGTAGATTTATGTAAGATTTTACAACAAGGTCAAAGGGAAAACTTTGTCTCTATGTGTATGTGTATAGTGTGGCTTTGAAAAGATTAATCTTTGTATCGTGGAGTTTTCATGATCTTTAAACCTTTCAGTTCTCTTACTTGTAGAAAAAAAGCTTGAACAACTTTGTGCTCTCCTCCCTCTCTTTTTTTTTTATTATTTACATAATTTGTGAACTGTTTGAGTCAGGATAGTTACTTCTGCTTGTTTGTGTAGTGCTTATAGTATCGTGCATTTATCTCAGCTGGGACCTCTGAGCAGTACAGTGTTGTAATAACTTACAGTATTGTGTTTCTCACTTTACTTGTGCTCACATTTCATCTGAAAGGCCTCATACACAACATCTCGAGGCTGGTAGATGCACAGCACATGGGCACTACTGGTTTGCATTAATGACTTTAGTCTTGCCTGTTATTTGCAGTCTCATTTAGATATGTCATGTTTCTGGATTGCTGCCTGATTTGTGAAATAATGTTGATGAAACAAAGGGCTCAGACAATTTTGCAGTTCAGCCAGGTGCTATGCATTGCCTGAAGCAGGTGAATGAGCCATTCTTTGTTTCTCTGAATGTGCATAAAAGCAGTAAAAGAAAGGTTAAGACAATTAAAAAGTCTTTGGTAATCTGATTTATCAAATCACAGTGGCTTAATGCAGATCTGAACCCCTCTTCCACCTTAATATCTGCAGATAGAGTTATTAAATACTTGTTTAATATATAGGGAAATGTCAAGAAGAAAGGTTGATATTACTGTTTTTTGCAAACTCAGAGCTGACCCATTCCAGCTGCAAATAACCAGGATGATGCAAGGAAAGGAATAGCATTTTGGCAACTAACCATTTGTATTCTCAAGCTTGTTAAATGATTGTATCATGTAGGATGATTATATGGTAACTTATTCTTACGGGTGTTCATATAAATTCTTCTTTTGACAGATTCACTAGACCAAATCACAAGAGTACTTTTTATGTAAAATGTAGAAGCTGAAATGCATATTTCTGGAATATGCTCTCTGCAATAGCTTTACCTGCTGATGCAAACAGACTTCCTGCACGTGTGAACACATCCAACAGAGATGTACATTTTAATTTCTGCAAACCTAGTGGCTTCAAGTTCTGTAGATCTGGTATACCCTCTTGCCAGAACAACCTCACTATTGCAATAAATTCTTCTGAAATACTTAGAATCTAAAATTTTGCTAATTGCCTGCACACAGGGTAGTTTCATTCAAGTTTTTATTTATGACAGCCACCATATGGAATGATTACATAACCTAAAATTTAAATCTACTGTCATCAGTCTTAGTGTGGATTATTGCCATGAAGAAAAACTCATCATCACTTTATTTTTTTTCTAGATTTAATTTCTTTGTAACTGGTGTCAGTAGGAAATAAATATGCAAATACATTTGAAATATTGATGTTGTTAGAAGTACTACAGCTCAGTGTGCAAGGGCAGGCAAACTCTACGTTTTAGAATACTCTAGGGGAGGGTAAAAAAAATATGAAAGTGATTTTATATCAGCTTGGAAATGGTAAGAACATGGTACAACTTTCTGGAGAGTCAGATGGTCTGGAAAATGGAGGCAGTTGCTTTTAATCAGTGGATGAATGTGGCCATTAAGTGGAATCCATTGTCTTGAAAGGTGAACTTACGTATAGAACTTTGATTTTAGCTGTGAAACATAAATGATTTTCTTTTGTTGTTGTTTGGTGTGGTTTTTTTTTTTCCTTTTTTCTCTCTACCAGTCAAAAGATTTTGAGATGGTAACTAGGAGTGTGATGATATTCTTACTAAAAATAGCTAGCATTATCTTAGTTTTCGGTATTGATTTCAGCAGGTGGTTGTTTCTCAATTTAAATATGTCAGGAAGAAAGAAAATTATGTAAGAAGCAGCAAGAATAAGCCTGAAATCTGGTACAGCAGCTTCTAAGAGTTGCAGTAAAGAGAGTGCACAGAATAAACAAACTTCTAAAATTGTTCAACAGGAAAAGGAACTACCCAGAAACTCCCTTGCAAACCTTCCTAGAAAGCAAGGATCTGCGCTTTCACTTTGTTAGCTTTGTGTATCAAAGACTTTCCTGTTAAAATGTAATATTAAGTGGGTAATGGGAATAACAGAATTGCTAGAAAGACGGCTGGTAAGGGTCTCACCTCACAGGCAATTACACTTTTATCTTTAAAGTCCATTACTTCTTGTTCAGCATTACATGAGTATGAACTCCAGTATTTGAAAACATTTGTCTCTCCTCAGCAATCTTTCCTTTAAACAAAACAGCTCTAAATTTATCCTCATCCTCATGGAATGTATTTTATGTTAATTCTTGTTTCTTTACCATATATATCTCATTTCAGTGCCCAGTGGAACATTACCATAGCTGCTAGAACAACAAGAGTACTCGTATATAATTTTTCTCCTAAATCCCAGTACAGTCTTTACCTTTTAATTTTTTCTGTTGTAAAACCTGAACTAATGTTAAGTCATATTTGGACTATGTTTTTATGCAGAATTGCAACCTCAGCAGTGGTTATTATCCATTATCTGAGCAGTTAATTGTTCTTGGCTTAGCACAGAATCTTCCACTTGGTTCTCATTGAACTAAATCTCTTTTTTTCCCCAGGCTGCTTCTCCAATTTGTCAAGTTCTTTATATATTCTAATTTTGTTCTCTAGCGTGCTTACAGCCCCCTCCTATCAACCTGTCAACCCTCCCACCAGAAAGCCTGTAAGCACATTGCCAATTTAATAAGTATAATCTTTATTTCATCACTCAGGTTGCTACCTGAAGGCCTGGAAGGGTATTGGGAGCAGTACCACCGTGGTCTGATGCAGCCTTCCCTTCTGTAGTGAGCAGTGATGAATAAGAGAACTACTTTATTCTCTCTACCTATTCGTGGAGTGCTAGATCAAGCATTGAGTTCTGTGTGAGAAAAAGTGAAATTGTGAAATAGCATAATCCTGGATATTTATGCAGACTCTGCTTAAATATTAAATTATATCTGCTTAAATTATAGTTAGAGGAAACAGACATTCCTACTGCTTGGTTCTGTGCTATCTTATTTGGTTAATTCAGCATTTAGTCCAAATTGCTGTTGGTGGTATCCAATAGTGTAAAGCTGAGCCTATTTACTAGAACAATTAGAGGAGCTTCTTAGGCAAAATATATTTGAGTCTCTGAAAGGTGTTTGATGTGTATCTTTAAACTGTTCCAAGAAGGCACATAAGATCACTTTGTCAGAGTTGCTGAATAATGTGTATTAGGCAGATGGTGGTTAGTTGCAAAGGAATTACTAAAGAATAATCATCACTGACACTCAGCTCTCGAGAAGAGTTGGCCTGCTTTTTATTGCTGTGACTGCATCTGGTTAATGGGATACAAACACATTTATTGGGTTCTGTTTCAACACGTTTAATTGGCCGTGTCCTGATTTCATGTTTAGTCAAGATCTGCATATATTAAATACATGGTGGGTGTGTAGGGAGAGGACTCAGCTCCAGCAGGTCCCTTGGTTTTCATCATGGCAAGCTTGGAGAGCACCATGGTGTCCTACGGCTTAGTTCAGCCAGCCTGCTTCCCTGCTGGTCCAAGTGGCTTAGAAAAACAACCCCGAGGGGGATGAGTTGTTACCTTTTTCTCTCAGAGCAGGTGAATTCTCAGATTTCACCGAGCCACTTCTGTCATGTCTAGTTCCTGATGGGAATACAGGGTCTGTGTTTGGAATTCATGCTTTCATATTTTACCTGTAGGTAAAATATCATTGTTGCGCCAAAGCACAATTACAATTCAGTATTACTTAGGGTGTTGCTGGGACAATAGAAAATATGCAAATGAATATCATACATTTAATTTTATTTGATTGAAAGCTGCACTAAGCAAAGACATCTTTGCTGTGTGGAATCCTGACCTATTGTCAATTGATGGCTTGGCTCAAGTAAATGTGTGTTTCTAACGTGTATAATTATTGGTTATTGTAGGTAGTAGGTAATTTTTCCAAGGAAGACCACATGCATATCGTCAGCACTTTTAGTCATAAAATATACTAAATATATATTCTCAGGGTATTGTGATTATTGAGACAAGTTTCAGTAAGTGGGTTTTTCCTGTCTTGCTAGTCTTCTAGCTACTGTTGATGCTTAAGATAATCTCCAGTTTTCTTTCTGTTGCTTTCTGTACTCGGTTGTAAAGATTGATGAAGTTAATTTCATTATATTTATTAAAATATTAAGGCAACAGAACAAGAACCATAGATGAAATTTTGTGTTTCCACATAATTTGCTTATTTTCATTGCATAGCTTGAGCTTTGGAACGAGTTGCAGGAAGCCTGTGAAGTCTTGATAGTATGGTTTGATAACAGCTTTTTTTTGGGTTTTAAATGTTCTAGACCATAGAAATTCCCATCACATTTACCAAAGAACTTAAGTATTTTCACCTGGCTGAATTTAAAGTTCTGTTTAGCTCTGCTAATGCTGCTGTTGGTAGCAAATGAACCTGCTGTCCTGAAATGCTCTCTCTACTTTATAAAGCTTGAAGAAAAATAAGCATATGTTGCAATCTTTCATATAACTTTGAATTTTTTAGTGCTGGTGATTGCCAATTGAGGACAACATCATGTCAGTCAGCTCAGTGTCAAGAAGCATGTGTTACTGTTTACATACAATGTCAGTGAAAGCTTATTGTAATTACCCAGACAAACAATCTTGGCTGAGTGGTCAATTACTTTTATTTTATTTTAATAATTTTGAATATTGTAGTGTGCTTACAGAAACTTGTTAAATTTAGGGATTGTAGAAGTTACAATGAGGGCAGTGTTTAGCTGTGTAATGTTGAAGTCCCTTGAAAAGGAGACAGGAAGGACTCACAAGGGAAAAGTTTGCCCTAAGAAGAGGTGGGTGAAGTATTTGTTGAATAACTGGTCTCTCTCATTATAAATGACACCAGCCAGTTCATGCTGCCTTGTCATCTCACATTATAGCTTTTTGAAAAAGAAAAACCCTGCAGTTAATTCTGCTTGATCTTGCAGATCAATCAATTTCTTCTATTTTCCCTTGCTTTCTCTTCATGTTGCCTCTGTAATTTTTGTTTGTACTAGGGGGGAAAGCCTGGCTAATAAGTAGTGCAGAATTTTTAGTCTCTCCTATTTCCTCCTCCCCATCTCTCCTGTTTTCCTTCTCCAAAAACTCCTCTTCTTGCTTGTGCTGCAGTTATGTGGTGGTAACTGATCCCATCACATCTTGGTGTGAACAGGGCACAAAAATGTGCCATCAGTGTCACACTTGAGAGAAGACTACAGCAGCTTAAAAATGAAAAACTAATTATAGTTTGGCCAGTTGTCATTTAAGCATATATTTCAAAGGCTTTTCTGGGAAGTGCATAGTTACTCTTTAAAGAGGATTTCTAAAAATATAGAACTATATAGATACTGGACAAATTTCCTTCCTTGCTTCACAGTTTCAAAAATTCACACTATGTTTTTTCCCCTCTTAGGAGAGCAAATGTGTGGAGGTAGTCCATCATGTTCTACCTCTCATTTTTCATGCAGGTGTATTGGTGTAATGCCAATTTCACAGATTTAAAAATAAAAGTGTGCTGCATTTTAATTTCGTTATACCTCAGGTTGTTTTTTTGGCAAACTAAGAGGTAATAGCTGTTTTTGTTTTGTTCTGTTCCAGTTTTGCTCTGGAAGAATTCAATACTTGTAATGCAATTCCTTTTGATGAGAGAAAACTTTTAATAGAAGTACTTAGGGAAAAAATTTAAAGAAAAAAGAAGCTGATTTCAGACTTAATTAAAATGCAAGTGGCTAAGTTTGTGGAGGGGAAAAGTGGCAAGAGGAAATAAATTGACTAAATAAAAAAGCATGGACTATTTCTGCTGAACAGTGTAGAGTGGCATACATTCAACACAGCAGGGTGTTATGTTGCATAGTGTTGGTTGTGTGCATCTATGAATGCAGAAGGGAAGACATTTCTGACTGGATTTGCTCAATCAGACAGAAAGAAAAGGGACCAGTATAAGGATTTCTAGCAGCAGAAGCGCTCAGTAAGTGGTTGATCAGGAGATGATTAACACTGTTAGAACTGGCAGCGTGCTTGGTGTGGTGCTGCTGTAAGGGAGGGGCCAGTACATGTTTTAAAGAACCTGCCTGGAAATATATATATTGAAAAGCAAAGCTTCTTAAAGGGCTTGGAGTTATAATTGTGCTGTAATGTAGAAAGGTCTGAGAGTTATGTTTTGAAGTAGTTGGTAGGAATTTGTCAGGCTATTAGAAAATAGAGATGAAGCTTGTTAGAACAGTTATTAGCATAACTTGTTCAAACACTGTGTCATTAGCACAAAAGTGTTAGGAGTAATGGAGAAAGGTAAAACCAGTCTGGAAGAAAAAAATTATCAAAATATATATTTAGAAGAGTAATAGTGTCTGAAATTTGACACCTCTAGTAATTTTCCCAGAATTTATCTCATTAATGGTGATGATGTCTGCTTACACCAGAGGAAAAGGAGTCATGAAGAGAAAGCAAGGATAGATGGGAAAGAGAAATAATTTATAAAAATTTTGGTTGAACTTTTCAGTTTAGCAATAGCAAACTTTCTGAGATAGTTGCAATTTTGAGTCTTCGCTTAGGAATGGGCTGCTGTCATCATGAATCACGTCATGAGCTTTTGGATTATTTTGATCTGAAGATCAAAATGGAGATTAAACAGACATTTCCAGATACCTCGCTATTCATAATACTTTGTTACTTCTATTCAAGTTGTGTCAGAAATGTTGGAAATCCATATTAACAAGAATGGGAGAAGCTGGACGGATAAAAAGAAGACCAAGTAGATGAGCTTGGATTGGGTTCATGGTCAGTCTACTCCATGCCATGCTTCATCACACAGTCAGGTCTCAGTTCTTGCAGAATATTTGCTTAGTCTGAGTTCCTTTAATTCCATCGTTATTTTAATGATAAAATAAATACTCAGAATAGGAGATACTGCTATATGAAATGTGATTCTGTTTATTGCCACTGCAGGTACTGATGAGTTCATCCTGCTTTGAGGAACATGCAGTGAAGTCACTGTTATGAACTTAGGAAGTAATGAGAAATGTCATGACAATTGGAAAATATATGGTTTCTCCGTTATAGTTTCTCAGCCCCCTGAAAAATATTTCTGAAAAATAATTTTCTGTAAAATATTACAGAAAAATTTGGTAGTCTTGAGCTAGGCTACCAAATAGTGCCCCTGGAAGGACGAAAATCTTGAGGGGAAATTTTGAAGTGCAGTGAGAGTCACGTAAAAATGAAAACAGTGCTTGCTTAGTTTCTTTGGTTGTCTAATTCAAGCAAGGGTACATTGTAAACTTTTTTTTTTCCCCATTGAGGTGAAGATGGATATTCTGAGCAGTGATAATTTAGATTGGTGCTGTTGATGTTGGCATAACCAAAGATTTCTTTTTGGAATTTGTCTTGAAATGTAAGAGATCATTTGGTTCTATAGGCTACCAAGCTGCTTCAGTACCTATGGATATTTTTTAAACTTGAAAAATGTAGCCCTATTTATAAATAATTGTTTTCTTCACTACTTACTTCAGGATGTTTGGAAAGACATTCTGAAGTCTGAATACAAGCTGGTCAAGCTGTGTATTTATTCCTGTGTTAAAAGGCCTTTCAGGATGACTCTTGTCTTTGTGGAGCTGAGACTAGAAAGAGCAGCATTCAATTTCTTATACTGATTAAATGCTTAACTTTCATGACCATGCTACTGCTGCTGTTTCAAGCCTCATTTGGGTCAGCAGCAGGAGTCTCTCTTACTGCCCAAAAGGCAATGACAGATCATGTCTCTTATGCAGAATAATACTGTGTATGCAATATATTAAAAGGAAAATTTAAGCTTGTTAGGCTGGGTGTGGGTGAGAAGGAGATTGTAATGTGATTTTAGAAGTTGAACGAAACAGGGTAAAAATGATTGTTTTTCTCAAATTACTTATTTTACCCTGAGGAAAATGGCAGCTTCCCATTTTTCATAGTCTCCATCCTGTCACTTCTGTTCTGAGGGGACATAGACTCTGATAGAATTAGTTTGGTGAGGAAACAGGCCTTTTTCTTTTCTTCTGCCATTTTGCTTTGTGCATTGGCAAAGCCACCTGGCTGTTTGGTGTCAGATCTCTCCAGCAGGTTTCTCAACTCCACTGCAGGCCTCAGGTGTGTCAGTAATTCAGCATCTGATGTGCTGTGACCACTGCCCCTGGTGTGGGACAGGTGTGTCTCCCTTGTTGCACGGTTTGCACACATCTTGGGTGTGCTGTGTAAATATTTAAGGGTCTCTTTGATTTGTACCCTCAGAAAGACTGCTATCAGGGCAGTACTTCACAGCTGGCATAACAGATCACTAATGCACACAGTTAATAGTAACTATAACAGCTTATACCAAAGAAATTGGAACTGGACATTCAGGAACACACTTGAAACAGATCTTTAAAGCTGAAATGTCGATTAACATTTCGTAGTAATAATTATTACTAATTAATTTTGTGCCTGTTAAATGTTTTTTCCAATGGAACAACTTCTTACTAGGAGATGTTTTGCATGAATTTGCCAGTTTCAACAATTTTTTTCCCCCTGTAAAAATCTATATTTTATCTGTGTTGGTTCTATAGTAGCAGAATGCTTTCAGGGACAAAGTATTTAATTTTGTCAGTTAAGCTTATTTTGCTTATGTGTATTTCACCAGAACAGCTATTATGTTATTATTAATACAGACAGTATTCCAATGTTTTATATAGTAATTTTATTATAGCTGTATTTTACATTTAGTGTTATGATGTCATAAGAACCCATGAATGTGGAATACGTTATTTTCAAGAGCGTGGAGTTGGAATATAGTTGGGGTTCTTCCCTATAGCTTGTGATGAATAGTCATTTTAAGAGAAAATATTATTTTTGGAGAAAAGTTTCATCACAATTCTTCTCAAAAAACCAAGTTGTTTCTCAGTCACATATGATATTAAGAATGGTATGTGTATTATGAAACTGTATGTGAGAAACTGCTGCTTCCTGAGGTGTAGGAGAAAGTTAAAAAAAATTTGTACTAGTGATGGCCTTGTGGAGCACTTTAACACACAGACTTTATAGCTGTTGTAGTCTCCATTTTTAATTTTCTTCTTAGACGTGGGTTTTTAAAGTTTTATTTAGGCTTTATTAATGAATGTATTTTTTCTTTCTTTATATAGACTTGAATTAATATTTTGGGTTCTGCCCCCATTACTTTAATGTATCAAGCAGTGTGTTAGAAAGATTATTCACAAGTATGTTGAATATTGCCCTGGAAAGCAGTCATGAGTCATCCAAACAGTCCCAAGACTGTTTAAATGCATACAAAGTCTTTCAGTCTAACTTACTTTAATTCCTTATCTTCTGTGGTTTGTGTTTCCTGGAAGATTGTTCTAGAAGGTTTTGTCCCAAGCTCTAAGACTGATAGTGTATCTTCCAAAGTTTTTGGTCTTGCTATGAAGTTGCGAAATCAAACTTAGTCTTATAAACCAAGTGACATTTGGAACTCCATGTCTTCTGTACCTACATGTATGATGAATATATTGCTAGAATGGAGACTAAACAAAATAATTTAAAATTTAAGAAACATGAAGTTTTTTTCCATGAATGATGCTCCTTTTGCTATGTGTTTTTGAGAGAAACCTTTAAGAAAAGAGGAACTCTCTTATTTGCACAGTTGTTTTTTTATTACCCAAGACAGAGATTAATTTAAAATATTATAATGTTACCAGGAACTTCTGTATCCCTTATATACAACAACAACAACAAAAAAGGATGCTGCTTCGACTAGTTTCTTGATAGTTTTAGTGTAGACTGTTACAGTTAGGGTTTAGATTTTTGTCCTTGGTGCTTTGTTGTTATTTCACAGTAATGTGACCAGTAATGTCTTTGTACATATTCCTATGCAACATAATTGCATAGCAACTGTGAAAATTAAGGTTAAAATGATTCTTTCCTCACAACTGTATGCATGCCTACTTTCACATGAACCAATTTTTAAAAAATTCTGGATTTGGAAAAGGTACAGCTGTAAATGCAGAGCAAAAATTAATCAATTGTGTTGTTTTCCCATCTTTATTGCATATTAGTTGAAATGTGTTTATTCTGGAAAAAATTGCATTGGTAATTTCAATATATATATTGCTTGCTATTTGTATTTTGGGTGGTTAAGGTCAATGAGACAGTTTAACAGTAATAGATTTTTTTCTGCCCCAATTGCAAGAATGGTTCTGTTAATTTTCAGAAATTCTTTTTCTAAAGAAAAAGAAGGTCAGAGAAGTAATCTGGTGTTTTTCTTAACAGCACTGGAAGCCTTCAAGGTATGACTTTCTTATCTACTATAAAGCAACTATACTAAAAAAAAGCATCTGTTTTGGTCATAGTGAATTAAGTAGTAAATGGGTAAGAGCTGGGAAAGCTTCAACATTTAGAGCTCTACAAACAGTCAGAGACCTATCAATTTCCCCAAAGAAGTGATGGGATTATATAGGGGAAGCTTAATCACACCTTTTAGTATGTGAAAGATTCTGAATGTGAAACCATCAGGTAATGTTAGAAATACACATCTGAGCTGAAATATTTTTCCAAATGCCGCAATCTTTATGAAGGCTGTACTAAGCAGAGCTTCGTAAACAATTCTGATGATGCACAGGAATTCATCTCAGCTGTGGTAGCCTTGAAATAAACATGGTTGAAAAGCAGAAAATATTTGTAGTTCCCCCCAGGAAGTCACACCTTAAAATAGGAATGCACTGAACACTCAAAAGCAAAAGATCCTGCAGAATCAGAATGTAATTTCTGCTGTCATTTTTAAAGTGAAATACTTGCAGAGTACTATCATCCATTATATAGTTTGTTTGCAGAGTGCCTGTTATTGTTGTAGTTGAATACTTTTTTACCCAGGGGATGTTATGCAAAACTGATGGGCCAGTGTATTGTAAAACACTACATGTCTCTGATGGGCGTTGGAATTCATGTCCTGAAGCACCTTTGTGAAGACAAGTAACTGAAACAGCCTGCAATAGTGTAGACTATTGAAGGAAGTTTGAAAGAATTAAATATTCAAAAATACCTTTTGAATGGTAGTATGATAGTAGTTTTTTTTTTTTCAGACACTGCATTGTAAGAGACCTTTTAAAAGTTAGTGGTGCTTTTTAGATGTGGTCGCAACTGGTCATCTTAGAACTGTTGCTTGTGTCTCCTAAGCTGCTCTCATCACTGGAAAACAGACATGTAGATGATGTCTCTGAAAAGTAATTGAAAAAAATAATTGAAGTAGGCCACTAACTACACTACATTCTCTTTTCTCAATGGGAATTAAGAAATACAGCCTTTTGTACTTTTTTGAATGTTCAATTTGTCACCCTTTTCCCAGCAGGAGGGATGTGCTCAATGGATATCTTGTGATTTGATTTCATTTGTGTTGTAAGCAGAGCAGCTTTTATTGACCTTACAAGAAGATGCACACATTAGTACAGTGGTTTATGTTGTTAATTTATATTTTGACTGACATAAAATATTAAGACTCATAACCATTTCTCTAGGACAAGAAATATGTGAAGCAGTGGGGAGAGAAGTACTGTGCAGTACCACTGGAACAGAACAGTGGGATATTAAAGTGCACTCTTGGTGATAAATGTATGGGGAGGTACAGAAATGTGCCATTCCAGCAAGGCTGGGGTATGGACAAAGTTGTCACTGCAGCAGAATTTAGAATGGAAAGGGCTATACACATATTATACGTTCTTTAAATGTTTGAAAGAGGCAGAAGAACTTAAAAGTCATGAGTGAATAAAACTGGCAAGTTTTCCTTTCTGCTCCATCCACACAGTTTGTTAAATGATTCTCCTTGCTCTGGGAGCAGAGAGCTTGCCAGGAGTGCATTAAGCATCGTGATTAATGTCTGTCACATGTTTGTTTTCTCATCTTCTCCCCAGCAGGTGGTGTGTATATGCAGTGTACATTTTTTTTAAATTTTTTTTTTTTTTTTTTTAGGTTTAAAGAAAAGACTCTTTGCAAAGATGCATATGTGTGTAAAAGGAGACAATGTCAAATAAGTGGAACATGTGCTTGGAGCAGAAAGGGCTTGTGATATTCCTGAGTTCCTGAAAACTGGGCTGAACAATGAGCTAAGTGTCTACAGGAATATTCTGTCTCCATTGCAGCTGACTTCTGCTCTTGCTCTAGAGATGGCTTGTGAGCCAGTAGTAAAGTAATAGCTTTTGTCCCTTAAGGTTGGGTTAACATTGGAGGCAGCCTGGGCTGTAGTGACCATACCCTGGAGAGTCTGGGATCTCATGGAGCCAAGTCATGATCCTGAATTTTGGAAAACTGAACTTCCAGTTGTTGAAGGAGATGGTAAATGAAATCCCCTGGGAAATTTTCCTTAGGGACAAAGGAACTGACCAGAGCTGGCAACCCTTTAAGGCCACTTTCCTTAGAGCAAAAGAGCTCTCCATCCCAATGTGTAGGAAATCAGGCAAGGCAGGCTGGAAACTGGCATGGCTGAGCAAGGATCTGCTCCTCTTACTGAGAGTAAGAAGGGAATGCAAAGCTAATGAAAGCAGGTCAGGTGACTTGTGGAGAGAATAGAGGTATGGTCTGACTGTGTAGGGATGGGGTCTGGCAAGCTAAGGCACAGAAGGATGTGAAGAATAACAAGAGGAGATTCTGTAAGTCAGAAAAGAAAGGGCAGGGACAGCATACCCCTCCTGAAAAATGAGAAGGGAGAACTGAGAACAGTGGACATGGAGAAGGGTGAAGTACTCAGTGACTGCCTCAGTCTTTGCTGGCAGCCAGACTTCCCATATCACTCAAGTCTTTGAGCCTCCAGGCCAACTGCATCCTGAGCTGCATCAAAATTGGAGTGACCAAGAAAGGTGATTCTCGCCCTCTACTCCACCCTTGTGAGACCCCATCTGGAGTGCTGCATCCAGCTCTGGGGTCCCCAGCACAAGAAGGACTCGGACCTGTTGGAACTAGTCCAGAGCAGGCCATGAAGATGATCAGAGGGAAGGAGCACCCCTCCTGTGATGTCAGGCTGAGAGACTTGGGCTCATTCAGCCGGGAGAGGAGAAGGCTCTGGGGTGACCTCACTGGGGCCTTCCAGTACTTCAAGGGGATTTGTAAAAAAAATGAAAATGACTTTTAAATGGGTAGATAGTGATAGGACAACAGGGAATGGTTTTAAAAGGAGATATTTAGATTAGATGTTAGGGTGGAATTTTTTACTGATGGTGGTGAGGCACTGGAACAGTTTGTCCAGAGATGTGGATACCCCCTTCCTGGAAGTGTTCAAGGCCAGTTTGGATGGGGCTCACTGGATCAGCAACCTGATCTATTGGGTGGCCTTCCTATCTGTGGCGGGTGAAGGTTGCAACTAGATGATATTTAAAGTTCTTTCCAACTGAAAACATTCTGTGATTCTATGTTTAAATTTTAAATGTGTTTAAATGTGTTTTAAAATGTTTAGTCACATTTATTATGAGGTCAGATAACTTTGAAACACTATGGGAAGGCAGGACTGAAAATTTCGGTGGGAAAATTTCACATGCTTGCAACAAGCTCTTTTGCTTAGAGAGTATTCTGGTCCACTCTGTTGGAATTAGAGCTTCCTCATGCTACTTGGTAAGCCCATAGAATGTCTGAGTGCTGGAGTGATGGAGAAATGCCTGCCAAGTGCAGCCAGTTATTAGAAAGGTGCTTATACTTCTGTATTTATGACTTGGAAAAGGTAGTTTTTCTATATTGGAAGTGCAACAAAAAAATTTAATCATTGTATTACAGTATTGTTCTTTCACACTGTGTATGTGAGCATGATACCTTCTCTTAAAAGTTGTAGTTATGGCTATTAATAGATTATTTAAGCAGTATATTTTCATGTAGTTTGGATATTGTAAAATGGCAGAATGAAATGCATGTGATGAATAATGAAATTAATTTGAAAAAGTTTATAGTTATTTTGTCTGAGAAATGCACCATGGTTGTTAGATCTTTACAGGGTCCATTGTATGGTGGAAATGCCTACAACTGAAGTAAATAGTTTTACATTTTCTGTGTATCTAAAGTATTTGAACAAACATAAAACTGAGCAGCCATTCTTCCTTTAATATGAACACATTCTACTCTCTTTGGCTCTGCAATGTGAGGTTGTATTTGGGTACTGTTACCTTGGAATTTTAATCTTATTTACACAAGGTCTTGGTTACAGTTGCCTAGTAACATGCTGTGGAAAACGGATTTGTTGATTTATGATAATATATCTACAATATCCTTATAATTAGAGATGTTGAAAGGAAAGCAAGTGCACAATATGGGTGTTTCAGCTGTGTGTATGTTTCTAGTAGCTTCTGTTTTCACTATGTATCTTACAATGAGTGTCTTTGTAGGGCTTGGTGTTTTATGTAACTCACCTGACTCAGAGCATAGTACCAGATTTTGTGGTAGTTGTGGATAATGCTGTTTTACAGCATTTGTAGGTGAACCTGAAATCCTGAGATATAGCAAATAACTTCCACTGGACTGCAGTTCCACCATGGCAGCAATTTTCTCAGGCTTGCTTTGATGTCAGGAATATATCAGGAGAAATTGTGTGCGTGTGATAGAGGGAGAGAGGCACTTGTGCATGGTGTTACACTCACATTCCTAGGAGAGAGAAGTGTGTTGGAGATTAAGCATCATGAGACTTATAAAACATCTCTTTTGACAGCTGAAGGAAGTATCTAGAGAAGTGTTGGCTGTTGTATATTGCATGTCTTCAAGTACTTAAAATTACTATATTTTAAGGTTTCCTGAAACGTTTGAAGTATTTTGTTTCTTTGCAAACAGGGCTTAAGATTTCTGTTTACCTCCTCTGCAGTATATTACAGAAGAATTTAGAAACTGAGAAGTTTCTAACACTAGCTAATTGTTCAAAATGCCTGTGAAGGCAAAAATTAAGCATGGGCCTCTGGGACAGATGGAGTGTTATTAAAATCCTAGAGCCTACTTTAATCACAGACCCAACCCCATGAAAAAATGCAAATTAATTTAACAAATTTATATATAAACCAAACTAAAAGTCTTGTATGATGAGGGCTGAATTTAGTCTCTTGTGGTTTAGAATATAAAACTCAAAACATTAAAAAAAGTGTGAGGCCAGATAACAGGAGGTTTTGTGCAGGGCAAAACACATTGGTGTTATATAATGAAATAATAATAGTCTTGCTGTTCTGCCTACTGTATTTGCCTGTTTCCTTGTGAAATGAGGTTTTTCAGGTTCCTGTGAGGCTGAGAAGATTTACAAAGACAAAGTACATCTGATTTCTTCAGGTTTCTTCTGTATGTAATGCAAGAATGCAGAGATAATTATTATTGTAAAAGTGCCATTCACAGGCCTTAGCTCAGTTGAATGTTTTGCTTCCTGCTTTCAAATGCTTGTAGCCTTTTATGGTTGTTTCACTATTATCATATCCCTTGGCTGGAAAACTGTGGGTGGCATTCATCTTGCCTACCTTTGACATATCCCACACCGACGTACATAAGTCGAAATCATGGTAATAGTCCTGTTTTTGTAGTAGGTGGAGAAATAAATGCCTTAAGATTTCAGTTCATCTGACTCATTTTATGATAGATGAAACAGACTTTATTCATCTTTAATTATGTTAACCTAATCTGCATGAGTTGGCTTGGATACAGAGGCTTATCTTTCATGAAGAGAATCCTCTGTGAGAGAACCAGTTTACAATGGCTGTCCCTGGACAGCTGTCAGAACCAAGTATCTTCATTTTCTGGAGCTCATACCAACTCAGGTTTCCAAGCCTTTAGTATTTCATAGGCATTCAAGCAAGTTTGTGGAGAGGAAAGATTTCAGTTGTTCCACTCCATTTTTAAGCCTATTTTTGAGCTCTGCCTGTCACCTCACTACGCACTGAGTTCCTGCACCATTGCCTTCACATTCTTGTGTTATTCAAACCTGCATGATAAATTAAAAACAAAAAAACCAGCTACAAGAAAATCCAGCATTTTGTATCTCAAAATATTAATCTCATGGTTTTAGAAGAAAAATATTAATTGTTCTGGTTTTGGTGATCTTTTTATGCATCTCCAGGCTGCACTTGAATAATGTGTTCACAGCTGATCCCCACAATTCAATAAAGATAGGACAGACAGGAGAAGGTCCAAAAGAGGGCCACAAAAATGATCAAGGGGCAGTGGAAACTGCCCTTTGAGGAAAGATTGAAGGCATTAGGAATTTTCTTCCTGGAGAAGAGAAGACTCAAGGAGGCCCTCACTGGAGTGTTCCAGTACTTACAGGGCAGCTACAGAGAGGGAGAAGGCTCTCTCTTTGCAAGGAACCATATGAAGAAGACAAGGGTACAGGTTGCACTGGGAGAACATTGATCTTGACACAAGAATTTATTTTATTTATTATAGTAAGAACATCCTCTCCAGGGATGTACAAGAGTCTGCATCAGTGGAAGTTTTCAAAATGCGATTGGAGGCTAGATAATCTCACCTGGGACCACTGTCCCATGTAAGGCTGATCTGGATGGTCTTTTGAGGCCCCTTCCAACCTGGGCTGTTCAGTGATTGTATGACAGATCTGAAATTTATGTCAGTATTGTCTTGGGTCTAATAATCAAGGACAGTTGTGAATTCCTCAGGCATGGTTATGAGGAAAATTAGGGGAATTCAGATAATTTATTTTGTATTGATGAGTTTATGGAGATTTGATTTGTTATAAGCTCTTTTAAAACTGATAGTGCAGGGCTTATTCAACTCAGATTTATGAATTTTGAGCTACATGTTAGACTGACATTTAAAAAAATATGTCATATAGCCTGAGGAAAAAAGGTTTCACAGACAAAAATATTGCAAAATGTCTGAATTTAGTCATATGCCTTTTTAAATCTTAATGAGAAATATAGAATAACTCAGCAGTAAGCATCTCTGCTATTTAGAAAATATATTTCTAAATGCATCTCTTAAAAGCAAACTACATGGAACTGGATTGGTCTCTTAGACTGCATGCAGAGGACAGCAAGATAAAACATCCAGAAATACATGATGACACTGTATGGCAGGCTGTGACCTATGAGCAGTGACCTTTTTCTTCCAAGACACAGGACTGCAGTCACTTGGGGCACCCCTGCAGCCAGACAGCAAAGAAGGGCCATATTCTTTTATTTAGGATGTGATGGAGTGCCGGTTTATTTTTCCTTTTTTCCCCCCATTTATTTTTGTCCTTTCAGAATGATTTGATTAATTGGCATTCAGTGTTTTGGAAACCCTTTCTATAGTCTTTCATTAAACAAAAAAATTAATTTGCTCAGTCCAATTTAGCAATTTATCTCTTTTCTCCAAGCGCTCTATTTGTTTTGTAGTTTCCTGTGTGCTTTGTCAGTCTTTTATGAAAAAGGGTGATGTACAAATTCTTGGGCAGAAGTCTATGTGCGTGCAACTCCATACCTAGTAATTCCTCAATTTATAGAATAAAGATCAGTCCTTAACTTTTTCACATATACAAATACTATTCAATGAATTCTGTTAAATGTAACTTCTTCTGTTAGCTTCTGAGCTCAAGGAAAACTTTTGCTGATGTTGGAGATAATTCTGTACACAGTGAAAGCAGTACTTCCAGAATGCTCTGCTGGTTAGTCATGAGGCTTTTTTATTGACCAGGCTCTTGGGGGTGGTGGTTGGCAGTAGGATGCTCGTTAGTCAGGGCTGCAACACCAGCGAGTTCCGCTGACCCTGCCTCTCATGGGATGAAGCCGTGGCCTTGCAGTGGCTCCATCTGCTGTAGGTAGAAAATGGGGACCATCCTGTGACACTCTGCCTGTACAAGGAGCAGAATTCTCCCTGTCTTATCCAGGTGAATTTCTGCCCAAAGCAGAGCATCATGCTGCCTTTCTGGAGATACAGTCGCTCACTTGGTAACGCAGTTTCCATCAAGCAGGTACCCACCTTGTTCAGTCTCTCAGGTGTTTATTTCCCAGTTGTGATGAAACATGGAGGCTCTTTCCTGCTGTTGCTTTTAGGTGTTTGCCTGGGCCTGCTGGATGGCATGCTCTTAGAACGTTTGAAAAAGCAAGATTTAAATATCTGTTATCCCTACGAATTTTTTTCCCCTCTTTGATTAACAAAGATGAACAATGACCATTTTGAGGTAGGAAAAAACCTTTAATAATATTTTAGAAATGCAAGTCCTTCTGCATCACCTTTAGAGTTCCTTCTACAACCAGTAGAACTTGTCTTCAATGTGAAAAAAGTATTTTACTAAGAAAGAAGCACTATCACAGAATGTTCCATTTGGTTTGATGGTTGATGTTTTGGATTTATTACTAATTAATAACATGGAACTGTATTTCACAGAGAAAGAGAAGTTCACAGTTGGGCCATGTGTGGCTGTTATCTGACTATTTTTGTTGTCACTCACCAAGTTTGATTAACAACTCACGAAGTTGTTGATTAACAAACTTGGTGCTTAAAAAACCTTGAGGCTGGTGAGCACAGTAATCTATAATCTATCACAGTGAGAGAACCCACAAAAGTGTTTTCTTTGAAAGAAGATAGAATTCCTTATTTAAAAAGATTGTTTCTTAAGCATTTAAAAACTGTTACACAGGCAGATATTTTAATTAGTTAGAAAATATTCCATTTGATTTATTGTTATTTGTCCTTTTTCATGTATTCTTTCCCTTCTCATTTAGTTGTGGAGTGAAATTTTGCAGAAGATAGGCATTTAATACTAAATTTCTGGCCTAGTTATAAATGTACCTATAATCTCATAAATATTATTCTGACATTATCTGTGAAGTGAAAGGGAAGTTATGAATATGCTTCTTGTTCTGTCCTTATAATGCCTTATGTAAGATGTATACTTCAGACTGTACATAAATTACCATTTTCTTTTTTCATAGAACACTTCCAGTATAATGAAAAATTATAATTCTTGGATATTTATGTTAGCTTACTTTGAATATTGGTTAGATTTTTGACCACCAAGGATATCTGGTGGAAATGTATCAGTTCCATACCAATATTCTTTGTAAATAAAATACATGGGAAAATAGTGAATCTGGTTAGATAGTGGATGTCATATTGGTCTGACTAGCATTAAGTGTTAATTTTCATTTTGTCGATTAATATAGTAATGTATAAAACCAGAAGAGAGCACCCCTTAACCCCAAGTTTCTTCATTGATGATAAAATCCTATCTCTTTAAAAATATAAGGTGCCCTTCATGTTTGGGTGTTCCCTTAGGTAATGATGAGAGTGAGCAAACCATATACCTGTGGTGTTGGGTTCTTTCCTAATGCACTGCTGGGGGGGCTCTAAATGGTAGTGGGGGGGAAAAGCCCAGGGTGTGAGATTTGGAAAGTTATGGCTGAGCTGGGTAAGGGAAATTCAGTGGAAATGGGACTTACTGTTTTTACACGGATCTTTGTGTTATTTCTTACAAGCGAAAAGACACCAAAGACTTGTCCTTGCTTTGGCTGGCTCACAGGACTAGGCTGGGGAGGACACAGTTTATTGTAGTAATTGGCACACAGCAATGGGTGATGTACCTAGCAAAGTGCCTGGGGCTATTTCAGCTCGTGGCACGAGTGGCCAAGCATGAACCCAGTGCAGGTCTGTGGTCAGGAGCTGTACTCAGCACACACCAGTAAGGAAATAAGGTAATAATATCTAGTGGTGGAGCAGTGTCATTTTGTCTACCCTAAGTGGAAATAAATTAATATTAATGAAGGCACTAATAGAAATTAAATGACAAATCAATGTAATTATTCCCATTGTTCTGTGTGTCTTTTTATAAAAATATAGCTAATGCATGCATTTATCTTAGTGTAGTGCATGGAACAGCTAAAGACTGGAAACCAACGTATCATTTTAGCCCATCTTGCGCTGCAGTAGGACTGTTTACCTAAACTATGCTGACTATGTTTTTAAATCTGTTCTTACAATTTAGTTTGCTTAGAGTCCTTGTTGTGTTATGTCCTTATAATTCTTATCTTTTCTGGAATTAATCTTATTTTCTGTAGCTTTATCTCAGTTATTTTTCTTCTTTCCTAGTGGGTGTTGAGAACAATTGCTACCTCTGCTTTTTTGTAATGTTTTATACATATTGTAATGTTGTTCCCATAGATCATGTCAGACTTTCTTTTTAAACTGGAGATCCCCTAAATTCCTCTAGTCCTTTTTAATACTTTAAGAAACTCTTATAATTCCTGCTGATTTCCACAGATTCCTCCTAGTTTGTCTTTTTTCAGCATGAAATTTACATTTTAACAACAGTGTTATATATTATACTGATGACTTGCATTTAGCCTGTCTTCTCTTATCAGTTCCAGAGATTCTCTTCCCAACTGTTTTATAGACAAAAACAAGCTAATGGGAAATGTGACACTGAAAAGTTCTGAGAAGGTATCTAAAAGGAGGAATACATGTCAGGTGGCTCAAATAGGCATCTCCAAAGAAGAACAAGTTGTTTACTGTCTGTAGGAAGCTGATTATGGGAATGCTTCTGTCATATTAATTTGATTTTATAATGCAGCTGATGACAGAAGTTGTAATCCTCACTGGTGGGGTGCCAGTAGGGCAGCAGGCTGTGGTCGTGGTAGGGTCAGAGTGCATTAGGAAGAGCCATGGCTGCCCAAGGTGGTGGTCCTGTCCAGTGGATGGACAACTGCTAGGATCTGAGGAGACCTAATTTCTGTGCAGGACTTCTTGGTTCTGCTGGATCACAGAACAATTTGTTCCTTTACACCTGAGTGCTCTTTTATTCTGTTAAATGAGGAGACTGATTTGCTATGCTCGTGAAAAGCTCTGTGTAAGAGCTAATTTGTATGCTATTTGTTCTTACAAACATGTTTTGAAATTACATGGTGGGATACTATTACATAAAAAAATTAAATAAAGAGTATACTCTTGAATACGTATAGGTTTATTTCAAGATAGCGTGAAACATTGCTTTAGTTACTAGGCACCTGTATTTTCTGTTTAAAGTGTACATTCATTGAAGAACTATTGGAACACTGTGAGAGCAGCTATATTGCACAATTGCATGATTTGTAAAAGATGCAGTGAAAGCACCTGAAATTAAAGGATGTATTTGGCCCTGTGTCAGCTTCCTGGTTAGTACTGAAAAATGTTAAATCCCCCCAAACTCCCTGAGACAAACAGCCCAACATTCTGGCAGGATTAAATGTTTCAGCAGCAGCCTTCTGATGAGAATTACAATTCAGTTCATATACTGAGTAATTAGGGATCAGACTGTCTGTATGAGATGAAATGTCAAGACACTTTTATCACAGCCTCTGTTTCTAAGGAAGAGAACTCTGACTGTATTCCTGGATACCCACATTCAGCAAAATCTGCATGAAAACTTGGGAAATAAAGTGAGCAAATATTTCTTAATCCTTTAAACTTTCATGACTGCAAATATAACACCAGTTATAATACCTTGAGTGTTCATTTCAGCCTCTTCCAGTCTTGTAACTTGCCCAGCTTGTCTGTTTTGTGACAAAGAGCATAGGTTCATCAGCAAAGTGTACAAGAGTGCTCTTAGATTTGTAAGAGTATGAAAAAATTTTGATGTAATTCAAGCAATTTCTGCATTCACTTTGTAGATCAGTTTACATGCTTACATAGGTATTAAATTTTAATGTGATAGCATATAATGCCTGTGTATTAAACATATTTTCATCTTTACTCTCTTTTGCCTAATACACAGAACAAATGTGCACATACTGTTTGATGATCTTCCTTGTGATAGATCAATCCCATATCTTGCTGATAACTGAGCAAAAGTCAAGAAAAGATTATTGTCAACAAGACTTCCCTTAGCAAATCTCCATTAAATCCAATAAACTCTTGCAACTGTCATGAAAACTTTTCCATTTTCTTAATTCTCTTTGAATTTTCTCCACTGAAAATATCCTAGATACAATTTAAAATGTTTCTTCCTCTTCTTTTAAACATAGCATCTCTTTTCATTTAGTTTAGTGACAAAGTAAGAGATGCTGTCAAGTCTTTTTCATGTGGGTGGTTGGTCAGCTGACTGGTTAGTCAGTCTTGGGGCAATACAGAAACAGGGATGTCAGGCCTTCATTTCTGGCTTTACCTCTTGTCTTTTACTGTAGGTTTTTACTTGAAAGAAACTCTGGCATTAGGTACCTTGCCTGTCTCTTTCTGTATTTTAGAGAGTAAGTTCAGTAGTTCTCTGTGGTGTCTGTTCTAGTGACTTGGTGTGCAGAAGCTGCCAAGATGAAAGTGTGAGCTCCATCCATAGTTGTCATCTTAGAGGCTGAGCTGCTGGAAATCCAGAGGTGTGCATCCTGCCATGATGGCTTCCCAGAGCAGGAGTTTCTGCTTGCCCACCTCAGGACTTGAACATTCCCATCTCACCCACCTGAATCCAAAGGAAAATAATGACACCTGAGGCACTGAGTATGATCTGGGCTGGGGAGATGAAGTGAGGGAGCAGTATGTGCCACTCAGTGAGAAGACACTGCCATATCAATGTTCATCCTCCTGTCTCTTTTCCGAAATGGCTATCTGCTATTCTGGGGTTGGTACCTAGTATTTATGGTTATTAGTACAACAAGCCATCAATTCAGTTTCAAAAGAATACAGGATCTGGGGTGTGGCTCTTATACCATATAGGTATTAATAGCCAGGTAACCAGTTACGCATGAGATTTGAGAGCTCAGAGAGGACCTAGAAATTCTGTTTGGATGGGATAGTGATAGTAAGACCACCTGATGCTACCACAATGGAGATCTTGTAGCAGGACTGTGCCCTGCTGTTCACCTGTGCATGTGCAGGAGTTCTGAGTACACTTATATGATGCTGGATGAGCTTCTAGCAGAGAAATTTTCAGCTATAAGCCATAAAGCAAAGTTGCCTGTGAGAAAACGAATGTATTCTCACACATTGAACCAAAACAATCCATATTCTCAGGCTAACTTTGTGTCAACATAAGAGCAGGAATGAAAACATCTCACACCTGCAGAAAACAGTAGGTGAGCCCTTTCCTAATTGGTTAGAGTAATTGTTGATACTTTTTAGCCTATGGTGTTATGAAGTCAGAATAGTAACCAATGAAATATTGTTTGTTACGATGTACACTATAAATTGTGTCCAGTTTTAATAAATCAGTCAGTCTTGCAGTTGAGGAAAAAAACACTGCTTCGTGTCGTGTGTGACTCTACAGCGACATACTTAGGCTGGTTGTGATAGTGTTGCTTTACCCAGCAGGCACAATATCAACATTGCACCAAGTGTCCAAAAAAACACAGGGCCTCCTCATGCTTTGGAGACATGGGAGAAGGTCAGATGCAGCTGGAGAGCAGCAGAGAGGCTGCCTAGTTTGGTGAGCTGGTTGCAAGTGGTTGTTAGTTTCGGTTTTAAACATATTTCTCTCCGACATTCAAAAAAATTTTCTTGAAGTTGTTCAGCTGAAAAATATTGCCCATCTTCTGGAGATGGGAATACTGTAGAAGGGGCATCATTGGGAGAGCCTATTTACATTTTTATTTTAAAAAATACAATATACTCTTGCCTCCCACGCACCTCCAGGAAGGAGCAGGACTTTGATCTTCCTGTGAGGAGGTATTCAGGCCCCAGGTTGCCTGCAAGTGGAGCAGAGCTGAGTCCCAGTGCCTCGAACAGGGTGCTAAAGAGCTGCTTAGCAACGCGCCTCAGCGCCAGCGCCCGCCCCAGCCCGGCGAGGCTGCCAGGGGAGACGAGTTTTCAAAGCGAGATCTTCTATTTAAATATTTCTTACAGTGTACAGATAGCTGGAAAAGAGGGCAGCAGGCAGAATGAAAGCAAAGAAACTGCGGAGGAGGAATGAGAAATAAGGGAAGGGTGTCAAGGCTCTGAGTGAGCAAGGATCCAAGGAAAAATAAGAGTAAAATTGGAGAGGGAAAACTACAGGATGCAGGAGGGGACGTGATTAAGGTATACAGCAGATATTCGGGACTGAAGGTGCGAGAAGAGGGAGGTCTTCACATCTTCAGGATGAATGTTTGGCAGTAATATATTACCAAAGTGAAATGATACTGAAATAAGATGGTACAACAGCCATGATGGAATTTCTGTATTGTTTTTCTTTCATTCACTTATTTTCAGAATGAATTCAGAAACAGTTAAATACAATTATGCAGTAACTATGCTGTATTAAGTGTTCACAGTAAAATGACTTAGTAGCCCTTATTAGGAGAGAATTAGAAAAAGTGAGCAAGTTCTGTACAAGTTTTTATGCTCTTAACTTCTCTTTGTTGAAGACAGCAATTAATTAGTCTGTATCACTACAAGTGCTTTCTCCCCTTTTCTGTGTAGACACAGACAAATTAAGAATTTCATTTATCATCAGAATTTTTTTGATTTGATGAAATAGAGAGTTAGCAACATTGCCTTTTTCTTTCTAGTTTCCTTAGCAGCTGCAATTGCCCTTTACTTCTCCCTTATGCTTGCTTCCGTGCTGCTTGAAAATTCTCTTTACTCTCTTATCCTTGACGTTATTGCTAATTCTCTGGCAGTCTCTTTTTTGATCTCCATTACTCCCTGGAAATTGCACTTTAGCTTGGTAACAACAGTTTTTACCTGGTCTCTTTATAAGAGACCTTCTACACTTGATGTACCTGGGTATTTCTGATGACATGAGAATCATCAGTCATGTTTATGAGAAATTCTTTTCTTCTTCAGGCTCCACAATGTTTTTTCTTCCCTTCTCCCTCCCCTCCCCCCCACAGGTTTGGGTATGGGTTTTGCCAGATTTTGTGCCATCTTCTAGTGCCTTACATGCTGCTTTATTTATGATGTGGGGAAAGAGAATTCCATCAGGCCTCTTCTTGTCTGACTTGGTAATATCCCTGGGTAACCTTGTTTTGTTTTGGGACTGTATGTGATGGGTGTCTATAGGGATTTAATAGATGAGCTTCCCTCCTTTGTGTTAGACTTTTCCAGTGGCATTCTGCTAACAAAATGTAAACATGGCCAAACCTGTTCATTTTTTTCCCCAGGCTCCTGTACTTCTGCATTTCCTTGAGAGCCACTGTCCTCATCTTCTGTCCTGTGTAAGCAAAACTGTGATACATAACTTCCATACCTCTTCCATTGCCCTCAGCTTGATACAATTTCCTACTGCATTTCGCTCATTGCCTCTCCAGTAAGGTCCCCTTGTCTGTATTTCTGTTTTGAAACTGTTATCTTGTCTTTGATGGTTTGTTTGGCACCTTCTATTTACTTGCATGTCTATTTCTCCATCTCCTGCCTCTATCCAACCTCTCTAAATGTGATCAGGAGCTGCCCTATTTAGTCTCTGGTTTTGACTTTACCTACTGGATTCCTATTAACTCCTTTTACATCCCCTCCAGTTCCATTCTTGTCTTTAGAATCTTGATTCCATTCTCATTGAAATCCCTCCTTTGTGAACAAGCATTGAATAGGACTTTTAAATCCTGTTTTTCCTAATGCATCTTCATTAAAGCTTACTTTACGAAGTAAAACGAGTCAGAAAATACAGAAAGTAAGCAAAAGCTCACTCCTAACCCTGACTACAACATTCCTGCTTTAGTCTCTCTTTCAACTGCTTTGACCTTCATTACTGCTTCTTCTTGTGTTGTCTATATAGATTATTAACAACTGTATCAAGGATTCAATTTTTCTTGCACAGTACTGGCACACTGTGGGTGTTGTATAAAAAGAAGATGGTGACGAGGATTTAGCAAATTTAGTACACTTTGAGATTTTATTTTAATGTTTGACAGTCTTTTTTTTAGTATTTAATTAGCATTTTCTTAATCTAATAGAATGACTCCTGCAGTATGCACCTTACGAAAAAAGTCTATGGATTTTAAGCTTGTTTTGTTGTTTAGAATTTTTTTAATAAACAGAAATTTCTGTCCAGCTTGCTGCTAATAGCAGCAAACATATGTTGTCATCCAATCCCATTCCTCAAGCTTTTAATTTTCCTAAATCTCATAAAGTTTAATAACAGTGTTCTATGTATGTGCTGTGGCTGTAAGATGTGTACATTGGAGAATTATGGAAGGGTTGACTAATTCCTAAGGCAAAATCAAGGTATTGATTTAACTTTAGTTCCTATTGGTACAGGCACACAAACTGAGTTTGTTTTCCAGTTTTGAATACTTTTCATGTATAAGATCCAAGTTAAGTATGCAGGGAATGGAAATTTCCGCTGTCAGATTCTCCTTGCAGTGAAATAGCTTGCCTCCCACACTCTGTAGTAGTATTATATTCACAGTCCTACACAGGGTATGCCTGATCTGTTCCTTCACCACGTCATGCTCAAACAGGGGCTGAGGTGGAGCTTCAGATGTCACTGTACAAGTACTTGTAGGTTTGCATTGTTTCTGTGGCTCACTGAGCCGTCCATCAAAGAACTGAACTACTGTGTCAGTATCACTACCAGAACATAACTGTGGAATGGTGGAAAACAGATTCAGTAAGATAAAGTCCTACAGAATTAATCCTGTGTGTAAGACGCTGTAAAATGTAGGACCTACTTACTTACCTTTATAATACATGGAAAAAAGTGCACACCCAGGGGGAAATTGCCACTAGGTAATCAGGATTTTCCAGCAGTGACTCAAATAAGCTAAGACATTCAAAGTCTTGTGATTTGCAGTTTTGTATTGTACTCCAAGGTTACATCAGTTGTTTTAAAGATGGTAGAAACTAATTTTTTCGTATCAACTGTAGATGACTATCTGCAGTGTTGGAAAAATCAGTGTTTGATTCTCATTCTGAAAGTGATTTTGAGTTGACTTTAAACATGCATTAGTGTTTTCTTTATTTATTCTTAGTCCTAGATTAAAGCTACTACAGCCTGGGGAGAAGACAAAGCAAAGAAATGCAGACTGGAGTACAGTTAACTCAATTTTTGAATGTGATGTTTGCATTGTAAGGTTAAACACTGTGTATGTGCCATGGAAGTTCTTGGAAGGCCTTGGCAATTGCTGAGCTGCCTTGAATGATAAAGGTTTAGAAAATATGGGTATGTCTATAGCTGCCCTGCTATGAGAAAAGCTGAAAAGCTGTTGCTCCTGCTGGATGTTGCTTTACTGCTGGGTGCTCAGCAGTTGGGACAATAGGGTGTATTATTTCAGTAGGGGCAGAGCATTTGCAAAAGTTTCTAAGCCACTCTTATTGCAACAGAAACTGAGTTCCTTTTGTTTCTTTTTTTCCCTTGTAAAAATAGATGACGTCTTTCTTAAATTCACTTTGAATGCTTGACTTTGAAATCTCACAACTTTTTGTCTGCTACACTCAGAACTTACTTCTGTGAATATTTAGAAATTATTGTGTGTAATTGTAATCAGCTGTATTGTTGGAAAACTTGTGTTAAATGTTGCTTGCTGCATGGCTGTGATTTACGGTGACTGCAACAATTCATGGCTTGATACTTGCTGTGGGTATCAATGAGAAATTGCAAGGGTGTTATTTCACTGAGCTGCATTTGACCATTTTCCAGCTACTCTCATTTTCAACTGATGTCAGAGGAGTACAAGGTTTCTCAGGCATGAGATAATGTTACAGCCTTGGCATAGTGAGCAGCCACATGGGCCAGACTGGCTGCTGCATTTTCCCATGGAAAAAGATGCAAAATTCTATCATTGCACAATTGACAAAAAATATGCCCAAAACTGAGGGAAACCATGCATGTTCCTTTTAGGGCAAATGTTGGTCTGTGTCAGTATTCAGTGATAATGGTGGTGAGATGGCATGATTTTCTGTTAGGAATATGCCACCATGGTATAAACTGTAATGGCTGCAGTTTAAATGCTTGAGTTGTCTCTGTATGTTTGGCACAGTTTTAGTATTACTGCTTCCAGCTGTTCAGCATTGAGCATTAATTTTTGAGATTGTTAGATGCTGTAAATTAGAATGCTGTCTTTCTTGTTTGAAATGGTTACAGAGGAAATGAAGTATCTCTACTGAAATGCTTATTCATTAAGTTAATGTAATTTAACAACACATTATGCAGAAGAAGCCAGAAATGAAACTAGAGGATTGTTTAACAATTAGTAAATCTTGCATGAATAGACACTGGGAGAGACTGGAGAAAGATGAGTATTGCTTCTCTCTCAAATTTCTAGTAGAATGGCTTTATGATGATTTAAAATACAAGATCAAATCACTTCTTAATTTTGATGAGTTTGAAAGAAAGAAAAATCGAAGAAAGTTATAAAACAGTTGATGACATCCAGAAAAAGACAAGCACAAAAGGTCAGAGAAATTTTGCATGATTCAATGTATGAATAATACATTATTTTCCAGAGAATATTTTATGAACTGATTGTCCTTTGTTATGTTTATGTGTGAGAATTGGGTTTTGTCACCAGCAAGAAGAATTCATTTTCCTGTAGCTTTCTCTTAAATGCTAATTTATTGCGATGAAAGATGCCAAAGTGACAGATCTGAAGAATGAAGCCCTCTATTTATCTTCTGAATGGATGGAGCACGAGTAGCAGTGAAGCCTTTCTCATGCTCTTTTGCCAGTGCGCCACAATCTTTTTACCATATCCTGAGCATATTTTTACCAGTGAGAGGTGCTTATTCATTCCATAGTTTCCTTAATGGACTACCAAGGGTATCAATTA
>VZTR01027780.1:0-17097 GCA_013400775.1 Chaetops frenatus | reverse complement strand
AGTGAACATTAGCTTTACAGCTTGGATATCTGCCCAGTAGGAACAGAAACTACCAACTCTTTCACACGGGCCATAGGACAACCGTCAGAGCAGTGAATTAGTGTCACTGCAGACAGGAGCTGCTCGCAGCTGAGCAAAGCAAGGACAGAAAGATCCTAGCCTTAACCGCCAAACATCTTAATGCCTAGCTCCAGTTTAGCTCACTTGTCCTTACACTGTGCAATAATTTTTAAGACTCTAAAGCTGCCATACTACAGATGCTGCTGTAAAGCAATGAGTAAATAATAAATGAAATAAGTTTTTGTGCGTGTGTTGTCTCAGTGTCCTTTTATCCGCTCTGTATGAGCTTGATATGAGTAGTACCGGTGCTTTTAAAAACCTAGGACTAGAAAATAGGGTTACTCTGGCTTAGAGCTAGCATTTACATTCCAGTTTTAATTGCAATGTTATTCTTGGTTTGGTTGTGGTTCCTGAGTTTAATTCCCTGGTTTTACACACATTAAAATAGAAATAAGAAAAAAAACATTGCGGAAAACAGCACGATAAACTGGAATCTTGTATAAAGCGTGAGTAAGATAAAAGCAATACTTGTTTACATTAGTTTGCTTGAACATTCCTGTTCTTAACAATTCTTTCTGTGTGTCTAGCACCATATCACACCAGTTATTCTACAGCAGATTTCTTCCTGTGAGCCTTGTCCAGGCTTGTTAAGACTTGCACATTGAGCTGGAAACTCTCCTGATTCCCTCCTACTTCCAGCTCCCTTGTCAGCTATGTGCTCCAAATGCAGGCACAATTCTGACCCCTCAGACTGGTTCTGGCTTGCTCAAAACCCAGGGCCTAACCCAGGAGAGATGTTCACACCGCCTGTGTTTCACAGCCCTTTGCAGAGTGACTGTAGAGCCTGCTCAGAAAAGTGACGTTTAATTAACAAGGGGGTGACTTTGTAACATATTAATTAAATCAGATTAAACTAGGCCACTTTACTTATGAATGAAAATGTCCACATGGGGGTTTAATATGTTTTAACTAATGCATTTTGAACTTACACTTGAATTCAATTTCGCTCAGCATTCACAATTTTCCCTGTGCAGACATGCCCATAGAATTTTAAATTAAGAAAAGATTTGATGCAATATCTAATAAAGGCCCACCCCTACTTCACCCCCAGGAATTAGATCTGCAAGTTCTGTCTGTCAGAGTTGTTGTGGTGTTCCTTATGCTCCTTTCCAGTCAATTTCCAGTCCTGACAAGGATTGTGGAAACCAGGTATGTGTTTTTCAAAGCAAGCTGAGCTACCATATTTCATTGTTTGTGCACTCTAGGCACCAGTAAGGGAACATTTGGGATGCCACACTCTCATACTTAAGCACTGTGTGGTTTTTTCTTTTTTGTTTTTTTCCTACCTCCCAGGTAAAAGACTAAAACGTAGACTCATTCTGACTGTGTTGATCTCTGACTCAATGAATGTTGAAATACTTCTTGAAAAGTCAGGTGTCTCTGAAGAGAGAAAGATTAAATGAGACCTCTCCTGAGTACTTAGTGATGCAGCACTTAAGGCAAGACGCTGTCTAATAATGCTTTGTGTCAAAGAAAATTACAGCTTGAGAAGGTGAGGTAGTGTTTCTTAAAATAAAAATATTTACATTCAGTTTGCTCAGAAATTGTATTTTAAAAATTGGCTCTTATTGAAGTGAAAAAACAATTCTTGCAGTTGTTAGTTTTAGTCAGAAAGTTAATAGATTTGGAATGAAAATAACTTTACTCATAAGACACACAAGCTGTAAACCTAATAGAATTTTTTTCTCTATTTTAAAAGCTGAGAGAGGGGACAATTTACTTACTGATTTTTCTTTTTACTTATAAATATACAAATATGGAATAATTGTTGCATTTTTATACAATATCTGAATGAGATTGATGTTGGGGATCTTACTTGGGAATACTACTGTTTTCTTATTTCATAGACATAGCTAGTAAAACAATTTTATATGATTTGTTTGTAGTAACTGTGGTTAGAATTCTTCTAAAAAGAGCATAAAAGATAGCCAAATTGTGTGAAGCTTTTAAATATAATATTTTTAAAGATTCTTTTAGTAGTTATCAAATTACACTTTCTTCATAGTCACAAGTAGCCATTTTTGTCTGTTTCCCAATGCCAGAAATTTTGAAATTCCCGTTCTGCTGCCTTTGCTGGCTCTTCTTTTATTTCTCTGTTCTGAGAAGACAAACATTTTCTGGGGCCTGATTTCCCCATTATTTATATTTGAGTTAGGGAAACTCATTTTAGCAAACTCTTTTCTGCCAACCTTCTGATTCACCTTACATCTTGTTTAAAAGGGAAATAACAAAACCTTTTTATTGTTTAGCTATGTAGAATCTGTTTTTCTTCATGTAATTGTGAGGAAATTGACCTATAATAATGGGCTATCTAGACAACACCAGCATTTGTGGATGTCAAACACCACAGACCACAAGCATCTGTTCACAGTAGTTCCCCAACAGTATCTATATCTTCAGACTAGATATTAGCTGTCTTGTTTTTCATAAATCTTATTAAGTTTATAAAAATTCCTGTGTGTACACACATTTTAAAGGTTTTTACTGTAGGAAGTTGGAATTTCCAGCTGTATATTGTTCTGGAATAATTGAAGAAATTGTTTGTAGTCCTGACATTAGTTTGGATGTTGCTTTGTGATCAGTTTAAATTGATTTCAGACTGCATTGCCATTGAAAGCCTCAGTTCTGTCCTCCCTTCTGCTTCCATCACTTTCACCTTTTTTTGGGATTAGTACTGGTGGTTGTGGGCAGCGTGACTGGCAGTGCTGAAACGAGAGGGACACGGGGATTATACAGCAGGCTGGTGGGGCAGATGTGGTGATGAAGCTCATATTTCGATGGTAACATGGTGTTAGGTGTGTGTATTGATCTAAGCTGATTAGGAAACCAGACTTTGGCCTTTTAAAATTATTTGTAATTTCAGCTGAGTATGCAGCTTGTAGTTATTGCCCTAATTTCAAGTGGAATAGTGGTCCAGATAACTTCAGTGCATGTGAAGATGCTTCCTGCTGTTCATTTCCATATGCCTCTCAATTATTTCCTACTTGCAGAGAGCACGTTCTGTGTTAGCAGGGAGTAACTTTTTTTTCAATGCATGTGTTGGACACCCCACCACCTACTGACCAAGTTTTTGAACTACTGTATTGCTTCTGATTCTTTCTGAATTGTTTCCGTGTTAGGAGGTTTTGTGCGGAGTGAGCAGATGGACAGGATTTTCCAAACAACCTCAAGAGCAGCTATGGTGAAGTACATTCTGACTATAAAGGACTAACATTTAGGCAGACTGTGGGCTCTAACTGCCCTGCCTTCTCTGCCTGTGGCTTGGCTTGGCCAGATACACAAGTTATAGTGGAAAACACTGAGATGATGGCATTACTTTGAGCTGTCAAGATAGACAGAATCCTTGTTTTTCCTCCTCCAAATACAATTAATTCCATCTGCAGTTTCTTCTAATTCCCAGTGGTTTTTATGAAATAAAATCTTAAGTTTCTAATCTAAGAACTAATTGTGAATTAATAGCATCAGTATGTAACAAAGAGAAGGATTAATGCAGGCCCACACATTACCTTTTCCTTTTTGATTACAATTCTGTATTGGATGGATCTCTCAGGACTGCTACCGAGATGTAACATAGTCAGAAAAGTGTTTATACGGTAATGAGAGAGATGTGAGATTTTTTCCATACTCACATCTTGGCTAGGTTTCTGTTTTTTAAAAAATTCTGTTATTATCCTGGTAACAGTCTTACCACAGTTTTGATAAATTGCAGTATTTGTTGGTGGGGACATGGGAATGATTTAGAGTAACTATAGAGAGTTTTGCAAGAAAATCAATGAGATTTGTGTTTTCTGTTGGTTTGCTTTTGTGTTTAAGTGTTGACAATTACTTGTAAAATGTAAGGCCTGCTATTGGAACAGTATTCATGAACTGTGTTTTCAATGTCCTGAGTTTGTTACATACTATAAATTCTTGTGTCTTTTCTGTTTGTTTAATTGAAGAAAATTCTCTTATCAACTTTCTAAACATTGAAGTGTATTTGCTTGTGATGCATGAATTTACATTCATCTTGGAAAGGTAAGTGTTTAAGTGATAGTCTGATGATGATTAGTGTCTTTTCTCATTAATCAGACTGTGCTGCTTTTCTCTTTGTCTATCTCTGCTTTTCATAAGTGTAAATATTTAGTAATCTATGCAAGCTCCATATGATGCTGGAGGAAATATCTGCATCTTGGCTCTTGTTTGCTCTTAAACCTTTTGCTCTGCTATTACTTTGTTCTTGTAGGGATGGTCCTTCATAATTTCCTATATTGTGCATATGTGTTCAGCTATCCTTGATATTAGTAACAGATCAGGCCCTTGCTGTCTGCCATGAGATCTTCTAAATAATTCCACTGGGATTAACACCCTACCAAAGAAGAAAGAGAACTTCTTGAAGAGGGAGAAGACTATTTAGAGAACTGGAAAGACAACAAACCAAAGTTACTCTTTTGTGTCCTTCTCTGTGAGAGAAAGAGGTGTTGATCATTATCTTCCT
Source organism: Chaetops frenatus (assembly GCA_013400775.1). Taxonomy (NCBI): domain Eukaryota; kingdom Metazoa; phylum Chordata; class Aves; order Passeriformes; family Picathartidae; genus Chaetops; species Chaetops frenatus. Next base: position 12,503 of record VZTR01027780.1, on the reverse strand, counting down.
TCACACAACAGACTTTTCAAGAGAGAACTGCTTTTATTTTTCAGCATTGAGCATTTTGTTGGCATGTGGCATAAAAAACCTCGTGTGCAAATTTGTAGTTTAGGCTTAAGAAAAGTAAATACTTCATTGAACTGGAGAGTTTAGAATTCAGCCCACTTTCTAACTCTTCTCTGTCATTGTGATAGTTTGAGAGCTGTGCAAGTAATTTTTTGACAGGACACCTCTTAAAAGTAATGACAAAATACTGATGCTCAGCATCTGTACCGTGTGTTTTCTCAAAGGAGTGAAGAAATAGATGCAAACAAGGAAACATATTCAGTTATCCAGTGGCTCAATTCTGACTCAGTTGATTGTCTATTGCTTCTCTAGAGCAAAGAGGTCTCAGCCTGGCTGAACTGGTGTCTGCTGGGATTTGCTGCTGTGGAGCTCCTGAGCAAGAGCATGGAGTTTGTGTCGTCTCTTGGTGGGCATGGGTGGCAGAGCTATGCCCAGAGGGAGGAAAGATGGGAGTTTGAATCTCTCACTTCCAACTACCAGGCTGGCCGTGGGAGTCTATACCCCGGAGTTTTAAATAGTAGCATCGTGAAGGCCTGTTAGGATAGTTAGCGGGAGCCAGACAGCATTGTTTTGAGCTTCCTAAGCTGGGAGCGAAGCTGGAAGTCTACCTTGAAGTTAATTGCCCTGTTCAGCCAGAGGTATTGGCTGTTCTGAAAGAGGCTCCTGGAAACTGTTTACAAAGCCTTTCCGGGGTGTAAAGAGTGCAGATTTGTCTGTAGCTGGCAACTCAGCCAAATGTCAAACCAGATTGGTTTCAAGCTGATTAGCAAATCTTTCCTTGACGGACATGATGATGAACAAACCAGTCCCTGACTCTCTTCAGATCTCTCAAATTGAAGCCAGTATCCTTGGCATTAGTATCATCAAGCAATGCCCCTAATGAATAGTGGACCACTGTGTAACTCTCTTTCTCTGACTTGTTTAAAGAATTTGATACTTCATTTGGAATACTGATGAGTCTCCTTAATTGCAGTAAGCAGGGCTTTATTTTTCTTGCAGTAGGACATTAGCACGGAATAGTTAATTTTTACTGCTAAATAACCAGACCAACAGCAGCTGCAGTTGTTAGACTTCAGATCACCCCTTTGCCTGGAAAGATATTAAAATCAAAGTTTTGAGAAAGGAGAAACCTATCTTGCTGTTGCTGATTTTAAAGTGCGTAAGATACAAATGCTGCCTTATAAAAAGATGAGAAGGCCTGGCACTGAATTGGTATTCACTCCCTACAGCTCATTTAATGTGTAGTAGATGTAATAAATGTTGCTGCTTATTTATGACAAGCTTGGCACAGCAGCAGTATCCATTAGTAAGTGAACACTTTTGCTGAAATACGTTAAACTATGTAAGTAATTTCAATTGACTTGTAACATAGAATTTTAAAATCTATCTAGTTGGTATATTCTTTGTAATACAAAGCAAGCAATAAATGCTTTGTTTATAAAGATGAGACATTAACATTTGTAATGGTATAATTGATAGTACTAAACATGTATACCAGGCAGTTACAGAAATTTTCATTTGTTTTGCTGTGCCAAGTGAAAATATAAAGGCATTCATCTAAATTAAGGTGCGGATAACTTCCAGTCTGTTGTGTCAAACTCTGTTTCTCTATAGGTCAGTGTCCACTTCCATATCTTTGTCTCCAGTTGTCAGTATCTTATACTGGGTTATTGTTTGTGACTTACTTAGGCGGGTGTAAATCTCTGGCATGTGCCCTAGCATGCTATTAGTGAGAGACTGTGGAAACATTACACAAAGTGTTTTTGAGGAGGGGGATTAAATGTGGTTAAATTTCCAAAGGAGAAATATTATTTCTTGAACAGCCATTAATATTGATGCTTGGACCCTGGTATGTTGTTCTTTTGTGAGTAATGAATCCTTACGATCCTTGGACACATTCACAATGACAACCAAAATGACTGTCTAAAAGTGAAAATTAGCCTCTCTATCACCTCTTCTGTGCTTGCTGATCTTTTGTTATGGCACAGGGCTTTTGGAATTGAATTTATTAGAGCTGGAGCTGTGTAGTTTTGTTTGTGGCTGTTTTAAATTTTTCAGCCCTCTCTTCTAAGTTGCTGTCTGGTTCAGAATCTTTTTGATCCCTTTCCTCTCTCTTACATACTGCCCATAAGAGGGCTAGAATTATACCCCATCATTTGGCTCTTCATTGTACTTGGCATCTTTGAGGAGTGAGCCCTAAAATAACTGTTGAGAGACTTTGTTTAGCAAGAATAATGATAGTTTGTTCACAGACTTATTTTCTGCTTTTAGGAATTAGATATGCTCCCATTCTGAAAAAAATTGCTGATTTTGGAGACCGTATTCTGTTTGCTTTGAGCAGCCACATCTCACGTAATCAGTTAATAAAAAGGAAGTGTTGAATTTTGATAGTTAAAAGAAGCTGAACCACTGACTGAAGTTGCCATTTCTTCTTGCCATTCACAGGCTTTAGAAGGCAAAATTCTAGTGGTATGCTCTGTTTATAGGGAGTTAGAAGGAAATTGCACAATTCAAGAGAGACATCATTTTGCAAAAGGTGCAAATTGTAGCTGGCTTTAGAGCTGCAAATAATTGCTTTGATTTGTTGACTTAAAATTGTAAGGCGGGGGAGAGAAAAGCACTGCTGGTGTTACTTCATGCAGCCTCTGCTGGAAACTCTTGGTGGCATGTTGTGTGTGTCTCAATTGACACTGTTCTGCTGCTGTTATTGTCAACAAGCAACCTCAAACCAGCTGGGACTCTGCCCCTATATGTATTGTGTACAGTATTACTTTGTCTCATACTAGGAAAACAATTGTTTCCCTATTTGGCTTTGCATAACAGTGAAAGATTTATGCTTCTTTCTGTCTGAAGGAAGGTTACCTATTGTGATTTTTCTGGAAGGGAACCTGAACAGGGTTCAAATTGCTGTGTGCCAAAGGAGTTAGTTAAGTAAGTTAAACTCAAAATAAGGATGTCCTTGAGAAATAGTTTGTGAAAATATCTGTTTTACTTACATAAAAAAATTATAAAAGCTGAAGACCATGTTGAAACAGCAACTTCTATCCACGGCTGAGGTATTAAACCACACCAGTTCTCTTAGCTGTCTGTTAATAAACTAGAGACCACATGTAGGTCCCAGCTGTATTTTCTTCTACTTATCTGTCACCTTATAAAGACTATTCATGTTGTGTATCCTTTCCACATGGATATATTTATAAATGAGAAGGATGCCTCCAAACCCCTGTTTGTCAGCTCCTGTATTGAACCAAGCTCTGCTTTAAGAGTTGAGCATTACACTCTTGCAGGGGGTAAAGAGGGGGCTGTGTTGATTCCTCTTTCCCGGTAGCCTATACTAAAATGTTGAGTAAAGATCATGGAAACAGCCATATGGGGTCAAGCAGAGCTCCACATAGTGCATGTCCTATTTGTAACAGTAGCCCTAGGGAAGACTGAGGAAAGAATGAAGGATTCTGGAGATTTTTGTCATGTATTCCTAGTTTCCAGCACTCTGTGATATGATGCTTCCTCAGTTAAAGTTCTGTCTGTTAAATTGTTCTGACTGGATTTTTTTTTTAAAAAAAAGATTGTTTAATAACTTGTTAAATCCAACATCTGGCTTCCTTTATGTTCTGTTTCAGCACCAACCCCATATTAGTCAAATGGAGTTAGGAGTATGTATGAAATTTTTGAGAACTTGGTCCCAGTTAATACTTCTGGGATTCAGGGGTTGTGCCTGATCTTTTCCAGAGGTTTCCTCACTCTAATTCCTCATCAGCTGTTTAAGGATTTTGCACCCTACTGAAGTAAGAACTATTATAATTATTATTTTGTGTAAAACAAAGCAAAGAGCAAGTGTTTTAAAAGTGCCTGGAAGATGAATATAGGCATGCAGTTCTCATCTCAGGAGCTGGTGCACAACTTCAAGGTGCTTATAAGAATACAGCTCTCAGAATATGTCCCTAAGGCAGAGTGCAGAGAGGCACTCAGGAGGCCCTGAACAAGCTTGTTCAAATACTAAAAGCAGTACTGCTGTGTTAGCACAAAGATCTGCCCAAGGTAATTAACCCTGCAGTGGAACTAGGTAAAATAAATGTGGTAGAGAGCTATAGTTACACTGCAGAGCAGAGTTAGTGGAGGAGAATAGGCTATTAGATCATTTTTCTTGAATTAAATATATGTGTGCTGTAGAGTTATGCGGTAAAAATGCAAAAAGAAAATTATGTTTCCAGGAATTTTATGAAATAAAATCACAAGTAATACCTGGTCAAAGACCATAAGCCATCCATCTTTCATCTAGACCCAACAGGCGTGGTTTTGCTCATGATGGGAGGTAAAGCAATTTTAGCCCTGCCCAGAGCATTGTATCATGCTGTGGATGAGATTCAAGTTGGATGACATTATTGGTATAGTTTTAATGCACCTCTTCTGTCCCTTTCTTCTCATCTTTTTCACACAGACTGTAACTAGAGCTGAACATTCTCTTACCTGCTTATATTAAGGCATATTTTCTCTGTGTGCAAGGAGAGTGACTCATGGTTGATAACCAGTGACTTAACACCTACCCTGTCTCTTAACTCTGTCAGGTAAGAGCTAAATAGTTGCAGGAAAAGTTTTGGGTCTGTATATGTTACTGGCCAAACCATATTCACATAAAACCAGTGGTGTGTGATTGTAGTAACTGACAATAGTTGGTCTTTCTGGCTGCTCCTTTCAGAGATGCAAAGAGAGTTGCACAGTCCAGGTGCTGAAATATGGGAAGCAGCAGCAGCTGCAGCAACAAAACCACGTTTGAAATCAATGGCACTCTACTTGCAATTGAGTGCTGCCTTGGAGCTGGTCCTCAGAGCTGCATTTCATGTCTTTTGCTGTGCTCTAAGTGGCAGAGATCCTCCAGCAGGGAGTGATGGAGCCAGAGGGTGGCTGGGCAAGGAGGACAGTGCCATGAGCTGATGCACACCTGTGCCTGGCTGCTGGGGCACAGCTCTTTGTGGAGGGTATGAGAGCTGCAGGGAAAAGGCAGAAGGGAAAGGCTCTAATAGGAAAGAAAAGGAATAGCAGAACGAAAGAAAGTCTGTTTCATTACTGAATTATTTCAGGATCCCAAAATTGCTGAATTCTTTGATATTGCTATCAACTGCTGGCATGTCACTGAAATAGTAAGTCTAGCCAGAAGGATCAGAACCAGAACTAGAGATGTGAGAGTTGTATAATCTGCCTTTCACAAAAATAAATTCTGATCTTTTTTCCTATAGTTTTCAAGTAGACTACAGTGAATTTAAATTAGTAAGTCTTTAAAAATAAATTACTGCTTCATGGAGTTGATACCATTATAGTGACAGATGACCTGGATTGTTTTGCTGGGAAGGAACCACCCTTCCCTTGAGAAAAAGTCACAGCTGCTTATCTCAGCTGTGCAAACCCAAAAAACCTTAAATATTAAATTATTTACATATTTTACATGGAAAGTTCAGAGAGGAAACATAATTTGTTATATTTACAGCAGCAGTGAAATGATTCAGGATATTTTTACTTTTTTGCTTTGAGGATTTGTTCTGGATACTAAAAATACCTGAGGTTTGAGTTTGCACTGATCATTGACAGGCCTTCTCTTTTCACAGCAAAAGATGTAGTGAAAAACAGATGATAACTCTTTGCAAGTCTCTAATAGCAAAATAGATATAACAAAGTGATTATAATTTCTGAGCTTTCCTTCAAAGGGCAGGGTCCTTTCTCCAAACCTAGCTAATGGAAAACCAGTCATGTCTGGCTAATTTTTGTAGTGGCTAATTTTAAATAATTTGGTTTTGTGCTTTAATCAGTGATATTCAGAAGGACTGACATGAAAAAGTGTCATTTGTTTTGAGATCATAAGAAGTAGACAGAGAGAGAAAGCTTTTGTCTCCCTGTTCTTGGTTGCCTCTGCATGTGGGCAAGACTCGAGGGTCTTTTTTGCATGTTACAGAACAAAGAACACTTGAGGAAGTCACTACAGAAGTGAGATTTACAATTTCCCCCTCCCCCATCAACTTAAATTTATATCTATAAGTTCGTGTATTTTCAGAAGTGGCTTTAAACTTTTTTTGTTAGTAAGAGTATATCTTGCACATAGGATTGAGAATTTTTATTTTGAAGTGTAAAAACATGTGATCTCAAACACAGAACAATGTGTCTCTTTTAAGTCCTGTTACTTTAATGTAACTTATGATGATGTGTAATGAACCATGTATTAATTAAAGCAGAAATGAATCATGTTAGCAACTTAAAAGCAAAATATTGTTGACTTGTGCACATGCACGCTTTCAGCAAACTGTTGTATTTCTCATGGCATCACTGCAAGTTGTTATGTTGGCACGATTTTAAACAAGCAAGGCTGAATGAAGCTCAATATGACATTTTGGAGTTCATGTTGGGAGTAAACATGCCACAACAATCAACTGTCTTGTCAAAGAGCTACAAAAATAATTTCTTCCCCCTCCAGAGCAACTTCTAGGGAAAGAATAGTTAGTGTATTAATTGTCTGGGAAAAATTAATATGCAGCTATAAAAGAGGAGAGTGTTTGGATCACAAGAAAAAGAAACATCAAAAGCTATAGTTTGTTGAGTCTATTTTTTTGAGTACCAAAGTGAACAGTTTACCATAATTTCTGTTTAAACCTGTTACATAATGAAGCTTATCCCACCAGCAAGATGTATAGATGAAACCACCGTTTGAATATAAAAGACTTTCTTGACTATTTGGCAAGTTCTTCCAGTATTTTCTTTGATCTGCTTGATTTGTGCTAAAACTGTCATAAATATACATAAGTGTGTATTAAAAATTCCTGTATATAATAGCAGATATTTTAAAATCTAGTTTTCTTTGTAGGTGTTGAAAGATCTGTATTTATTTTGCATTGGCATCATAGTAAATATAGTGATTTTTATTTCCTCCTTGAGTTGTCCTCTGAAATCAGCAACAAGACCTACTTTGGAGAACTTCCTCATCAGATGTGTTTGTGCAGAAAGCAAAATACTGAGAGGTATGGTGAAGGACCTTTCTGAAAATTGCAAAGACATTTGCAGGCAGGATTTTAGGAAAACTTCATTTCTTGGTCTGTGACAGATTCTGAGGGTTTGAGTCCTTCCTGTGGCACTCCACATGTAGGAAATATGTATATAACATCTGTCATAAATATATTACATTGTATTGTTCCAGGTTGCATTGTGAATTATAAAAAGTTTTTTTCATGTAGGAAACAGCTCCTGAACTTAAGGAATTAAAGACAATCTGAAAATAAATCTTTAAACCTCATTCACAGAAGTCTTTAGCAAAACTTGAAATCATGACAGCAAAGACTGCAGTGTTGGGCAAAAAGTAGATCCCTTTTTTTGCAAAAACATTTGGAGGGCACTAGGAAATAGGTCAATGAATTTAAAGGACTGTCTTTGAGATTACTCTGGACTGCAAATATATACAATGTTCGTGACATGAGAATGCTGTGTTTGGTAAAATGACTGATGTTTTTTGACGTTTTAGTTGTACTGTTGCTTTCCCTTTTTTCAGGAAAATGGGATTCCAGTCTGGTTTGCTACTTCTGCTGAGCGCATACTGCATGTCTGGTCATTTCTCAGCAACTTTTAAGCTTTTGTTTGGTTTCAACTACATTTGTTGGAAGTTAAGTCAAGCTAGTGGTTTGTATGAGTTTCCCAGAAAGACACATAAAGAGAAGTGGGAGAGAATAGGTAAAAGCTTACCTGGATAAAAGCATATCATAAAACAAAGACCTGAATTCACTACCTCTCATCAGGATATCTTGCATGCATTATTATCTTCCAAAGTTGTATCTACAGAACCCCAAATTTCAGCTGTCCTGTACTAGTTTTTGGTCACATTTCACTGTTGCTTTTCTATTAAACTCTTTTCATTGAAACTTCTCCTTTGGTTTCTTTTACACTAAAATCTTAATCTCAAAACTGTCTTCTGAAATACCTGCTTGTTCTTTTCTTTCGTTGCTGACGAAGGCCTTGGTAAAATTCAGACTATAATAGGAGGTGCTGGGACCTGGTGTGTGAGATTTCAAGGGAGTTTTTTTGGCTAATGTATTCTCTTCTTGGGGAGAGTGGTGGTTGTAACAGATTTTACCAAGGAGCAGTGCAAAGTGTGTATGTGGTACTGTTTGGGTTGGGGGAAGGGAGATGCATATTAAGGTGATTACTTGCAGGATGAAAGATAGTGAGGTATTTTAACTGGTTTTGGCGTTAGACCAAAGTGAAAAATTAATGGGCTGTAATGTTGTTGGCTTTGTTTGATGAAGTGCTTAGTGAATGTTATTCAACTGAAGAATAAATATTCTTGATAAAGTTGTTGGAAGAAAAAAAAAAACACATTGCAGCACAATGTAACTTGGTGGTGTTAAGCATTCATTTAATCAGCATGTTAATCATTACCTTTGGTTTTGGCTTTTAAGTTTTTGAGTTAGGAAAGGTTGTTCACCAAAGAACAGTAAAGAATGTGAGGTGGCTGAATCAGAGAGGCTTAATTACTGACTAGGTTTTGTTTCAGTAACTGTGGTGTATTGCGGAGGGCTGAGATGGTGAAGCTTTGCCTGACTTCTCTAAATTTAGGACTGGTAGTGCATTTTCATTGCAGTGCCCACAAATTTCTGTTTCCTCCACAACAACAGGTCCCTCTGTACACTTAAGGTTGTTATGGGCAGCTGTTATGGCCAGTAAGTGCAAGATAAATGGATATGTGACTAAAGAGATAAGCTAGCAAGGATAGTTGCATTGAGGTTACCAGTGGATTGAGAAATACTTGAAAAAATTTTTATTGAAGAAGTTTGTAGTGAATACATGGCATATAGTAGCAATAAATATTTATTAAGCCATTGCTGCAAAATACTTCTGGGTATGTTAGTGCTGATCCTCCTACAGAGTAGCACTTTGCAGGGAAGGGTGTGATGGAATTGGGGGTGTTTGCCCTTTGACATAATATTCTTGTGTGCAGGTAGCACAAATAATTTTTGCACAAGAAATATAAGTTGTGATTGAAATCTGTGACAAAATATCTGGTGGATGTTTAGAGGAAACTCGTTTTAACTGCAGAATGAGGGGAGAAAACTTGGAAGAAGTGGCACATTTCTTATCTAAATATGGGATCGTGTCTTGTTGGATAAAACGTTGAATCGTACAACCTGTTGGCTTTTCTTGGTAGTTTGAAACTCAGCTATCGCATAATGTGTAATTCAAGTTAAAGGGGATTATTAAATTATTTTTCTATTATTTTTAATGTTTTGTAAGACAGGTCATGGTGATGGAGTTGGTAGATATCTCTGAACTACAGCACCCTTTATTATTGTTCCAATATTGAGTTACTTTTATTAGGTTTTTTTATTATTTAGTTAAGCTGGAACAAAATTCTCAATTAAAACTGATTATTCTGGTGTGTGCTGCATTAATTTATCTTATTTGGTGAATCAAACTTAAGAAAAAGTGAAGTTAATTTGTATTATAAAGGCTCTTGGTTACTGCAGATATGATAGAATGATATATCTGATATATACTGATAATGCATAACTTAAACCAGTAGCAAAATAGGATAAAGATGTACAGATTTTTCTTTTGGTAAATATCTCAGGTTTTTGTGAGTCATGAAAGTTAATTTTTAGTGCTTTACAAAAAGGGTACAGAGTTAGCATTGGCAATTGAATTTCAGAAAGGACCAGAACTGATTTAATATTTTCTGGAAATGAATTTCAAATCTCCTACTCCCTGCACAAAGCTTTTGAAGTATCTGTGAAAAGTGTTGGTAAAAGTGCATTGTATGTGCAACATGGAGTTTTTCAGTTTTTTAAGGTGGAAGCTGCCTGTTAGACCAATGTCAAAGTATTTTTACGTGGGGACTATTTACAGTGCTGCCTGGGAGATTGATGTGTATTTTAAAAGAACAGGACCAATGAAATCCACTTGTGTGGTACATTTCAAAATCATGAAATACTTTTTGTGGAGTAAGGGGAGTTCCCTTGTGCTGCACAACTGCCCTGTTGTGCTGCAGATTTTAGACACTCAGTGAAGCCACAATTCTTCCTACAAGGGCAGAAGACTCCTAGAAATGTGACATGGAGTCACACCATTGGTATGAGGAGCCCCAGCAGTGCTCGGATCTTTGGAACAGCAGTAATCTTGGAGATGATTTAGTTTAACATAAATTCTCAGAGTGCAGGTGTTCTGGATATAGGAAACTTCAGTCTTAAAATCCTGACAGCATAATTTGGTTTTTGATGCTGCCCTAGCCCCTGGCAAAAAGAATTTGCTTTTCATACAGTACACTACAGTGAGCTGTAAGAACTGGATTCCTAAGGCCAGGATCCTGTCAACTGCCCAGGCACTGTTGTTTCCCTTACAAAAACTAGATAATAGTACTTGAATGGAATAAAACCCTANTTGTCATTTGTGAACCAGGAAGACTGATGAAATTCATAAAAATGACTGAGAGTGGACAGATAGGTCAAATCAGAATATTGACTTTTCTTTTGCATATATCTAGATACTGTGTTAAATTCTCAGAGTAGCTTGAGTCTATGGAAAGTTTAAAATTGTAATGGTAAGCTTTTTGTTCTTAAACTAATCATAGCAAAAGAAGTCCACTGGGAAAATGACTTTTTCATGGCATGTCATTGTAAGACAGACACAGAACAAAACAGTTTCTATTAGAGAAAGTACTGTTGTGCTTTGATGGAACTTGGGAAGAAATGCAGGGAGCAAGTAAGCTGGTGACCCATTTCAAAGGTACAACACTCTGGAACTGAGTCATTTTTACCTTTTGCTCTTCTAAGGAATTGTTATAGCAGTTCTGAAAGGAAGCCACTAAACACTATTTTAGTTCCTTCCATAGTTGTATTTTGTAGATGATCCCCACAAATACTAATGTAATACTTGTCCAGCACTTTGAATAGCAGAGTAAGAAAATGAAGTTAAACATTATCATGAAGTGCCTGGAAGAGTTAAACTAATGGCAGGATTTAATGTCACATTTATTATCTATTCATTATAGAGCATTACATTTTACTGCAGTTTATCCTTGCTGTTTTAGGCAGTGAGTGTTTGTATTGATGATTCTTGTGGCCAACTTTACTCTTGCTGTTTTTGAGTTTAGAGGTAGTAATGATTTGGGGCATCATAAGTTATTGTTCTACAGCCTAAAGTCTTGTGGGAAATGAGCATTTTTGAGCACAATGACAGTATTTAATCTCAGAATATTCTCTTCAGAAGGACAGAACCCCCCGTGCAGCAGAATTTCAGCGCAGTTTGGTACAAAGAGTATTCCCCTCCTGCATTTCCCCTCCAGCTGGCTGCAAAGTCTCACAACACCAAGCACCTGTATTGCAGAGACTGTCCTTGGCAATGAGGGCAGCCTGCTCTCATTCATGTGATTTTCATATCCCACTTGGCCTTCTCCCCCATCCCTTCAGACCTTTCCTGGAGCTGGAGCTCCAGGTGCCATTCATTCTGGCCTCTCACTCCTCCTACCATCTCTTAGACCCTGTATCCTGCTATTCAGGTCACAACAGAGAAGGGCTCACTTAGGAACTCAGTGCTCAGGTGCAGAAGGACAACCTAAGAATTTTCATTCCATCCTTTAGTCTTCACAATTTGGGGAATGCCCTCTCATTCCACCCTTGCTACAGCTGCACAAGGGATAGGTGTAGTGCTGGTGAGGGATGCCATGGAGTCTCAATGACAGGAGGATTTGAAGAAGAGTTGTGTGTCAGAAACAGAGTGGTCATATTGCAGTTCTGAAGCAGGAGATGAACCAGGCAGTATCTTGAGCTTCTTTCAAAGCCCCTGTTTTAGGATGTTGAATTTTTGTATTGAAGCAAAGTCAGTGACTATGCTGCTTATCAAAGTCAGATTTGCACTATAATCCTCTTGAAAAGAGACTGTGCTTTGCTGAGAATTAAAAAGACTGTCTAGACAGTATTTTTAATGATCTCTCTCCCCCTTTCAGCTTTTAAATTTTTGGACATCTATTTTATATTTTACTGCACTACAGATAAGGAGAAANTTATTAGCTTGGGTCCAAATAAATCTTGCAGGTGCAGATTTCTCTGCTCTTCTTTTTTTTGCTGTCAGCTTCTTCCCCTTTCAAAGCCTTGAGCTAGTCTGGTATTAAGAGCATGAAAAATAGGTCATATGCTGTTATTTATTGAGCAGAATGTCTAATATTTTCTTCTTTTTAAAATCTGTCTTACTTTGCTGTTGGTAGCAGAACAGCATTTTTTCCCTCTTTTCTTTCAAAAGAAAGTTGAGAGACCTCTGACCACTCCCTGACAGATTAGATCACAACAGCAAAGTCACAACTGGAAGTTTTGGGCACAATGGAAATTTGCATGTGGAAATTGTGTACAGAGAGGGAGGGAAAAGGGCCAAAGATGGAGATGTTGAGTTTGCCACAAGGAAGTGGCCACTGCCTGGGGAGAAAATCC